>WOXC01000370.1:0-190000 GCA_011680675.1 Gymnobelideus leadbeateri
ATTATAATCTTCTCAGTCACTATGTAGTATCCAAGTAAAGTCTTCTTTCAGCTTGACTTGAGGCTGGTTCTCAACTTCCATGGTTCCTCTTATATGGTCCCAATTCCAAATGTCATCTGGGTTCAAAGGCAGACAACTCCCAGTTCCTTGTCCAGCTCCTTGTCCAGTTCTTCATCTAGTTCCCATTCCATCTTGAAGCTCACAATGTCCAGTCTACCTCAAGTCCATCACAATCCCTATTTCTGGGAAGATAAAGCTTGAAAGAGCCACAATAATCATGCACATTGCCAGCACCATCATCAATTCACTATCTGCCTGTGAAATCAACTCAGACCCACCAACAAGGTCTAAGAACTCAACACAAATCATCAACACAGAAATCAACACAGACCCACAAACAAGGTCCATGAGGTCAGCACAAATCATCAGTAAAGTCCTAGGACCTCCAAAACCCTTCTCCAGGACTTCTGTAAACATACAACCAGAAAATCCTCTTTCAGAGCTTCCAGTAAGGTCCCAGGGCTTAAATACAAAATATCACAAACATCAACACAGACAGAGCAGACAGAGTGCCAGGATACCACAAGTTTTCTCCTTCTTGACTCTGCCACCACAAGAATCTGCTTCTCAATTCTGCTATCTCTAGCCAGGACCTCTCCTTATATACAGTCATTAGCTCCTCCCCAGGAGTTCACAAGTTCTAGGGTTCACAAGTTGTGGAGTTCACACATTCTATTTCTTTTTTTTTTTTTTTTTATAAAGCAATTGGGGTTAAGTAACTTGCTCAAGGTTACACGGCTAGTCATTACTTATGCATGGGTGCTCATTTTCTGAGGCCGGATTTGATCTCGGGTCATCCCAACTCCGAGGCCCGGGCTCTTACTCATTGTGCCACCTAGCCGCCCCCACATTCTATTTCTTAACAGACTTAATACAAGGCTCAAAAGAAACTTGAACTGAAACAAGGTGTGAACTAATTCTGTACTTGCCACTGGGACCTATACTAGGTTGGTAGAAGTGGGAATGAATTTGAGAGATGTTGAATGAAAATCTATAGAACTTGGCAACAATTGGTGAAAGGTGAAGGAAGATAAAGAATCAAAAAGCACACTGAGTTTTCAAACATGGATGGCTGAATGAACAGTATCAATAACAGAAAAAGAGAAGTCAGAAGGAGATTGTTTGAGAAAAAAGATAACTTTTACTTTGAACAAATTGAGTTTGAAAAGTTGGCATAGGGGAGGCTAGGTGGAGTAGTGAGTAGAGCGTTGCCCCAGAGTCAGAAGGACCTGAGTTCAGACCCGGTCTCAGACACTTAAGGCACACACAAACAAAAATCTAGCCGTGTGCCCTTGGGCAAGTTACTTAACCCCAATTGCCCTCCAAAAGAAAAAAAGAAAAGAAAAGAAAAGTTGGCATGGCACTCAGGTAAAAATATCAAGCAAACCATGTAGAATATGTCTAAAATTTGGAAAAAAGAAAAACAAAGCTGAAAATATAAACCACTTGAATTTAAGCTATAAATGGTGGTTTTTATTTTATGTATATTTTATATTTATATTTTATGTATGTTTTTTCCTTTCACAAAGATCTATTTTGAGGAAAACAATCTATATGCTGATCAATAAGATTATACTGAAATTATTTGTGTTGATTCAATTCAACAACCATCTATTAAATATCTACTGTGTGCAAAAGCACTGTGCTAAGCGCTAGGAATATAAATACAAAAATAAATAGTCCTTGATATCAAGAAACTTACTGGAAAGATACAATATGATAACTGAATAAAAAAATAAACAGGTGCAGGGAACAGGAAAAAAAAATAACAACTCTGGGAGCATCAAGAAGAGGCACTTTTACTTTATTGAGTTTTAAAGTAAGCTAGAGATTCTAAGAGATGCAAGTAAAGAAAGAAAGCATTCTAAGCATAAAAGACAGACAGTGAAAATCCACTGAAGTAGGAGATGGGATAGCATACACAGGAAAGAATGGCAAAAATGGAATGGCTGATGCATGGAGTGTAAATAAAAAGAGAAAATTTATTTTAAGGAACCACAGATAGTGAAACTACTTAAAGAAAAAGCTAACTAAACGTCAGGCAAAAATAAATGGCAAAACAATAATTTTTGGAGACTTCAATGTGCTCTTTTAAGAACTAGATTGATCCAATGAAAAGATAAACAAGAAAGAACTTAAGGACTTGAACAGAATTTTAGGAAAGTAAAATATGACAGATTTCTGAAAACTGCTGAAAGAGAACCATAAAGAAAACATACTGCTCAGTAGTATATGGCACCTTGACAGAAACCAATTGCATGGTAGGGCATAAAGAAATCAAACACACACAGAAAAGCAGAAATATAAACATATCCCCCAGAACTGAAATTTGTTTTGTTTGCTATTCCTTCTCCTTAATTCTAACCTTCTCTCACACTTTCCTTTTCTTATCCATAGCATTTCCCTACAAACTAGCAATGATGACAAAATAATGGGAATAATTTAATGCTGGAGGGGTTGTGGGAAGATAGGCAAACCAGAACATTGTTAGTAGAGCTATGATTGGTACTACAAGTTTGGAAAGCAATTTGAAAGTGACTAAAATGTCCATAGATTTTGACTAAGAAATTCCACTACTAGGTTTATATACCCAATGAAGTTACTGATAAGTATATCCCCCTATACATCAAAATTATCAGTAGCCCTTTTTGTGAAAGCAAAGAATTGGAAACAAAAGAGATTCCCACTGGAGATTAGCTAAGCAAAATGTGGTATATTAATGTAATGGAATATTAATGTACTTTTAAGAAATGAAAAACGTAAAAAAATTAATATGATTTGAAGCAAAGTGATGTAGGCAGAGTCAAGAAAACAATATACTCAATGATTACAATAGGGGTGGGGAATTTTGACTGAATCCAAATTTTAAAGAAAAAAATCCTTTTATTTTGTGGCCATAAAGCCCCAGATTCCCCATCCCTAGACGACAACAAAGTAAATTAAACGGAAAACAAAAGAACCAGCAGAGAACGTTTCAAAACTGCAAATACAAGACTGGCCTCAGTAAGAGGTAGAAGATTATTTCCTCATCTCAGTCCTGATCTCATCCTCAGTTTCTCATCTTAGCCTATACATCTGAGAGAAAGGAGATGTATAGGAGTTCTACAATGAAGATATTTTCAGACCTTCTGATGTATTTATAAGTTTTATATATTTTTTTAAATTTTCATTTTTTTTCTTCAAAAATATTATTTGTCACTTCTGGGAACCAAAATGGTGGAGTAAGCAGTAAATCACTGGAACTCTCCCATATTTATCTCCAAACAACCATAAAATAGCACCCCCAAAAAAACCCTACAACAGCAAAACCAGCAAAAAAAGATGGGGTGAAACAATCTTTGAGCCCAAGAAACTTGGAAAATCAGCAGGAAAGGTCTGTCTCACTTAGTAAAAGGGAAACGCAGTCCAGGAGAGGAAGCACCCCATTAAGCCCCACCTCAGAAAACCATCAGTAGATCCTGAGTCCTAGTGTGATGGAGCAGGCAAAACACCAACACCAGGACCCCCCACATGCCTCAGTACAGCCAGGGGACCAGGCAGACTCCACCTCTCAGAACCTGTGGTGCTTCAGTATAGCCCTGGGCAAACAGGCAACCTTGGCAACCTCCAAAGACCCTCCAAATGCTTCAGCTTAGCCCCAGGCAAAAAGCCACCAGTGGCCAGACAACCACATACTTCAGTATATCCCCAGGGAAACACTGAAACACCCCAGCAGTCTCAGCACATGCCAGACACTACGACTAGGACCCTGGCTTAGCACCAGGTAAGCTGCCAGACACCTAACTCCATCAGCGTCAACCACCCCCAGCCCTTCAGCACAGCCCTCAGATACGAGGGTCCCCTGTGGGACATAAGGCAACATCAGTGTAGCACGAGGTAAACAGCCAGGACCTGTAGACTTTGGCACAAGAAGCCTGAGATAGTGCCCCTTCCACCACCAGGAATAGAGCTCAAACCTAAAATAAACTTTAAAAAGGCCAAAAAACAACCAAAAAAGAATCTGACCATAGAAAGTTATTATGATGACAAGGAAAATTAAGACACAAATTCAGAAGAGGACAATAATGTCAAAACATGTATGGGCAGAATCCCAAAGAAAAATGGAAAGTGGTCTCAAGCCCAGAAAGAACTCATGGAAGAGCTCAAAAAGGAGTTTAAAAATCATATAAGAGAGGCATAAGAAAAACTGGGAAAATAAATGAGAATGATGCAAGAGAATTATGAAAAAAGAATCAACAGCTTGGAAAAAGAAAACAATTATTTAAAAAGTAGAACTGGCAAAATGGAAAAAGGGAGATGCAAAAACCCACTGAGGAATATAATTCCTTAAATAATACACTTGGCAAAACAGAAATGAAAGTGCAAAGGCTAACTGAGGAAAACAACTACTTAAAAGTCAGAATTAGGCAAGTAGAAGCGAAAGGCTCTATGAGACATCAAGAATTAGACAAATTCAAAGGAAAGAAAATAAACAAGAAAACGTAAAAGACCTTAATGGAAAAATAAAACCGACCTGGAAAATAGAGTCAGGAGAGACAATGTCAGAATCATTAGACTACCTGAAAGCCACAATCAAAGGGAGGACCTGGACAGCATCTTTCAAGAAATTATCAAGGAAAACTGCCCTTGATATCCTAGAAACAGAGGGCAAAATAGGCACTGAATGAATCCACCAATCACTTCACCAAAGAGATTCCAAAATAAGAACTCCAAGGAACATTATAGCAAAATTTCAGAACTATCAGGTCAAAGAAAAAATACTAAGAAACAATTAAATAGCAGGGAGTCACAATCAAGATTACACAGGATAGCAGCTGCAACATTAAACCATTAGAGATCATGGAACATGATATTCCAGATGGCAAAGGAGCTAGGACTACAACCAAGAATCACTTACCTGGCTAAATTAAGCATAATATATCAAGGGGAAAATAGCCACTCAATGAAATAAAAGGATTTCAAACTTTCATAAGAAGACCAGAATCAAACCAAAAATTTGATTTCCAAAATTAAGACCTAAGAAGAACATAAGCAAGATAAAAAGCGAAAAGAAAACATAAGGAATTAAATAGAGCTGAACTGTTTACATCCCTGAATGGGAAGATGATACTTATAATTCTTAAATATCGTTTCACAAATAGTACAGCTAGAAGGATATATAGAGAGAGAGAGGACAAGGAGAAGGATATATGTAGAAGATAAGGGGATAAGATAAATTTGATGGAATGACATGAAAATAATTAAGAGATGAAAAACAGGAGCACCCTGGGTGCAGAAGGAAGGGAGAGATAAAACAGGGTAAATTATTTCACGTGGAAGAGAAAATGGGAGGGTGGATGATAGGCATCACTTGAACCTTACTCTCATGAGCACTGGCTCAAAGACAGAATAATATAAAGTCAGTTGAATGTAGAAATATATCTTAACCCAAAGGATGGGAGGAAACTGACAGAAGGGAAAACAGAATGGGGCGAGTGGTAGACAGAAACAGGAAAAGGCTGAAAGGAGAAAAAGGACAAACAGACTGAAAAACAGGATGGAGTGAAATAGAGTTAGTAATCATAACTGCGAATTCGAACTGGAGGAACTCCCCCACCATAAAATGGAAGCGGGCAGCAGGAGGGATCAAAAACTAGAATACTACAATAAGTTGTTGACAAGAAACACACTTGAAGCAGAGACACACACAGAATAAGGGTAAGGGGTTGAAGCAGAATCTATTATGCTTCAGCTGAAATTTAAAAATTTAAAAAAATCAGGGGTAGTAATCCTGATATTAGACAAAGTAAAAGTAAAAATGGATATAATTAAAAGAGGTAAGAAAGGAAAGTACATCTTGCTAAATAGTACCATAGACAATAAAGCAGTATCAACACTAAACACATATGCACCAAGTGTTATAGCATCCAAATTCTTAAAGAAGCTAAATGAGTTATAGAAAGAAATTATAGTAGTGGGGGACTACATCTGTCTGCTCTTAGACAAAATACTTAATGACCTTAGTAACCTACTCTTTGATAAACCCAAAGTCTCCAGCTTTTGGGATAAAAATTCACTATGTGACAAAAACTACTGGAAAAACTGGAAAACAATAGAACACAAGCTAGGTATAGACCCACATTTCACATTATATACCAAGATATGGTCAAAATGAGTACGTGGTTTAGATGTAAAGGGTGACATCATAAGCAAATTAGAAGTAAGGAATAGTCTACCTGTCAGATCCACGGGGCAGGGAAGAATTCATGACCAAACACGAGATAGAGAGCATTACACAATGTAAAATAAATAATTCTGATTATATTGAAAAGCTTTTGTACAAACAAAAAGCAATCAAGATTAAAAGGAAAGCAGAAATCTGGGAAACAATCTGTATATCAAGTGTCTCTGGTACAGGCTTCATTTTTTAAAAAAAACTATAGAAATCAGGAGAAAATAGATCTTTCCTTTAAAATGGAACATTTAAAAATCTAACCAGCACTGATCAAAAATTAAGAATTAATTTTATCTGTAACAAAAATATCAGAAGCCTTTCCAAAAAGATCTACAGTAAATCAAGAATTTCTACTATCATTGCTATATATATTTTACATAGATCTAGCATTTAGAAAAAGAAGTAAAGGGATGCATATAGGCAAAAGGAAACAAAATTATTTCTATGTGCAAATGATATAATAATTTAGAGAACCTTAAACAGTCAACTAAAAAAGAAAAAAAAGATTGAAATTATTGCTAACTTTAGTAAGAAACCACATATAAATTTTTTTTTAAACCACCAATCTCTCTGAATGTCAACCAATCAGAAAAAAAATACTATTCAAAGTAACTACAAGATATACAAAATATCAAGAAATCTACTTGCCAAGACATACTCAAGACTTTTAAGTACATAAATGCAGAATCTTTTTATAGAAATAAAAGAAGATGAATAACTGGAGAATTATTAATTGCTTATTGTTTGGGCTACTTCAATATAATAACAATGATACTACTTTAAAGGCTTAGTGACATTAACAAAATACCAAGAGGTTATTTTATAAATCTAGATAAAATAATAGCAAAATTCATCATTCATGTGGAAAAACAAAAAATCAAGAAACTCAAGAGGAATTATGAAAATAAAGCCCAAAAGAATGGTGTTAAGCATTATCAGATGTCAACAATATATTAATAGTCATCTTCAAAACAATTTAGTGGTAAAAATATAATAGTGATCAATAGAAAATGTAAACATGACCCAGAAGCAATCAAGCACAGAAGCATAATGTTTGGTAAAACCCAGGACACCAGCTACTAGAATAAGAATCACGTATTTGAACAAAACGGCTGAAAATTCAAAAAGCAATCTAGCAGAATCATGGGATCGTATACCTAGAGCTAAAAAGGACAGCAGAAACAATATTGTCCAACATTTTCATTTTTAAAAATAAGAAAAATTAGGTTCAGAAAGTATAAGTAACTTTTAAGTGTAGATATACATATTATGTCATCTGACAGAAATTTCAAATGGAAAAATGATCTATCAATCAACAAGGATTAAGCGCCTACCATGTGCTGGGTTCTGGGGATTTAGGGCAAAGACCTCTACTCACCAAGAGCCCTACTTCACTAATAAATAAGTACATATAAAAACATGCTGTGTATACAGAGTTGTGCAGTGAATAGAGTACTTACTGGCCTGGAATCAGGAAGATCTGATTTAAAATCTGACCTCAGGTATTTACTAGCTGTGTGACCCTGGGTAAGTCACTTAACCTTGTTTGCTTCAGTTCCTCATCTGTAAAATGAGCTAGAGAATGAAATGGTAAACCACTCCAGTATCTTTGCCAAGAAAACCTTGAAGAGTCTAACATGACTGAAAATGACTGTACAGTAACAGCTATACACACACACATACATACATACACACACACACGCACATACACACATACACACACATATACACACACACAGCATAAAAAATATGAAGTAGCTAATAATCTATAAACAAAAAGATAGGGAGCCAAGATGGCGGAGTAGAAACAGCATGTCCAAGCCACTCTGCCCCCAGATTCCCCCCAAACTATGTAAAAGGGGGACTCTGAACAACTTCTGGAGCCCCAGCACCCACAGAACGACACAGAGAAGCTAACCTCCCGCTGAGGACAGCCCAGCAGCCCTGCAGAAAGGACCAGCTGCATGCAGTGCTCGGGGAGCCGAGCCCAGGTCCACCTAAGTCACGGTTTTAGCCCCAGGGTGGCAGGGCCAGCAGCCAGCTGGAGACACCCCAGAACACCAGCAGCTGTGGCGATTCCAGAATTATCAACATAGACATGCTTAGGACAAAGTAAAAGGTTAGTGTCCTATGGACTTTGGGACCAGTATTTGGGGAATGCGTCGGCTCCCTCCCCTAGGGGCTAGAAGCCACTGAGGAGACACGCCATTTTGTAGTTTTCAGAGGCAGCTCCAGCTCCTGGCCTGCAGAACCTTAGGGAGATCCAGCGATCAGTCTTGGGGGGGTAATCACTCTTGCTTTAACCTCCCTGGATCTGGATTGTGATCTAGGGTGGAAGTCGTGGGTGGGTTTACAGCTTGCCAGAAATGGAAGTTGCCCCCACACACACACATTCAGGACGAAAGTTCCCATCTGGCACCAGGCCATACTGTGGCAACAAGCCCAAAAGTCAAGTAATTAAGTGGCAACATGCCAAGGCAAAGGAAACAAAATGAACAGAAAAATGCAACATTAGACTCCTACTTTGGGGGCAAAGAGGATCAAAGCATAGAGCGAGAGGAGGGCTGTGAGGTCAGAAGTCCTGCTCCAAAAGCCCCACAGGAAAACATGAGCAGGTTGCAGGCCATAGAGGACCTTAAGAAGGACTTTAAAAATCAAATAAGAGAAGTGGAGGAAAAATTGGGAAGAGAAATGAGAAGGATGCAGGAAAAGTATGAAATGAGGGTCAACAGCCTGACTGAGGAAAACAACACCTTAAAAAATAGACTAGCTCAAATGGCAAAGGAGGCCCAAAAGAGCAATGAGTCAGCTTCTACACTGAGGGATCAAAGGGCATGGAATATGATATTCCAGAGGGCAAAAGACCTGGGATTGAAGCCAAGGGTCACCTACCCAGCAAAACTGAGTACTTTGTTTCAGGGGAAAATATGGTCATTCAGTGGAATAGAGGGCTTTCAAGCATTCTTGAGGAAAAAAACAGAGTTGAATAGAAAATTTGACATTCAGACACAAGAAGCAAGAAATGCCTGAGAAGGTAATCAGGGAAAAGAAATCCAAAGGAACTTATCAAAGTTGAACTATTTACATTCCTACATGAAAAACAATAACTGTGTCTGATGAAACCTTTCTCAGTATGAAAATAATGGAAGAAGGGTATATGGGCATATGAATGCATATGTGAATGTGTGTATATATGTTTACAGGTATACATGGATAGAGGGCACAGGTTGAATTTGGTGGGAAGGGATGATACTTAAGGGGTGAAGTTAAGAGGTGAGAGAGGAAAGTGGCAAGAGGAGATGGGGAGAGACAGGGTAGGGTAAACCATCTCATGTAGAAGAGGCAAGGGGAAGTAGTTGCAGGGGAGGGGAAGAACAGGAAGGCAAAAAGGCAAAACCATATTCTCATTGAATCTGGCTCAGGGAGAAAATGACATACATACTAAATGGGATATCTCACCCTGCAGGAGAGTAGGAGGAAGGGGGATGAGAGGGAGGATGATGGAGGGGAGGGCATTGTAGGGGGAGGGGAGGTTGGAAGGAACCACTTTCGAAGAGGGACAGGATCAAAGTAGGGAATGGACCAGGTAGGGGGTGGGATGGGTGGGAGGGAAATATAAGCAGTCTTTTACTATATATCTACTATGATAATGTTTTGCATAGCTATACATGTACAACACATACTGAATTGCTTATCTTCCCAGAGGGAATGGGTGACAAGGGAGGAAGGGAATGGATCTGAAATTCGAGGTTTTAAAATTAAATGTTTCAAACATATAAATACTATTATTAGTACTATTTTACATGTAATTGGGAGATAAGTTGTTCAGACATTGGGGCACAGAGATTCACTCTGTCCTAATGGAAAAGTCGAAGGGGGTATGGGAGAAGATATGGGAGAGAGCAGATTGGATGAGGGGATATTTTGTGGGACTGCTATTCTGGGGTGGTGGGTAGGGGAAAAATGGAAAAAAATTGTAACTCATAATCTGGCAGAAATGAATGATGTAAACCAGAAATTAATAAAGCATTTGTGGAAAGGGAAGGGAAGGGAAGGGAAGGAAAGGAAAGAAAATATACTCTGCCTCCTAATAGGCTTAATGTGGTCACATGGAGCATGTAGTAGGAGGCTTGGTTTTCAGGAATGACCACACCTTGATGCTTTGTGATTGGGCAGTGGGTCAAGAGGGTGGTTACATTCTCTGAGCCAGGAGAAGGCTATATAAACCCTGATGGGAGGCTTTGCTTTGGGGCTCAACTTTTTAGAAGTGTTGGGTGATTTGACCAGATGAGACTCTGGGCAGCCGTTGAGAGGCCCCTGGCTTTGAAAACCCAGATGTTGATGCTTCCCTCTCTGGTAACTGTGATTTTGGTATTGATAATGGTTGGACAGTTTGGAAGCCTGTCTGTTTGAAGTTGATCTGTATACTTTGAAGTTCGGGGTGCTGAACTTTTTCCCCTGAACTAGGTAAATGATATATGTTTGATTAAAGTAAGCTTGTTAACTGATTTTGAGTTGCTTTCCTTTACAAAAGCAGATCTAAGAACCTGTGTTGGCAGACACCCTGGGAATGTTGGGGTGCTTGCTTCTACAAGAACCCACAAACTGACAGAGAGAAACAAATCTCCCAATGAAGACAGCCTGGCAAGCTGACAAGAAGGGGCTATCACACCAGCCTGGGAGCCAAGCACAGTCCCGCATGAGCCACACTGGCTCAGAGCTGGAGTGGCCCCAACCAGTGGTCCAGACCAGCCCAAGCAGATTAAAGCAGAGCGAATCACCAGCAGCTGTGGAGTTTTCCAGACTTCTCAACTCATAAACTCCAAAGAGAAAGTAAAAGGTCAGTGGGGAACCCTGTTGGAATTGGGTGACAGAAGAGTGCAGTCCAGTCCCTGCCCCTGGGGCAAGAGGTGGCAGAGCTGCAACTAATGCAGCTGCTGCCTCATGGCAGTCTCTCAAGCTCCTGGCCCGCAGATCATGGGGCTGCCCAGTGACCATTCAGAGGATCACTCTTGCTCTGACCTGCTTGGATCTGGGTCAGTCTTGGATAGTGGTCCTGGGGGGAGGAACACCAGTATGCCAGTTTGTGGAGGCTGCAGAGAGGGTGCCCTCCTCATAGCTCTGACAACCTCAGCAATTTGGGATACAGCTCTCTCCACTCTGGAATCAGAGTTCTACCATGGCAAAGAACTCAAAAGTCAAGTAATTGGCTGACAAGATGAGCAAGCAGAGGAAACGCAATCAGACCATAGAATCCTTTTTTTTTGGGGGGGGGGGGGAGGATCAAAACATGGAACCAGAAGAAGTCAACAAAGTCAGAAATCCTGCATCAAAGGCTTACGAGAAAAATATGAACCATGGAGAAGCAGGCCATGGAGGAGATCAAGAAGGATTTTGAAAATCAAGTAAGAGAAGTGGAGGAAAATTTGGAAAGAGAAATGAGAATGATGCAAGAAAACCATAAAAAGCAAGTCAACAGCCTGCTGAAGAAGACCCAAAAAAAATACTAAAGAAAATAACACCTTAAAAAATAGACTTAACTCAAATGGCAAAAGAGGTCCAAAAAGCCAATGAGGAGAAGAATGCCTTTAAAAAACGAATTGCCCAGATGGAAAAGGAATTTCAAAAACTCACTAAAGAAAATAATTCCTTCAAAATTAGACTGGAGCAAATGGAAGCTAGTGACTTTATGAGGAATAAAGATATTATAAAACAGATGCAAAGAAATGAAAGAATAGAAGGCAACGTGAAATATCTCATGGGGAAAACCACTGACCTGGAAAATAGATCCAGGAGAGATAATTAAAAATTATTGGACTACTTGAAAGCCATTATCAAAGAAAGATCCTAGACATCATCTTTCAAGAAATTTTTAAGGAAAACTGCTCTGATATTCTAAAACCAGAGGGCAAAATAGAAATTGAAAGAATTCACCAATCACCTCTTGAAAAAAATCCCAAAAAGGAAACTCCTAGGAATATCACAGCCAAATTCCAGAGTTCCCAGGTCAAGGAGAAAATATTACAAGCTGTCTGGAAGAAACAATTTGAGTATTGTGGAAACACAATCAGGATAATACAAGATCTAGCAGCTTCTACATTAAGGGACTGAAGGGCTTGGGATATGGTATTCCAGAGGTCAAAGGAGCTAGGAGTAAAACCAAGAATCACCTACCCAGCAAAACTGAGTATAATGCTTCAGGGAAAAATATGGTTATTCAATGAAATAGAAGACTTTCAAGCATTCTTGATGAAAAAACCAGAGCTGAACAGAAAATCTGACTTCCAAATACAAGAAGCAAGAGAATCATGAAAAGGTAAACAGGAAAAAGAAATCATAAGGACCTTATTAAAGTTGAACTGTTTACATTCCTACATTGAAAGACAATATTTGTAATTCATGAGACTTTTCTCAGTATGAACATAGTTGAAGGGAATATATCTATTTGTGTGTATATGTATATGTGTATATATACACACACACACACACACACACACACACATGTATGTACAGGAGAGTGTATGTGTGTATAAACACATATGTGAGTGTGTGTACATGTATACACAGACAGAGGGCACAGAATCAGTTGAATAGTGAGGGATGATATCTAAAAAAATGAGATTAAGAGGTGAGAGAGGAATATAATGATAGAAGGAAAAAGATAAGAGCTAGAACAGGGTAAATTATCTCATATAAAGGAGGCAAGAGGAAACTGTTACAATGGAAGGGAAAAGCAGGAAGGTGAAAGGGAATGGGTCAACCTTACTCTCACTCTCACTGCCTTGGCTTAAGGATGGAATAACATGGGTATCTTACCCTACAAGAAAGCAGGGGGGAAGGGAATAAGAGGGGAGATAATAGAATGGAGGGTAGTTTGGGGGAGAGGGTAGTTAGAGGGTAGTTTCACTTTTGAAAAAGGACATGGTCAAAGTAGAAAACAGAGGTAAGTCGGGGGTAGGATAGGATGGAGGGAAATATAGTTAGTCTGTCACAATATAACTACTATGGAAACATTTTGCGTAACTACACATGTACAACTTATATTGAAGTGCTTGTCTTCCCAGTGGAGGTCGGTGAGGAGAGAAGAAGGGAAAAGAATCTGGAAATCAAAGTTTTAAAAACAAATGTTAAAAAGAATTATTTTTTTACATTCAACTGGGAAATAAGATATACAGGCACTGGGGTATAGAAATCCATCTTGCCCTACTACAAAGTTGGGGCGGAGGAGTATATAACAAGAGTACAGATTGGGGGAAGGGGTATTTAGTAAGCTCACTATCTTGGGGTGGGAGGCAGGAAAAAGACCGGGAGAAAATTTATAACACAAAATCTTGTGGAAATGAATGCAGAAAACTAAAAATAAATAAATAAAATATTTTTTTAAATAAAAAAAAATGAGTGGGTCAAACAACAAATCGTAGAAACAATCCAAACTTCATCCAAGAGAATGAAAATAATGAGACAACTTAGCAAAACTTGTGAGATACAGAAAAGCAGTTCCTAGGGAAAATATCTCTCAATGCTTACATGAATAAAATACAGAAAGAAGAGATCAATGAACTGGGCATACAACTAAAAAGGCCAGAAAAAGAAAAAAAATGTAAATCACCAATTAAATACCAAATTAGAAATTCTGAAAACCAAAGGAGAGATTAATAAAATTGAAATTAGGAAAACTATTGAACTAATAAATAAAGAGCTGATTTCATGAAAAAGAAAAAAAAAACAAGATAACCCTTTGTTTAACTGGATTAAAAAAAAGAAGAAAATGAAATTACCAAAATCAAAAAATGAAAAGGGTAATAAATTCACTAGAAATGAAAAGAAAATTAAGATAATAATGAGCTATTTTGTCCAACTTTATGCCAATAAATTTGACAATCTAGGTGAAACAGATGAATAGTTACTAAAATGTAAATTGTCCAGGTTAATAGAGGAAATAAAACACTTAAATAACCACATATCAGAAAAAGAAATTGAACACATCAATGAACTCCCTAAGAAAAAATCTCCAGGGGCGGCTAGGTGGCGCAGTGAATAGAGCGCCGGCCCTGGAATCAGAAGGACCTGAGTTCAGAGCCGGCCTCCGACACTTAATCGATACAAACAAAAACCTAGCCGTGTAACCTTGGGCAAGTTACTTAACCCCAATTGCTTAAAAAAAAAAAATCTCCAGAAACCAGATGAATTTACAACTGAATCCTATCAAATATTTTAAGAACAATTAATTCCAATACCATGTAAGTTATTTGGGAAAATAGATGAAGGAGTCCTACCAAATTTTTATGATACAAACATGTCACTGCTACCTAAACTGGGAAGACTCAAAATAGAGAAAGAAGATTATAGACCAATTTCCCTAATGAATATGGATGCAAAAATTTTAAACAAAATATTAGCAAAACAATTAAAGCAATTTATCTCAATTATACACTACGACTAGATAGGATGACCAGGAATGCAGGACTGGTTCCATATTATGAAACCTATCAGCATAATTGACCATATCAATAATAAAACTAACAGAAATCATATGATTATCTTAATAGATGAAGAAAAAGCTTTGGACATAATAAAACACCCATACTTATTAAAAACACTAATGAGCATAGGAATAAATGAAGGCTTCCTTAAAATGATAGGCAGCATCTAACTAAAACCATCAGCAAGCATTATATGTAACGGGGATAAGCTAGAAGCATCTTCAATAAGATCAGGGTTACAAGCAAGGATGTCCATTATCACCACTGTTATTCAATATTATACTAGAATGTTAGCTTTAGCAATGAGAAAAGAAAATGAAATTCAACGAACTAGAATAGGCAAAGAAGAAACAAAGCTAGCACTCTGCAGACAATGTAATAACGTATTTAAAGAATCCCAGAGAATCAACTAAAAAACTACTTTAGCAAAGTTGCAAGATATAAAATAAACCTACATAAATCATCAGTCTTTCTATACATTACTAACAAAGCCCAAAAGCAAGAGATAGAAAGAAAAATTCTATTTAAAATAACTGTAGACAATATAAAATACTTCAGTCTACCTGCCAAGACAAACCTAGTAAGTATACAATACAGAATACAATTTAAAAACACTTTTCACACAAATAAAGGTAGATCTAAATAACTGGAAAAATATCAGTTGCTCATGGGTAGGTTGAGCTAATAGAATAAAAATAATAATTTATTATATATATTACCTAATATAATAGAAAATAACAAATACTAGAAATAACAATTTACCTATTTAATGTCACACCAAACTACCAAGAAATTATTTTAGAGAGCTAGGAAAATAACAAATTTCATCTGGAGGAACAAAAGGTCCAAAATATCAAGGAAATTAATGAAAAGAAATGCAAGGGAAGGTTACCTTGCCATACCAAATCTTAAATTGTATTATAAAGCAACAAGCATCAAAACTACTTGTAGTGGCTGAGAAATGGAGTGGTGGATCAGTGGAACAGGTCAGATATAAAAGACACAGTAGTCAATGACTACAGCAATCTACTGTTTGATAAACCCAAAGACTACCTTCTGAGATAAGAACTCACTAACAAAAACTGCTGGGAAAACTCAAAAACAGTATGGCAGAAACTAGGCATAAACCAACTTCTTACCCTGTATACCAAGATAAAGTCAAAATGGGCACATGATTTAGATATAAATACTGATACTACAAGCAAACTAGCAGAGCAAGGAATAATTTACCTGTCATATTTTTGGAGAACAGAAGATTTTATAACTAAACGAGAG
The DNA here is from genome assembly GCA_011680675.1 of Gymnobelideus leadbeateri. NCBI lineage: Eukaryota > Metazoa > Chordata > Mammalia > Diprotodontia > Petauridae > Gymnobelideus > Gymnobelideus leadbeateri. The sequence goes on from WOXC01000370.1 coordinate 16,033, forward strand.
AGAGAAAGAGAGAGAACATTATGAAATGCAAAATGGTTCATTTTGATCACATTAATTTGAAAAGTTTTTGTACAAAGTCAATGCAACCAAGATTCAAATGGAAGCAGAAAGCTGGGGAACAATTTTTACAACCTGTGGTCTTTGATAAAGGCTTCATTTCTCAAATATATAGAGAACTGAATCAAATGTATAGGAAAACAAGTCATTCCCCAATTAGTAAATGGTCAAAGGATATGAACAGGCAGTTTTCAGAAAAAGAAATTAATGCTATCTACAGTCATATGAAAAAATGTTCTAAATCACTATTGATTAGAGAAATGCATATCAAAACAACTCTGAGGTATCACCTTATACATATCAGAAATGACAAATGCTGAAAGGGGATGAGGGAAAATAGGTAAACTAATAAATTGCTGGTAGAGTAGTGAACTAGTCTAACCATTCTGGAGAGCAATTTGAAACTATGCCCAAAGGGTTATCAAATTGTGCATATCCTTTGACCCGGCAATACCACTTCTAGGACTGTATCCCAAAGAGATCATAAAAATGGGAAAAGGACCCATAGCTACAAAAATATTTATAGCACCTCTTTCTGTGGTGGCCAGGAATTGGAAATTGAGAGAATGACCATTAACTGGGAAATGACTAAACAAGGCATGGCAAATGAATGTAATGGAATACTATTGTTCCATAAGAAATGATGAGTAGGCAGACTTCAGAAAAACCTGGAAAGAATTCCATGAACTTTTGAAACTGAGTGAAGTAAGCAGAACCAGAACATCATATATAGTAATAGCAACACTGTGCGAGGACTAACTTTGAGAGACTTAGTTCTTCTCAGAAATGCAAGGATCTAAGTCAATTCCCAAAGACTCATGATGAAAAATGCTATCCACATCCAGAAAAAGACCTATGGAATCTAAATGCTCATCAAACTATACTATTTGCTCTGTTTCTTCTCTCTCATGGTTTCTCCTATTGGTTCTAATTTTTCTTTACAACATGACTAATGTGAAAATAGGTTTAATATGAATGTATAGCTTATATTAGATTGCACGCCATCTTGGGGAGAGGGGAGATTCAGAAAGAGGGGGAGAAAATTTAGAACTCAAAATCTTATAAAAGTGAACGTTGAAATCTAAAAATAAATAAATATTTTGAGAAAAAAAATTTTTACCACAAATAACATCCCATTTAACAGAACATTAGAGATTTTAACAACCTCTTCCCAAAACATGAAGCTGAACTAGTGGAACTACCAAAGGGAGAAGAAAGAGAAAAAACCTTGTCTACACAGATTAACAGGTAGTCATACAAATGTTAAAAGAACAATTTAATTAAAACAATTTAAAGAACAATTAATAACTGTGCTACCCAAATTATTCAAGAACTGAGAAAGAAAATTCTCCCAATTCATTATTTGAAAAATTTTTTATGTTTTTTTTACATTTTAATTTATTTTTAGCATTTTCTTTTTAAGTTGTATTCCAAAGTATATTCCTCCTTTCCACCACCCTCTCATCCTCCAAGTGAGAAGGCAATATTATATCAATTATACATGTGAAAGCATGGATGACATATTCCATATTAGCCACATTAAAAAAAAGCAAGAAAAAGAGAAAATTATACTTCAGTTTGCACGCAGAGTTTATCAGTTCTTTCTCTCTGTAGGTGGATATTTTTTTATCAGGAGTCCTTTGAAACTGTCTTGGATCACTGTATTAATCAGAGTATCAAAATCTTTCACAGTCTATCATCATTACAACATTGCTGCCAACTCACTTTTATGGCAAATATAGTATTGATAGCTAAGTTACAGTTTCAAAACAGAGGGAGTATTACAAACCTACATAACCAGTGAATATTGATACAATACATTTAAATAATCTACTAGGGGAAAAGGCTATCATAATATCATCCAAAAAATTATTATATGCACTTTGGATTTATATCCAGAATATAAAGATGGTTCATCATTAGCAAAGTAAATAAATTAAAGAGAATTAGCAAAAGAGAATATTTTAACAAAAATGCCCCCCCAAAACATGATTATCTTAATAGATGCAAAAAAAATCTGTGAAAATACAGCACATTTATGCTAAAACAGTAACAACAAAACATAGCCATGGGGTTTGGGGAACATTTTTATCACACTAAAATGATATCTAAAACCAAGTTTCAATCACATACAGTGAGGAAACACTATAATTTTCTAAGTCAACACAGGAATAAAAACAAGGATATCCCTTTACTCATTTATATGACATAGTTCTGGGTTAGTAATAGTGATAAAACAAAGAAGTTAAAGGTGTAAACATGGGCAAAGAAAAAACAAGATTATCTCTACTTGCCTAATATGTTAGTTTACTGAGAAAACCCCAGAGAAACAGTCAAAAAACCCACTAACACGTGATAGCTTCATCAAAGTAGCAGAATATAAAATATATCTACAAAAATCAAAAGCATTTCTATATGGAAATTTTTTAAATATAAAAGGAAATAATAAAAAGTCCCACTCAAAAATGCATAAAATATCAATTCTATCTAAGACACAATCAAGACATATAAGCACTTTTATAAAACATTCTTTAAAGAATTAAATATCTAGAAAGATATTTATTGCTAATTGTTGAGCTGTCATAATCTTTAAAAATTATACTATTTCAATTAATTAGCATATAAACCAAACTACTAAGTATGACTTCACAGTATTAGATAAAAATTTAGGAAAATAAAAGATGAGAATCTCAGTGGAAATAATGAGAGGAAAGTAGGATTAAATGGGGATAACATTTTCAGACTTCAAACTATATTACAGGCAGTTATCACTTTATGCCAAGTTGACCCTTCCAAAGACCTCTCTACACACAGCAATTTTTATGAAATGTGAATTTGCCCACAACATGGAGAAGGGAGAGAGAGAAGGAGGAAGGAAGGAGGTGCTGCACTTGTGAAGGGAGGGGGCTAGCACATGGTTCAAGGACACATGAGGACCAGGGACAGAGAAGTAGAGCAGGAGGAGGAATACCGAGGGGTCATTGCCAGTCAGGAGGGAGGGGGCCTACTCAGAACCAAAGCAGGTGACAGGTGGGGGTAGATATGTTGAGGCTAAACACAGATAGGAGAGGACAGAAAACATGCAGGAACGAGGACAGACAAATGAGGACAGAAAGGCAGTACTCTAGCATGACCAGACAAAAGACAGACACAAGGTGAGTGAGCAGAAGGTCTCAAGCCAAGCCCTTCATCCTGCTGAGGCAGTGGGGTCTCTGACTTGGTAGCTTTTGTCCTAAGGATTATTTCTAGTGGGTGGGGGTATGATGCAGATCACCCAGGAAAGGGGCAAGAGCAGAGAGACAGAACAGGACCGGATGGTAAAGTTAACACTGGCAGGGGGGAGGGGGGAAGGAGGGAGCTAGAATGCAAATTTATTTCAAAATTTTTTGCATAATGCAAGTTTACATAAAGCAAAAACTATCTTATATAAAGTTGTAATAAAATAAAACAAAACAAATAATTATCTGTAACAAATTTAACTTTTCAATAACTCATTGTTCAATAAACCTGAGAATGAAAATTACCTGGAAAAGAATTCCTTGACAAGAATTACCAGAAAAACTGAAAAGCAGATAGCCCAAAAACATTTTACGCCATATATCAGAATAGGATAAAAATGAAAATATGACTTGAATACTAAAGAGAATTAGAAAGAATCAGATTGGCTATCTTTAGCTATAGTTGGGGAGAAGACTCCTTAACAAAAGAATAGACATAATCAAAAAATATCAAGTAGAAAAATTTGACTAGATGGAATTGAAAAGCTTTTGTGCTTATCCAACTCAGCTAGGATAACAGGTGGTGAATGGGGTGGGGGAATTGCAATCAATATCTCTCATAAAGGTCTTATGTTCAAGATAAGGAATGAAGGTGAATCAATACTTAAGCCTCAGAATCATTCCCCATTGGACATGTTCAAATGATATGAACACGCAGTTTCCCAAAAAACATTTGCAATCTACAATATTAACAACCACATGAAAGCACTAAAAACAAGAAAAACACAATTCAAAACCACTCTCAAGTTTCTCACACCACCCCCCCCCAAGTTGACAAAGTTGACAAAAGATAGTAATAGTCAATACTAGAGCAGCACATTAATACTCTGTTAGATGACTGAAGTAACCTCATCTTTCTGGAAAGCAGCTTGGAATTATGCTGTTGTATTTAAGTGACTCAGAGAACCTCTGCTATCACCTCTTATAGGTCCCATAGACACCAAAATATTTATACCAGCACTTCTTGTGGTAGTAAAAGATTAGAAACAAAGTAGATGTCCATTTATTAACTAAATGAGGAGTATCACATTAATAAAATATATTATTGCACTATAAGAAATGGTAAGTACAAAGAAGTTAAAGAAAAATTAAGTGAGTTGATGCAGAATAACATATGCAAAACAAGAAAAACTATCCATAATGTCTACAATGATACAAATAAAGATGAAAAAATTGAATTCTGTGTAATTATAATGACCAAGAATCTGGGCCCTGAAGAGGAGAGAAGAAACTGTACCTCGCCCAGCTCTTTCCAGAGGACAGGTGTTATGGACATGGAATATCATATACACTGTTAAGACTCAAGTGATATAAAAAAAATTATTGGTAAGTTTTAAGTGAATGTGGACTTAACTAGAAGAGACTAATCAAGTTCTTCACAGAATCTGTCTACATCGACATCAGATTTTGGTACATAAACTACAATTATCTTCATGGTGTTCTTTCTGCAAATGTTTATCATAAATACTTAAAAACAAGATGATCAAGCATCTCATGAAATTGCTTCTTTACTACCTTTAGATACAGTAAATTTATACTAAAAGCATATCCTATAATACAAGTGATTTATCCAACCATATTCATATCTTGTCAGTACTTTAGTAAATAATGTCTTTTGAATTCAATATAAAAATCTGATGCTAATACTTTCATTACATTTTTATGACTCTAAAACTCTTCATTATAAGACTTAAGTTTAAGATATAAAATAGAAATGTTTAATCTATTAACACTCCACTTCCAATAGCTGATACAGAACCAGCATTCTTATTACAATATGTAAAAGGTCACAATTAGTATATTAAGATTTAATAAAATGATAAGCATAAATAAAAACTCTGCCCTATCCCTAGTCACTGAAACATAAAAAGTACACCCTGTTATTCAATAACTAGGGAGCAACTTTTAGATAATGCTTATTACTCTGAACAATATTACATATATCCTAATTAAATCTTTGTATGCCCCCTACAAGTTGTTCTGCATATCACAACATTAACTCTATCAAATATTTCCCATACTATAAGAATCATAGATAGATTAGTTCAAATGTCTTGCTATAGGATAGTACGAATAAAAACCATTTTAATTATATTTTTAAAAAATTATCTTCCTAAGTGAAAGCTAATCAAAGCTTATAATTCAACATATTATACTCCAGGCAATAGCTGTTAGAAACTCTTTTAACCCTGGGCAACTCATCAGTCTCTCAGAAATCCAAACAACTCCTTAAAACTATAAACTGTTAGAGGGACTTTTCTCACCAGGAGTCCCCCCTACACTACCACACACTTTCGAAATCCACAAGTAATTACTGGGTGCTAGAGGCTGTAAAGGATATGAAATAAATTTTTCAACTACAATATCCCATAAAGTTTGAGATCATGCTTAGTCTGACTCCAAATAAATGATCATGTAATAAAGGCAATATCTACAAAACAGAACCATGAAATCAAATTACAGTAAAGAAACCATCCCACACACAAAATTTTCTTAAAAACACAGAGAAACGTACAATTAGATTTTGCCAAGTATATCATTCAAATAAGGTAAAGTCAACCTTATTAAAGGTCTTAACAGAAGAAATGCTTCACTAATCCTGATTTCTCAAAAAACACAACTATTTATATTTCTAATGGATAAACAGTGGCAATGTTTATTTAAGTGTTTTGATACTTAAAAAGGAAAATGAGGACTGCCACAAATCATCTTGATAGAATGTATTCTTTATGGGGAATCACCCCCAACTCCACAGTATGGAATGCACCTCCCCTATCAATTTGCTATCCTTTAATATTCAGCTCAAATCTCACCTCCAAAATAAAACTTTTCTTAAGACTAGTCCAACCTAGTATAATATCTCCCTCTTCTATATTCTGAGCAATTAGTTCGCAAGTCTCTTGAGGTCAGGTCCTGTTTCTATATAGTTCAACATCCTTTACTGTGCCTAGCACAAGGATTTCTCAAGATAAAAGGTTCAATTAATAAAAGTGTTGATTGTGCTCTTTTAAAAAAACTGCTACTAAAGTCAAAGTGTATTTTCACAACTTGCAAACATAAATTTTATAAACATGAATTTTAGTCAAAGACTTAGGAAATACTGAAGGAAAGATCCTAACTTGGCCAAAGGGTATGGAATATAAAATCTATTTAAATAACCTCTGACAGGGGCGGCTAGGTGACACAATGAGTACAGCACCCAGCCCTAAAGTCAGGAGAACCTGGGTTCAAATCCAGCTGAGACACCTGACAACACTTACTAGCTATGTGACCTCGGCCAAGCCACTTAACCCCAACTGCCTGGCCTTCCCCCCACCAAAAAAAGAAAAAAGAAAAAAGAATTACCTCTAATAAAATGGTATAACAATTAGAAAATCGAGAAGGGACCCAACTACACAAACACAACGTAAGGTGTGTATGTAAGTAGAGGTAAAAAAGACACTAAGGATTAGAGTAAATATAAGCATAAATGCCTATTTTTACTTATACCCATCATCTTGGCCCTAGCACAGAGATGTGGTCAGTCCACTTGCAATAAAGGAGATGGGGTACTACAAGTACAGATCTGAATAGACTATCAAATACAGTCACTGTATTTTTTTTTAACGATTTTTCTTTGTTAGAAACATGTCTGTGATATCTGCGAATGGCTGTGGGAAAAAGTAAAAGACAACAATAAAACTTAAAGAAAATAAAAGATCATGTTACTATAATGCCAATAGAATTATATGGTCTATGAAGGTCTATGAAGAATCAAAATATTAATATGAAGTAGAGAAGATGTCATAACCAAATAAAAAAAGGACTCAACCTAGGGTCCATGAACCTTTTTAAATATTTTGATAACTATTTCATTTTAAATTGTTTTCTTTTTAATCACCTACACATACATAAGTGTGTGTTTATAAAACTTTATGTATTAAAAACATTATTCTGAGGAGTCCATAGGCTTCAGACTGCCAAGAGATGACATAAAAAAAGGTTAAGAATCCCTGAAATATGGGATCATTTCAATTACATGAAATTAAAAAGGTTTTCCATATACACAGGTAGAATCAGAAGGGAAGCAGTCAATTAGGGGAAAAAATTTTCACAACAAATATTTTCAGATAAGGGTATAATATAATATATAGGAAATACAAATACGTATATGGTCAAAAACCATTTTCCACTGGATAAGTCATCAAAGATATGCACAAAGAGTTCTCCAAAGAACCATATGGAAGAAAGTTCTAAATCACTAACAATAAGAGATAAGAAGAAGACTCCAAATCAAAACACTGAGAGGTTTCACCTCAACACAAATCAGCAAAGATGACAAAAGATGCAAGTCAAGGAGTCGTGCAAAGAAAAACACACAAATGCACTGTTGGTGGAGCTGTGAATCACTGGCCAAACCACTGTGAAAAGCAATTTGGAATTCTGCCTGAAATACCATGGCTTGGCATACACCCCATGTAGTTCAATGACAAATAAAAAAGGCTCAACATACACCAATCTATTTGGCAACTCTTTGTAGAAGCAAAGAGTGGAAACAAATTAGATGCTCATTAATTGGAGAAAGGGAGGTAGATGGTTCAGTGGATTAGAGCACGGGATTTGGAATCAGGAAGACATCTTAATGAATTCAAATGTGGCTTCAGGCACCGACTAGCTAGTCACTTAATCCTGTTTGCCTCGGTTTCCTCATCTGAAAAATGAGCTGGAAAAGGAAACAACAAACCACTCCAGTGTCTTTGCCAAGGAAACCCAAATTGGATCACGAAGAGTCAGATATGAATAAAAAGACTGAATAACAACAATGACTGGTGAATGGTTAAACAAATTTCGGTACATGAATACCATGAATATTACTGCAACATGAAAAATAAACATGAATACAGGGAGGCATGGGAAGACTTTACTGCTGAAAAGTAAGCAGAACCAGGAAAATAATATATACAATGACTATAATAATGCAAACAGAAAGAAACAAAAATGAAACAACTGAAACTGCTGCAAAAATTATAATGACCAAGCTTGGTCCTAAAGAACAGATGTGGTATCTGTCTCTCTTTCTTGGAGAGAACTACAGAAGTGGAAGATTACATATAATGATAATCTTGGTTGATGTATTTAGCTTTGCTACTCAGGCAGGTTTTTTTCTTTTTTTATTCTTTGTTTTAAAGAATAGTTCTCAGAAAAGAAAAAAAATAATAAAATGAAAAAGGTAGATGACATAAAAACAAAAGCTATCAATAAAAATTTGTTTTTTAAAAAATCCCTAGAAGCTCTGGGAAGGTAAAGGGGTTATCATTCATAATAACGATGAATTAGTACACTTTATGTTCCTTTGAATATTTATTGTACAGAAACCTACTCTCACTGAGATGACAGTTTAATGGGGAAGTAGAACTGTTGCAAATATTATAGCATAAGACAACTTAGAAGGTACTGAACACTTTAGCAGACTACCACAATAGATGGATTACAGCCATATGTACACTGAAGACATGGAAAGAAGGATAAGGATAGAGATTAGAACTGTGATTTCATTCATAAAGGCAACTCCAGGATGAGGAGACTCTCCAAGGCAAGCTGTCACCTTAGAAGCAATTTATAGACTCAGTGTAGCCCAGAGCATTTGCCCAGGGTCACACATACACCAATATATTTGTGTATGTCTGTGGCAGGATAAGAACCCAGGCTTTCTTAATTCTGAGGCTAGTTCTCCATCCAAAGAGTAATGCTGACTCATGTTTTTAAAAAAAGTAACAAATTTCACTTATATTAAAATACTACCTGGCACCAACCTAGGACTGAGTTCAAACTAGTACTTCCGTTATCATTCAACTAAGTTACATATTAAATAGGGTTCTGTGGCCTACATTGGAAAACTGGAACATAATAATAATGTTTCTCTTGGAAAGGTGCAAACAAATTTACAAACTGCCTTTTGGAATACAACCCTTTCAGGCTATATGCAGAAAAAGCAAGAAGTATCTATCAGGTTCAATATCTGAAATGTGCTAATGGTGAAACTGGTTTCATTACTACAGTTTCCAGGCAAATAACAGGTCAAAACTTCTGAGTCATTTAAATCAGTATTCTGACAATGATCAAAAGATGAAATATATGATCTCACAGATTTTTACCCCATAATAACATCAAGCTTCTATATCTGAAATACTAGGGAGAAATGTTAATGAAAACATTCTACAAACGTACAAAATTTTCTATGGCAAAATTGTATTATTTCTTTTTACCTGAAACTCTATTGTCCAGCCAGTTAAAAAGTTATATGAAAGAATTTTATTTCACATTTACATGCTATTAGAACCGAAGAAGACCTGAAGGATGATTTTGTCCAACCCCTTCATTTTACAGATAAGGAAACTGGTGCCTCAAAAGCAGTCAAGTTGACTTAGGTCTCTCAGCAGGGGCAAACACCAGCTATTCAATGTAGCAACTTTCTTCTGAAACAAAAGACTATTTGTAAACCGTAGGCACTTTTCACAATATCTGGTGAAAATGAACTATATATAATATTAACACTACTACCTTGAATGTATTTGCAAACTTCCATCAGGGAATAAAACATTTCTCATTTATTCTCAGGACAGTTTTCCCAAGTAGGATGGAACTGGTCATTTTTGTCTCCATTTGTAAATTAGAGTGACAAAGAAATTAAACAAGTTGTGGAAACACCACCCTTATTAGTTAGAAGTTGGCTGAGCTAAAACTTACTGGGCATAACCAATCACAGAGTTAATCACATTGTAAAGTGAAAAATAAATAAAATTAATTACACCTCAAGCTATATCACTCCAGAAACCTTCAACTTCACTTGATGGGGGGAGGGGAACCTCAGATGATAAAGCTAATCCTGTAGGAAGTCCCCCCCCCAAAAAAAACTTTAAAAAGTGACTAGCTTTGACATTATTTGAAAAACCAACCTTAATTTCAAGTAAGTCACCGTTAGCCTGTTTAAGTCAGTAAAATAAATTATACGGGTTAATTTGCCTGCCTAACTGTGCACAAAACTACCTGACAAATTGGAGCGCACAAAGCACTAAAAATAAGTCTCTAAAACAAATTAAACATTGTGTAAACTGGAAAACTTACTTTCCTACTTTTTTTACTTTTCCTATTTGGCCTATTCTTAACATATTTGTAAAGGTTGTGCAATTCCTAAACACAAAATCCCAAAGCAATGAGAAATAAACACTAGTGGCAGGATAACTTATCAGCAATGCACAGGCTAAAATTTGTAGAGACTGGCAAGTAACGCAAAGGGAAACTAACGAGGTTAAGAAATTTTGTCAGTTGCCTCACCTTCACGTGTCAAGCAACGTGAGGCACTCACTGTCTCTCGAGGCCACCTTTATAGCAGAAGGGGCAGAATAACCAAGGAAAAACAACAGAGGACGTTTTTTCTGGCTTCACAATCATCCCCCTCCCAAAAAAAGAAAACTAAAGCAACTGGGATGAAAGAAAAAGGGGCATTTATTTCAAGTCAACCCATTTCCTCAGATCTTGCAAAAGTCCAGAGAGACGAAGTTTTCTATACCTTCGCCCCCTCAAAAAATTAAAATAAAAATTCACAGGCAAGAAGGAACTACCACCTGCCCCCCAACTTTATGTAACCTGAGCATCTCAGGGAGAGTGGGGGTGTCACCAGGAAGGGAGCGCGCGGTGCAAGCCAGACCCCTAGAGAAAGGAGGGACCCCTGCAAAGAAAGAGGTTCAAGGGAGGAGCAAAACAGCCCAAAAAGGAAAAGGCGTGTCCACGTGTGCGTGGGTGTGCATGTGCGAGCGTGGGTCCGGAGATACACGCGGGTACGCTCGGAAGGCGCATTGACTCCGGGGAGCCTTGCAGCGGGAGGCGTGGGGCAGCCCCGCCCGGGCTCAGGGCCCTCGGGCAGGGGAGGCCAGAGCACGCCGGGGAGTCCGGAGGGAGTGGGAGTGGGTGAAGGTGGGTGGGCAGGAGGTCTCGTTACCTCCCCAGATGCCCAGCTTCAGCTGGGAAGTGTCCAGGTTCACCACATAATCCCCCAAAAACCGATTCAACATGTCCACGACCACCGACTCGAACACCATCTTCCACAGCCAGGGCAAGAGGGAGCCCCCGTTGCCAGGTCTTCTTCCTCCTCCTCTCCTTCCCCTCCCTGGAGCCGGACCTCCCGCGACTCCGGCTCCAACTTGGGCAGTGGCGCCACCACCCGCAGTACACACCGTCCTGTCCGGACCATGGGAGGGGAGGCGAAAGGGGCAGGCTGACGGCGGCCGCAGCTAACTCCGATAGGAGGGACAGGAGGAGGCAGCTAGAATACGCGTGCGCGAACGCACGGGGCGGCGAGAGAGGGGGAGGAAGAGAGGTAGCTGAGAGAGGGGAGGGCCAAAGTCAAACCCAGAGCACGCGCGTGCGCTATAAGGCCCGGGAAGCTTCAGGAGCTCTACTAGGTCTCGTCGGGAGGCACCACCCCCGCCGGTGACGCACTCCTCCCCGCCTCCTGGTTGTCCGGGCAACGGAGCACGTGCTCCGAAGCCGGTTCTCCAGGGCTGCGTCCTCACGTAAAGTTTCGATTTCGCTTTTTACTCGCTCCTGCTTTCCTCCGGGGCGGGGTCTTTAGGCTTGGATTGACTGGTAAAGGTGACCCCGGTGCTGGCGCGTGGGCGATCGCGGGAGGGAACGGTTACACCCTAGCGGGGCGCCCTTCCCCCTCCCGAAAGCTTCAACGGCCGGGAGGGAAGTGCGTTGTTTACTGGGGCGCCCCAGTTTTATCAACTGACTGACCTCAGGAAAGAAACTGGGGGCGGGGACAGTCAGGGGCTCCCTGGGAGCTGGCCTCGCCTTTTAGCCCTGGGAGCCCCTTGAGAGCACGAACTTTTAATTTTCTTGTTTTTCTTTTTGCATTTCTTTGTATCTTAACCCTGTGCCTGGAACGTTATGGGCGATTAATAATTGCTTGTCATCGAATGACAAGAATAACCTATGATCCTGAGTAGAAGTGGATGTGGAGTTAGGAGCTACAGCCAACCCGAATTTATCATAAAAACAGGTTATTTCTTACTCTATTGCAAAAAAATGTATACAAAGCAAGCTATATACAAGCTAAATCGGAAGTTTTCATTAAGCGATAAAAATGTCTCTGGTTCCCTTAACTCCCAGAAAAACTTAAGGACTCAAAGTTCTAGACTTAGCATTTTTTCTTTGTGCTTAGAAGCTGTACTAATTAGAACTGCAAAAGCCTGTGAGGAAACTGCCTTCCTAACCTGAAAAACCTATTTGGAAATGTATTCTCATTAGGAAAAAAAAAATACTGTCTCTAAGCAGAACAATGAAAATTAACCTGAGCAGCTTGAAGTACTTGTTACCAGAATATCCCATGACAAGTATTCCTTGTGCCTGGCTGGATACAATGCCTTCATCAATCTACTTCTCTCTCCCAACTGTACAACCCTGGCATTTGACTCAGTTCTGTACCACCAGCAATTTATCCGCTGTCTTCAAAACTTGATTGGAAGATTTTAAATTGTCCAGCCATGCCCTGCTTGGAGAGAGCAACATGGCTATGAAACCTGATTGTATGCCCATGTTCTAATTCTCCCCTCTATACACAAGGATTGAGATGGGGAGAGGAACTGGTCCTGTGATTTCACTGGTGAATGGAACTTTCCAAATGACGAAATTCCTTCTGCCAGTTCAGGTCTATTTCATTTCTATGGCATAAAGTCTTAGAGAGTTGCCCATATCCATGAGAGGTTGAGTAACTATTGGAGCTAATCAGACATATTTACCCATGGTTCCCAAATGTATATGACATTGAACTTGATCAAACTCCCACAAGAGAAGAGCAGTCTAACTGAGAGAGTCTAACTGCTCCTCTTCTTCGAGGAGCAATTAGACAAGGGAAAAAGCAAGGTAGCCATCCTAGAGCCTCTTCCCAGCCACTCGTGTATCAGAGGTGAAATGTATATATAAACAATAAAAATACCTTTCCTAAAACAGAAAAAAATGTAGAGTTGATTCTTCAATGGGCTCTAGTTTCCCACTTTTCTCCTAATCTGACTCCACTGTCATCATTAACCACACTAATTTGGGTTGGTAGCTACCAGTTTTTATATCATAGCAAATTTATAAAGCAATAAAGTTAAAAATAATTGGGGAACATTTCAATTGGTAAGCAACCTTGATTGGGAATGTCACTGACTGGAAATAGACTTCTCTCCTTTTTACTATTTCCTGCGATGGAGGAGAAACAGGAATTAAATGTTTGTACAACTAAGAGAACACCTCTCACCTGTCAGGAATGGAAAAGGGAAAGAAAAGTATTGAGTACCTACTGTGTATGTTTAAAGGTGCAAGGACCTACTGTGTGTATTGCTCACTGACCCACTTCACAAAATGCTACTTTCTCTGGCATCCAATATTACTTCACCTGCCTGACTCACATTAAGTCCTTATCATGACTCAGGTCAGTTAGTGAGGATGATGGCCACTGCCTACTTACTCCTCCCAGTTCTCCTTTCTTCTCATTTCTTAGTTCTCATTCCTGGCAGTTCTGGCTGGCCCTCAGAAGTTCTCAGCAGCTCTCAGAAGAAGTTCTGCCATGACAAGATCTGTTCCCAAAATCTTCTCTCTTCTCAGTTCTCAATACTATTCTCAGTTCTCAGTTCAGTTCTCAGTTGTCTTCTCAATTCTTATCTCCTTGGCCTCTATACTGCTTGCTCCACAGTTTCTTGTGGCTTTGTTAAGTTTTGTCTTCCCAGGAACAGAAACTGTGAAGGACTTGAGGTTGACCAGACACTGTGAGCTTAAATATTGAACAGGAACTGCACAAAAAGCTGGACAAAGAACTGAGAACTGTTTGCCTTTGAACCCAGGTGGCAGTTGGATAGATTCAGGCAGGAGCTGGGACCATGGAAGAGGAGCCATGGAAGCTGAGAGCCTGCCTTGGGTCAAGATGAAAAGACCTCTCCTTGGGTATTTAATGCAAACTGAGAAAATAGTGACTTATTATGGCCTAGGGGTGGAGAACTCTGACTTTTATATTTAGATGATTGAGTTAAGGACTTCTCCAATTAAGAAGAAAGAGGACTTTTTGATTGAAGAGATTAAGACAATGTGACCTAGGGGTGGAGAACTTTGACTTTTGTACTTTGTATCAATTAAGCCTCCTTAAGGATGATTGAGTTAAGGACTTACTAAATGATTTTGGTACTAAATGAATGTTATCTTTTGCTTAAAACTATGTGACCACATTGGTGAAAACTATGTAGCTACTTTAGTGATAAGTTGTTGAGTTATAACATTGTGAATGCTATACTTGGGTTTCTGTTAATATTTTCCTTTAATTTTCTGTTGATCACTATACTGTGTAATCAGAATTTTGAAGCTGTTCATAGCAGCAGTTCTCTGGAAAGCTGCTCATGCTTGGCTTTACACAAATGCAGTTGATTAGTGGTGAACATTACTCTGTAGGATCTACCTAATCTTACTTCCTTGATCTGATCATAAACTTTTTACATTCTAGCTTTCCCTCTACTTACAATCCCTAAAACTATACTTTGTTTTCACTGTGACCTCCATCCCCCCAATTCTTCAGATCTTTCTTCAATCATCACCCCTCATTGGATACATTCTCCTTTTCCCATTTCAGTCCCTTTGTGAATCAGCTCTCTATTATCCTTTAGACTCCCTCTCTCCTTATCTTATCACTGACCTTGCCCTGCCAACCCTCAGCTGTAGATCACTCTCAGTATATACTGCCTTTGCTCATATTCACATGCTGCTAATTAAAGCTAGAGAAAAATCACAAAACCATGCTGACAGGATTCACCACAAATTTATGTTATATTTTCCCACCTGGGCACTCACTACCTCTGCTTCCCTAAATCTTTTCATCTCTCCTCAAAACTCCCATGATTCCCTCACCCTTCATTTTTTTAGATGAGAACTTTGTCTCATATTTTACTGAAAAAATTAAAACCATTCACTGAGAGCTTCTTCTCTCCTTCACATCTCACATAATTCAGATGCCTTTTGCTACTATCTCCTCCTTCACTCCTGTTTCACATGAAGAGATGGCCCATTCTCAATAATTTCCAGTGTCTTGACCTATTGGCTATTTCTCTGCTGCCCACAAATATGCTTAATTCTCTATGATAAAAAAAAAAAACCCTTTACTTGATCTGTCCATTCCTGCTAGCTAATATCTCTTCTCCCTTTCATGCCTAATTTCTTTGAGAAGGCTATCAACAATCTTTCTTCCACTTTCTTTCCTCTCTTTTTAATTCTCTAGCAAAATCTAAATCTAGATCTAGAAAATCTAACCCAATTATACAGCAGAAACCATTCTCTTCAGTTTCCAGTGGTCACTTAATTGGCAAATCTAGTGATCTCTTCTCAGTCCTCTTCTTTCTCTACCTCTCTGCAGCTTCTGACACTGTCAATCACCCCCTTCTCCTTAATACTCTCTCCTCTTTAGGTTTTTGTGCCACTGCTCTCTCTTGGTTCTCCTTCTACTTACTGCTCCTTCTCAGTCTCCCTTGTAGGATCTTCATGAAGATCATGCCTATTAACATTGTATGTCTGCAGTCCTTTGTCGTGGGTCCTCTTTTTTTCTCTCTGAGTATTATTTCTTTTGGTGTTCTTATCAGCTCCAATGTTTTCAATTATCACCTCTGTGCCAATGATTCTAAAACCTACATATCAAGCTGTAATGGAAATGTAAATTTAAAGATCTTCCCTGCCCCTAGCTTAAGTGCACCTGGAGCCTGTGGTGGGAGGCTTGTTTTTCAGGAAAGCCCACACCTTGATACTTTGTGATTGGGCAGTGGGTCAAGGAGGTTGTTACATTCTCTGAGCCAGGAGAAGGCTATATAAGCCCTGAGGAGAGGCTTTGCTTTGGGGCTCACTTTGAGAAGTGTTGTGTGATTTGACCAGATGAGACTCTGGGAAGCCGTTGTTGAGAGCCCCCCGGCTTTGAAAACCCAGATGTTGATGCTTCCCTCTCTGGTAACTGTGATTTGGTATTGATGTATGTAATGTTGGGACAGTTTGGAAGCCTGTCTAACTCTGAAGTTTGGGGTGCTGACCTTTTTCCCCTGAACTAGGTAATGTGTGTTTGTTTTGATTAAAGTAAGCTTGTTAACCCATTTTGAGTTGCTTTCCCTTTGAAAAGCAGATCTAAGAACCTATATTGGCAGCTACCCTGGGGATATCGGGGTGCTTGCTGCTACACAAGCCCTAACTTTCCTCACGACATCCAGTCTCACATCTCCTACTCTGTGTGAGTATGTATGTATGTATGTGTGTGTGTGTTACTCATCCACCCTCTCCATGATTTGCCTCCAATAGCACATGATTTTGTCAGATTTAACACTGAGATGAAAACTATTCTGAGGTCATAGAGACTGGGGCCTCCCCATCTAATACTTAACCATTCACTTGAACTGTGTTTAGTTCTGGAAAGTCTGCCTTTAGTGAGGGAAGAAGGCTTCCTTTTCTCACACTTCTTGCAATGTTAACAGACCCAGGGGAAGTTTTGGCTTGTAAATCTAGGATTCCTCAAAAGGAGGGAAATGACAAAAATGCTTAGGGTATAATATCAGTTAGGCATAGGAAAGGTGATTTATTCCTATTTCCAAAAAGAAATGCTAAACATAAAGAACCATAATGTACATTAGCAGAATTAACAGGATTCAGTAATTTATAATTATGATTGCTATGAGTCTAGTATTTAAGCCTCAAGATTAAACAGTTTTGCAGACTTTTAAGCACAAATTTCATATTTTACCTTAGCACTGCCCTGTCCAGTCTCTCTTGATATTTATCTGCTGGTAACATAGGCCAATACTCTTGCCTAGTAGCCATCCTCTCCAATGCAGAAATTTTCCATGCTATCAACTACTACTCTGGGGACACTACACTAGTCTTCCTTTGGATCTTTAGAGCTCACTACGTTGTTACCAATTCCAGACACATTCACTATGGAACATTTGTTCACCTAAGACTGTGAAACAAACATAAAAGAGACAAAAACAGCTATGTGCTTATGGCTACATAGTGACCAGATGGGAGACAAGGCAATTGTTGTTTTCCCCACTTGAATTCTGGGACAAGACCTTGGGCTTTACAATCAGATTAAGAAGAGAGAGGTGAAGAGTCAAGTCACCCCTTTTTGTACATCAACTGTGTCATCAGCTGTTCCAGCTCAGCAGCCCCCCAGATCTCCCACATGTTCAAATAGAAACAGGTAGAGAGTATCTGTTCATGTTCTATACAAGTCCGCTTCTCTCCAGTTGTACCTTAGGCTGCCAAAACTCCCCTCAGGTCTGTCAGTGAAGGCATTTATTCAATATCCTGCTCAGATAGTCCGAGACACAGACTTGGCCTGGTCTGACTCCTATCCTCTCAGGGGCCTTACTGCAACTTCTTCCTTATTTCACATTTCATGCAAGCATTTTCTCCTTTAAGGACTCCTTCTACTTAAATTCAACATCATGAACATTTGGGATCTCCCAATAAAAACCATTTACTAAAATTGTCACTTTCTGCAGACTAAGTTTCCATGGCAATGTGGCAGGAATGGTAAGGAGTAGTGTGCTTTCTAGATACTATCTAATTTGAGCCTCACAGTATTCCTGTAAGACAGGAATAAATGAGGAAAAAAGAGATTCAGAGAGGTTGTTACTCTCCGATTATATCACAGCTAGTATCTGAGGGAGGATTTGAAGCCAGGTCTTCCTTAGTCCAAGTACAGCACTATGTGTACATTATGGGTAGCTAGGTGACACAGTGGATAGAGCACTTGGTCTGGGGTCAAGAAGACCTAAATTCAAATCCAACCTTAGACACTTACCATGCTGTGTGACCCTGGGCAAGTCACTTAACCAAGTTTGCCTCAGTTTTCTCATCTGTAAAATGAGCTGGAGAAGGAGATGGCAAACCAATCAAGTATCTTTGGCAAGAAAACCCCAAATAGGATCACAAAGAGTTGGACACAACTAAACCGACTGAATAAACAGAGTAATAATGTACAGATGATTAACCATAAGAAAACATTGGAATAAAAGTTCACAGGATCATAGACTTCGATCTGGAAGGGACCTTAAAGGTCACCTAATCCATTATCTCCAAATAATGAAATGGTCCCAGAATGCTGGAATGATCTGCTCAGGCTCATATAGCTGGCAAGTGACAGAGCTGGAATGTGAAGCCAGGTCCTCTGACTCTAAATCCAAACAGACAAAACAGATTACCATGATCATCTCTGGTCTGGAAATTGTTGCACCTAGATTTTTCTAGATAAAGGATTTTTTTTCCAGAATCCCCACTCTACTTAAATACCTTAATTGTGAAATCACATAGGTGAACTTGCCAAGTTACTTCAAAAAATCTTGTGCCACCTACTGTGCAAGAATTTGATTTAATAAAGCAAAAATCTGAAATGAAAGCATCATTACTTTCTCTGGTAAAATGTTAGGAAAGTGAAAGTGTTGACGACCTGAAAAAATTCCACGTAATTGTTTTTTAAAGTACGCTTTGTGATAAAAAATAACATGCATGTACTAAAGAAACCAAAGGAAGAAAAGTCTGGGTATAAAACATGTTGAGAAACGGTAGCTCCATAGATAGCTGGAAGAATATTGTTACCAATTTGTGAGATATGTATTGTCCTATGAAGTTCATAAACTTACTTCATATTGCTGCTCAGAATGGTTTAAAAAAATCACTCCTGTTTTATGATAACTATAAGGCTTAACCAACATAATAAAACAATGATGACATATTAACACTGCTGGTTTCTAGGCCTGTACCCCCCAAAATTAAGGTTCCATTGAACCTTGAAGAAAAAGTTCTAGAACTATAAGAGCAATATGAAATAGGAGAAGTATAATCAGAACTTGACTATCTCCTAAGTTCTGTTTAAAACTCTTGAGTACTGATGTCCATAGAGAATGTTGTTACTATGACTCATAGTTGGCCAAAGCAGATCAAAGAGATTACCCAAATCTGCCTCATACATCTAGTTTGGCAAGCCTCAAAGGAGAAAAATGAGAAAGATGGTGGGAGGCAGTGTTCATATAAGATATCAACATCTTCCTTACATTTGAATATCTTTTTGACAGTTTTCAAATCCTATTCTCATATTACCATATTTGATTGTCA
The DNA here is from genome assembly GCA_011680675.1 of Gymnobelideus leadbeateri. Classification (NCBI taxonomy): domain Eukaryota; kingdom Metazoa; phylum Chordata; class Mammalia; order Diprotodontia; family Petauridae; genus Gymnobelideus; species Gymnobelideus leadbeateri. Next base: position 35,523 of record WOXC01000370.1, read on the forward strand.
CAACAATGCTAGGAGGTAGAGGAAGAAGTCATGATAAAAATTATTAAACATATTTTATAGAAGAGAAAAATGAGGCTTGGAAATTTTAGGTGATCTGTTCAATCTAAGAAGTGGTATAGCCAGGAACACAATCCATTATTTCCAGTCACAAATTCCATACTTTGCTACAAAAGCTGTTCTAGTTTTATCCTAATATGCAGGAAAGAAGTCTCTACTATTTGATTGATTCAGGGGACTATGGCTCCAACCATTGACATGGCTTCCTACTTATTTAGGATATAAAAAGGCCAACCCATAAGAAGTCAGTCCTCCTCACACTTGCTAGATGTTTCATTTCTAGGTAGGTATCTCAACACACCCTTCTGACCAGGTTAAATTCTAGGTGGAGGTGAATATGGCTAAGTCTGACTGAACAGTGATGTGTCTTGACTGGGTATCATTTTCATGTTATTGTTAAGTAACTTTTTTTTGGTCAAGTTTTGGATGGTCTACATGTATTTCACTTTGTTCTAATCTTGACAAACCATGTTGAGACAGTCATGGCCTAGCATAGGATTATGTAGGATATCTTATGTTATGGAGAATAAGATATCTATTCTTATGGAAAATTGTAACAACTTCCCTGCAACTACCTCTAACTCCACCCAAGTACCAACATGAGTAGGGCAACTCCAAAGGCACAAACGATCCTTATTATAATTCTCAGGTACAGAGGTATGCTCAAAAGCAAATAAAGTATAAAAATAAAGTGAGGCTTCATTATAGCTCTTAAATGATTTTAGAATTAAGTTTTTAAACCACAATGGTGAAACATAGAAGTTATATATTTCATATTTCTCATTGTTTTAAGCAGGGTAAGCCTCAAATTCATGCCAACTGAGCCTTCCCACTGCTCTTGAAGGCAGACCATACACTGAGATGTTTACCCTGTTTAATTCAACCTACTTCCTTCCAAACATACCCCCCCCATAATGAATTCTGCTGAGTTTTCTAGCACTCTTTAACTTTGGAGAACATTATATGCCTATAAATTCTTCATAGCTGTTGATCTAAGCTAGAAACATTTATGATTCCAATGGAGTGAAGGTCTAACTGGTTCTGCTTCCTGATTTGGACTCAGTCCTGCATCTTTTATGTGCATGCTGTGAGTCAGAGAACAGTTTGCTTCAGACTGAATCATTATAATCAACTTAGAATAGTAAATTAAGAAGAAGCAGAATAGAGAATTTAGAATTTTGAAGGGACCTTTGGGATCAGCCAGTTCAGTTTCTCCAATTTAGAGATCAGGAGGCTGAAACCCAGAAGGGATACAGGATTGTCTAAGATCACCAAGATCTGAAGTCAGGTTTTTTACTTCACACCATAGTTTCTTTTCCCTATACTGTGCTACCTCTAAGAGGCATGTTTACCTTTACCAACTCAAACTGCATTCACTGGTCAATGGCCATGAATCCAAGATCTTATGTCTGAGTTGGATCCTGCCTGGAGATAAGAATTTCTACTTCATCCCTATCTCCAGGCAGGATCCAAGAGAAAAGTCAAAGTATTCAGAATTAGAAAATTAAAAAAAAAATTGGAGACTAAGATTAGATATGAGAGTATATATCCTTGAAGAAAATAAGAGTAAATGTTCATACTAGGAAATTAAAAGCACAATAAAACTCCATTAAGTCATACTCAGTATGTCCAAAATGGAATTTAATCTTTCCCCCTAAATCCTCTCCCCTTCCTACCTTCTCTATTATTGTAGAGGATAACCCCTTCTGCCCAGTCTCACAGGCTCACAAACGAGGAGTTATCCTGCATTCCTCACTATCTCTCATCCCCATATCCAATCTGCTGCCAAGGCCTATTGATTTCACCTTTGCAACATCTCTAGAATATGCCCCCTTCTCTCCTCTGACACTGTCACTACTCTAGTGAAGACCTTCATCATTAAATATTAACTAGTATTACTAATATTAATCTACTTATATTCATTAATAATAGTCTAAATAAAGAACTATATGCAAATATGCCTGTTGTAGGGTTGCCTGCTTCAAATGTCTCCCCATTCCAATCCATCTTCTATTTAGCCACTAAAACTATTTTTCTTAAAGCACAGGTCTAATAACACCCCTCTACTTAATATTCCCTCTACTTGGTATTCAGCCCTTCATAACCTAGTTCCCTCCTACTTTTTCAGTCTTCTTATATCTTACACCCTGACATGAACTCCTTGATCCAGTGATGCTGGCCTCTTGGCTATTCCAGGAGCAAGACACTCCATCTCTTGGCTTTGGGCATTTTCTCTGGCTGTCCCCCCATGCCTGGAATGCTTCCCCTCCTTTGTTCCAACTACATACCCCCATGACTTTCTTAGAAGGCCTCTTAAAGTCTCATCCAAAATCCCACCTTCTATAGGTTGTCTCCCCCAATCCTTCTTAATTCTAGTGCCTTCCCTCTGTTAATTATTTTCTATTTATCTTGTATATAGCTTGCTTTCTGTATGTTTGTTTGTAATCATCTTCCTCATTAGATTGCAAGCTCCATGAGGGCAGGAACTATTCTTTGCCTCTTTTTGTATCCCTAGTACTTTGCATAGTGCCTGGCACATAGTAGGCACTTAATAAATTTGTTTTATTTATTTATTGATTTATTTTATAAATATAAATTTATTTATTTATGCAAATATGTATAATCTCTCTTTACCACTCCACCTATCCCACCTCCCAGAAAAAGAAAGCTGTCATATAAAGCAAAACAAATTTCCACATTGACTATGTCCAAAAATGTATATCTCATTCTGTGTTTCACCCATGGATGAAATGGATTGAAATCATAAATGAATGAAATCATCCATTTCATCATTACTTTTAGCACAATAATACTCCAGTACATTCAAATGCTATAATTTGTCTATTCTTCTTTAGTACCTCCTTAGTTTCCAGTTTTTAACTACTATGAAAAGAGCCACTCTAAATATTATTGTACTTGTAGGCCCTTTTCCTTTGATCTCTTTGGAATATAGGCTTGGCATTGATATCATTAGATTAAATGGTTTAGTTAGTTTTGGTGAGGCACAGTCCCAAATTGCTTTCTACATTGTCTAGACTCTGGTGTAGACTCTAGACCAATTCACAGAACCAACAACAATGCACTAGTATACCTATTTTCCTGCAGCTCCACCAACATTTATTATTTTCCTCTTTTGTCATCTTGTTAGTCTGATGAATATGATGTAAAACTTCAGTTTCTTTAATTTGCATTTCTCGAATTGGTGATTTGGAACATATTTTTTTTTCAAATGATTGTTGATAGCTTAGATTTCTTCCTTTGAAAATTGTTCATATCCTTTGACCATTTATTGGGGAATGATTCTTAGTCTTATAAATTTGAATTAGCTCCTTATCATCTTAGAAATGAGACTTGTCCTAATTACCTGTTTCCCTTCTAATTTTACCTGCATTAGTTTTGTACAAAAACTTTTTAATTTTATATAACCAAAATTGTTTATTTTTTTCTGCATTGCTCATCTTTATCTTTTGGTGATTAACTATTTTTCTATCCATGAATAAATTAAATTCGAGTAATTTGAAGAAATCTGAGTTATTTAAAATTTTGGATTATTGAATAATTTGTAAAGAAATGAACTTTAATTACTTTAATGGGAGAGTATTTTTGGCTCCTACTAGCATAGCAACATTGTCATAGTTTCATCTGCATGGTTTAAATCCTGAGATTCATTACACTTGAAGGGACAGCAGATAGAAAGGTTGTGATGTCAGAGGCAAGACAACCTAGACATCTGAAGGTGAAAGAGGGGAGACCACAAAGTGCCCTACCTACAGCAGCTCTCTTGCTATTGTGGACTCCAGATTTAGGACTGTTAGACAATATTCTTTACACATTTGCAGAAGCAAAGCATAGCTCAATAGGGTTTCAGTTCCCAAGCATGAACATGGGTGGGACCAATGGTGCAGCAGACAAACTTGATTCCAGCCAAGCCAAGTAGAAACTATGATTACCTGGAATCATCAAAGGTCAAAATTTTAGTGCTTCTTTTGGGAGAGACTGGGGTTGCTACATAAAATTAACAGGAAGCTGATCCAATACCACAGGTTTAGCATGTTTAAAAAAAAAATCCAACAACTCCTGGACTAACCCTTGACACCTCCCTCCCATGAGTAGTGAGGAGGAACTGGATTTGGGGGCTTTTGGTCAGCCTTCCTCTAAGAGTTGATGCAGAGTCTAAGGAGGAACAAGGACTGGAAAATGTGCAAGTTGGATGGATTGATGTTAACTTACTTATATTCATTAATTATAGCCTGAATAAAGAACTACATACAAATATGCCTTGGTAACTTATCCTAAATGAAATGCAGCAGGCTGTGCTATGATGAATTAGCTGTTCTGGAGATAGCTCTAACCAGTTAGTGAGAACTGGTTGTTAAAATTTCATTGTGGGTGCTTACACCTAGGAAAGGCAAATCAAGGCTTAATTTATTATTTTGTTGATTGTTTAGATTTAAGAAAGCATTGGAGAAAATGTTAATAATGCACATTAAATTTCAAAGTGTATCCTGCATACATTTTTTCAGAGCTGGTTTTTAAACATTTACCAGCACATCCCTGGGTGAGAGGAGGAATGATCCCAGAGTAGAATGGGGGCTGAATTATATAATTCACACAAACTCCTACACTAAGAAGATTTCTCTTGTGATACGACTCACAAGGGGGCAAAGCTAAAGTGACAACCCCCAAAGACGAACAAGGAGCTGAGTACCCTCTCATGTTGGGGGAGGGCACACATGGGAGGCCAGATGACAAGGAAGCTTAACTGACAGCATAGGGCCTGGTTCTAATAGCTGAGTAAGATGGAGCTTTATTCAGAGCACCTCTCCCACCACCTCACCTCCTCTCTTCTTCCTCTTTTTTTTCTCCTCTACCTCTCTCATAAATCAAATAGGTTTAAAAATAACTGACATTTATACAACACGTTAAGGTTTGCCAAATGCTTTATATTGTCTCATTGGATCCTTGAAATAGTTCTGTGAGATAATCTCTACAGGTATCCTACTTTCTAAGAAATGGAAGCTTAGAGGTAAGTGATGGGTCCATGGTCACAAAGCTAGTGTCAGAGGCATATCTTTCCTGGCTCTTCTTTTCAGCTTTAGACATTGTCTATCATTTTCTTCTCCTTAATACTCTTTTCTCTGTAGGCTTCATGACACTGCTCTCTTCTGGTTCTCCCCCGACCTATCTGACCTCTCCTCAGTCTCTTTTGCTGGATCTTTATCCGGTTACAATTTATAAGTGTATGCCCCAGTAGCTCTCCACTTTGGTCTCCCTGCCTCAAGCCTCTCCTCTACTTCATCCTCCACTCAGCTGTCAAATTGATTTTCCTATATCACAGTCTGACTCTGTGTCACTTCATTAGTCAGTCAACTCCAGTGGTCTCCTATAACCTCCAATATCAAATATAAAATCCTCTGTTTGGCTTTTAAAACCCTTCATAGCCTGACCCCTTTCTATTTTTCCATTCTTTTCACACGTGACTCTCTACCACTTTCTCTGTGATCTAGCCTGACACTCCATCTCTGGACTCCATATACTTAAAACTTTATTTATTTTTAATATTCCTTTCTTTTTAAACTTTGAGTACTAAATTCTCTCCATTCCTCACACCCCTACATGCTGAGAAGGCAAGCAGTATGATATTAATTATGTACATGAAATCATGCAAAACATATTTCCATATTAGCCATATTACAATAATAATAATAACAATAATAAAAAACATGAGAAAATTATACTTCAAATTGCACTTGGAGTTCACTAGTTCTCTGGAGGTAGATAGCATTTTTTCATCATGAGTCCTTTGGAATTGTCTTTAGATCATTGTATTGATCAGAGTATCCAAGTCTTTCATTGGTGATCATCATTAAAACACTGTTCTTACTGTGCACATGATCTCCTGGTTCTTCTCAATTCACTCTGCCTCAGTTCATAGAAGGTCTTGCCATGTTTTTCTGAAATCACACCCCTCATCATTTCTTATATCACAATAGTATTCCATCATAATAATATGCCATATGTTGTTGAACCATTCTGTGATTGATGAGTATTCCTTTGATTTCTAATTCTTTTCTACCACAAAAAGAGCTGATATTAATATTTTTGTACATATAGGTCCTTTTCATTTGTTCTTTGATCTCTTTTGGATACAGGTATAGTAGTGGTATTGATGGGTCAAAGGGTATTTTATAGCCTTTTTGGCATAGTTCCAATTCTCCTGATTGGTTGGACCAGTTCATTTCTCCATCAAAAATTCATTAGTTTGCCTATTTTCTCTCTTCCCTTTCAGTATTTGTAATTTCTGAGGTGGTATTCAGAGTTGTAATTTGAATTTTTCTAATCAATAGTTATTTAGAGCATTTTTTCATATGGCTATAGATAGTTTGATTTCTTCTTCTGAAAATTGCCTGTTCATATCCTTGGACATTTATCAATTAGTTAATGGCTTTTATTTTTTATAAATTTGGCTCAATTTCTATATATTTGACAAATGAGATCTTTATCAGAGAAATTTGCTGTAAAATATTTTTTATATTACTTCATTGTCTATGGTACCTCTTATCAGAAGGTAGTTTCTCTGATTATTTCTTTTACTTCGGTTTTGTTTTTTCTTTTGCTTTGTCTGAGATTGTGATTGCTATCCCTGCCTTTTACGCTTCCACTGAAACATATAAGATTCTGCTCCAGCCTTTTTATTTTAAACTGTGTTTTTATGTTTCTGGTGTGTTTATTTTAAGCAACATATTGTTGGGTTCTAGTTTTTAATACATTCTGTTATCTGCTTCCATTTTATGGGTGAGTTTGTTCCATTCACATTCACAATTATGATTACTATGTATTTCCCTTTATCTCATTTTCTTCTGTTTATTTTTTTCTCTTTTTATTCTGTCCTTCATCAATAGTCTATTTTGCTTCTAACCACAGTCTACCTTAATCTGCCCTCCTTTTCTTATCTTATCCCCTCTCTCCTATTTCTCTATTGGATAAGATAGATTTCTATTCACAGCTGAGTGTGTGTGTGTGTGTGTGTGTGTGTGTGTGTGTGTGTGTGTTTTGTGTGTTGTGTTTCTTCTCTCTTTGAGCCAATTCTAATGAGAGTGAGGTTCAAGTATTGCCACCACCTCATTTTCCTCCTCCTATATAAAAGCTTTTCTTGTGTACTTCTTTTATGTGAGAAAAATTTCCTCATTCTACTTCTCAATTTTCTCTTTTCCCAGTGTATCCCTTTCTCACTCGTCATTTTTTTTGGAGATCATTCTAACATAATCTACTCACTGCTATGCCCTCTATCTATGTAGACTCTTTTTAACTGTCCTAATTTTGATAAAATTCTTGGGAGTTACATAAATCATCTTCCCATTTAGGAATGGTAAACAGTTTACTTTTATTGAGTGACTTCTCCTTCATGTTTACTTTTTTATGCTTCTCTTGAGTCTTATATTTGAAAGTCAAATTTTCTATTCAGCTTTGTTCTTTTCATCAGGAATGCTTGAAGTTCCTCTACTTCATTAAATATGCATTTGTTCCTCTGAAGAATTCTACTGAATTTTGCTGGGTGTATGATTCTTAGGATATTAGCTCTTTTGCCCTCCAGAATACCGTATTTCAAACCCACCAAACTTTTAGCATGGAAGCTTCTAAATCTTATGTGATCCTGACTGTGGCTGTGTTATACTTGAATTTATTTTTTCCCCTTTTGACTACTTGCAATATTTTCTCCTTGACCTGGGAGCTCTGGAATTTGACTATACTATTCCTGGGAGTTTTCAGTTTAGGATTCCTTTTATTTATTTATTTATTTTTAAAATTTTAACAAATGCTTTATTAACTTCTGGTTTACATCATTCATTTCCACCAGATTTTGAGTTACAATTTTGCCCCCATTTTTCCCTACCCACCACCCCAGACATATCTTCTCCCATACCCCCTTTGACTTTGCTATTAGGGCAAGGTGAATCTCTAAGCCCCAATGCCTGGACATCTTATGAAACATTTAATTTTAAAACTTCGATTTTCAGATCCATTCCCTTCCTCCCTTGTCACCCACTCCCTCTGAGAAGATAAGCAGTGCAGTATGTGTTGTACATGTATAGCTATGCAAAACATTGCCATAGTAGATATATTGTAAAAGACTGCTTATATTTCCCTCCCACCCATCTCACCTCCCACCTGGTCCATTCCCTACTTTGATCCTGTCCCTCTTTGATAGTGGGTACTTCCAACCTTCCCTCCCCCCAGAATGCCCTCCCCTCCATCATCCCTCCTCTCATCCCCCTTTCCCCTACTCTCCTGCAGGGTGAGATATCCCATTTAGTATGTATGTGATTCTCTCCTTGAGCCAACTTCAATGAGAATATGCTTTTGCCTTTTTGCCTTCCTGTTCTTCCCCTCCCCTGCAACTACTTCCCCTTGCCTCTTCTACATGAGATAGTTTACCCTACCCTGTCTCTCCCCGTCTCCTCTTGCCACTTTCCTCTCTCACCTCTTAACTTCACCCCGTAAAAATCATCCCTTCCCATCAAATTCAACCTGTGCCCTCTATCCATGTATACCTGTAAACATATGCCCATATACCCTTCTTCAATTATTTTCATAATGAGAAAGGTTTCATCAGACACAGTTATTGTTTTTCCATGTAGTAATGTAAATAGTTCAACTTTGATAAGTTCCTTTTGATTTCTTTTCTTTGATTACCTTCTCAGGCATCTCTAGCTTCTTGCATCTGGATGTCAAATTTTTTATTCAACTCTGGTTTTTTTCTCAAGAGTGCTTGAAAGTCTTCTATTCCACGGAATGATCATATTTTCCCCTGAAACAAGATACTCAGTTTTGCTGGGTAGGTGACCCTTGGCTTCAATCCCAGCTCTTTTGCCCTCTGGAATATCATATTCCATGCTCTTTGATCCCTCAGTGTAGAAGCTGCCAGGTCTTGTGCTATTATGATTGTGTTTCCACAATATTGAAATTGTTTCTTCCTGGCTGTTTGTAGTATTTTCTCCTTGATCTGGGAGTTCTGGAACCTGGCTATAATATTCCTAGAAGTTTTCTTTTTGGGATATTTTTCAGGAGGTGATTGGTGGATTCTTTCAACCTCTATTTCCCCCACTGGATCTAAAACATCAGGGCAATTTTCCTTGAGAATTTCTTGAAGGATGATTTCTAGGTTCTTTCTTTGATCATGGCTTTCAGGTAGTCCAATAATTTTTCAGTTATCTCTCCTGGATCTATTTTCTAGGTCAGTGGTTTTTCTCATGAGATATTTCACATTGCCTTCTATTCTTTCATTTGTTTGGATCTGCTTAACAGCATCTTGATTTCTCATAAAGTCACTAGCTTCCATTTGCTCCAGCCTAACTCTGAAGGAATGAATCTCCTCAGTGAGCTTTTGAGATTCTTTTTCCATCTGGCAAATTTGGCGTTTTAAGGCATTCTTCTCCTCATTGTCTTTCTGAGCCTCTTTTGCCATTTGAGTTAGTCTATTTTTTAAGGTGTCATTTTCCTCAGTCTGGCTGTTGACTGTCATTTCACACTTTTCTTGCATCTTTGTCATTTCTCTTCCCAATTTTTCCCCCACTTCTCTTATCTGCTTCTTAAGGTCCTCTATGGCCTCTAGCCAGCTTGTATTTTCATTTGGGGCTTTTGGTGCAGGAGTTCTGACCTCACAGTCCTCCTCCATCCTTTGTGATCAGTAGATTCTCTCAATTTCTATTTTACCTTCTGGATTTAAGATATTGGGATAGTTTTCCTTGATAATTTCTTGAACTATGATGTCTAGGCTCTGTTTTTGCTCATGGCTTTTTGGTAGTCCAATAAATTCTTAAATTATCTCTCCTTGATCTATTTTTTTTAGCTCTGTTATTTTTCCAATGAGATATTGCACATTTTTTTCTTCTTCTTTTTCATTCTTTTGTCTTTGTTTTATTGTTTCTTGAAGTCTCATGGAGTCATTAGCTTCCATTTGCCCAATTCTAATTTTTAAGGAATTATTTTCTCCAATGAGATTTTGTACTTTTTAAAAAATTTTTGCTAGTTCTACTTTTTTAATAAGTTCTTTTCTTCAGTGATTTTTTTAACCTCTTTTACTATCAAGCCAGTTCTGTTTTTTTAAGGTGTTATTTTCTTCAGTATTTTTTGTGCCTCTTTTAGGAAGCTATGAATTCTCTTTTCATAATTTTGTTGCACCATCCTCATTTCTTTCCCCAATTTTTCCTCTATCACTCTTATAGATTTCTTTAACTCTTCTAGGAATTTTTATTTGGCTTTTTTCTTTATTATTTTCTATTTAATATTTTCTATATTAGCATTTTTCTTTGAGTTTTGATTATGTCTATTTTCAATTGTTGTCTTCTGAGTTTATGTTTTAGTCTTCCCTGCTACTGTAGTAGCTTTTTTTTTTTTTTTGCTTTTTTGGAGGGCAATTGGGTTTAAGTGACTTGCTCAAGGTCACACAGCTAGTTTTTGTGTTAAGTGTCTGAGGCCAAATTTGAACTCAGGTCCTCCTGACTCCAGGGCCAGTGCTCTATTCACTGTGCCACCTAGCCGCCCCAGCTGTAGTAGCTTTTTCTGGTCAAGTTCCTTGTTGTTGTTTGGTTTTTTTTTTTCCTAGCTTATTTCTTGACTTTAGCTTTATGCTCAAATTTGGGCTCTGTTCACCTTGGGCTAGGAAGGTACTGTACTAAGCTTCAGGCTTTTTCATACTGGTGCTTCTAGAACTAATTCTGGGGGTCTGCAAGTTTTTGGTGTTTCTTAGGTCATGAGATCCTAGGCAAAATGTGTTCGCTGTTTTCCTGATCTGTACTCTGATTTTTATCCAGGAAGAGTCCATAATGCCCAGTAGCTTTGAGCATTAGTATTCCTGTTGGCCCTGGAACTGTGACCAGGCCCCCTGCTCCATTGTGACTGGCCACAAGCACTCATCTATGCTGTGGAACTGACACTCAAAACATCTTTGAACTCAGAGTTCTTAAAGCTGCAGCTGCTGCTCTGGCTGTGCCTCATGTGTGAACTCTGGACAGGCCTCCAGTCAGGTATCACATACTTCTCCTGCAGACCTCTTCAGTTTACTTAGGTCTGAAAAATGATTCACTATGACTTGTTATTGGCTCTACAACTCCAAAATTTAATTTGAGTTATTATTTTAAAGTTGTTTGGAGGGGAATGTTGATAGAGTTCAGCCAGGTTTCCATCTTTAATCCACCATCTAGTTCATGCATTTCAATGTCTGTCTCATGCCTGGAATTCTCTCCCTCCCCATATTTGCCACCTGACTTCCCCGGCTTTCTTCAAGTCTCAGCTGAAGTTCTACCTTCTGTAAGAAGTCTTTTTCAGTCCTCCTTAATCTTAGGCCTTCCCTCTGAGATAATTTCCAATTTTTTCTGTATGTAATTTGTTTGTATATGGATGTTCATATGTTTTCTCCCCTATTAGAATGTGAACTTCTGGAGAACTAGACTGTTTTTTGCCTTTCTTTGTATTCTCAATATTCAGCACAGTGCCTTAAAAACATCAGTAGAATAGGTACTTTAAAAATGTTTATTGATGTGACTTGATTCCAAATCCAGCTTGCTTTCTACTACACCATGCTGCCTTAAAAGGAATCTAAAGGGGAATTTACCTTAATGACAATAATTTGTTATTAAAATAGAATTTGTTATATATAAATGAATACTTTGAAGCATTTAAATATAGCTTATTTTCTTAAATACTTTAAATATTCTTCCTGTCAATGATATTTACACTACTTTATTGTGATAATCATTAATTAGTATATTTTTGGCCAAAGTCTGAATTAATCAAACCAGACTGCTTTGCTTTGCCTTAAAAATACCTTTTCCCATGTCAGCAACTCCAGAGACCAGATAAGGCTGGAATTAGGATTTCCCCTTATCTTAGGACATACTTCATATAGGAGGAAAACAGAGACATCCTGAGATCATAAATTCCCACAGACCCGGTTTTGTTCATTGTCTTGTCAATTTGTGTTTATGGTCAAGAAACTTCCTTTCTCATGATATGGATAGTAACATATGGAGATCATAAATTTGTGTGATACAGCCACCCTGAATTGGGATGGTTCTAAAATGTATTTAAGTCTTCTGATTCCTTTGTTCATGCAGTTAGAACTCAGCTTCTAACTTCTTGTACAAGTTTGCTATTTTAAGAGAATAAAATGAAATAACTGTATATTGCTAGTTTGTCTCCTTTAACCAAATTTTAAAGGTTAACAATTGCAATGGTTGCTAAACAAAGGTAAATTTCACCTAAATTCTGTTTAAGTAATGATAAATTATTCTTCCTTGGAGTTCAGATTAACAAAACATTAGACTAATAAATAGGTCTATACTTTGGTTTGCTTGTCCACCAGTATTATCATGGAAACTCAAGCTAAACAACTCTTTTACTGATCCCCACAGATGTTAATTTAATAGGAATGAGTCAGAGATGTTCTTTACCAGTCAGTTTTCATGAAAACTTGCCTAGTTCCTGTAGAGCACTAGAGTCCAGGTATAAATGGAACAATAAAAAGCAACTAAGTATATTATGTAATTAATTATATAGAAAATCTCTAAAGACATTCATATTAACAGCATAGATTACAAGTTTATTAAGCAGGCCTAGCAAAAATAGTAAATACAGTACTTGCTTCTTAGTCAGACTAGAAGCCTTACAAAAAGTCTGCTGTTTGAAGAGGGCCCTTAATTCCTTGAACACAAATAAAATGTCAAAGCAATCCCTCTTTCCTCTCTTTAACCTTTTAAAAATTAAAAAGAAATTGCAAAGTGGAATCTACATTCTACTGACAATGCTGCATATAGTCAGGGAGGCACTATTGGCAGGTCAGGGACTTTTTTCTCACAACACGTTTCCAAGGAAGTTTATGTATTTGCACTTTGTAACCTATATGTGATAGGCACATATATCTTGACTATAAAAATGTTTTAGTCATATTTTAACTTTATTAACAGTTGAGTATTTTATTATCCTCATATAACTTTTTAGCTAATCATTAGATTACTTCTATCAAATCACTGGGCCGTGTTACCCAAATCTGATGAACTTTGGCTTTTGCTAAAGTTTGAATAAGAGCTTTCTTTCTCCTCTCTATCCCTTTCTGCTTCCTGCCCCCTTCATTGTGTTTTCCTGTTTGGTTTATGGCTAAGGCAGTAAAATCTGGCTAGGTGGGGGTTTTCCCCCCAAAAGAAGGGCAGATAGAATTAGAGATATTAGTTCCCAAGGTTAATTTTGCTTTCAAGAAACTCCTTTCTTTTACTGGAAGTACAGCTGTAATTTAGTGTAAATGGTGAGCTGCATGAGGAGTTACAGAGAGGTCTGACAGAATGGCATGCTATCCCTTATTGCAACTTATTATTAATTATGTAATTACAAATCAATTTTGGGTTGTTGCAACATGTGTTTTGTTTATTATTCATACAAGTTTATATGTTATTTTGATCAGCCTAAATAATTTGCAGTTATAGGTTTGTTTCAGCTGGTGCCCTGATACAGCTGTCTCCCATTCAGGAGAGGCCAAACTATAACAACTGTCTACAGCTGAACATTTGGAAGGTCAAGGGGGTGGGAGGGTCAGTACTAGTCCTACACACTCCAACCTAAAAGAGCCCAGTGTGCTTAGCTCATTGAACTCAATTCAGTGTCAGCTCTTTGAAGGAACACAAATACTATTTGTTCCTATGCAATGCTTAGTACTTCATTGTTCCTGAACTATTGCTTTATTTATCCCTATCCTCTAGATTCTGCCTCTTAGGCTCCTAGGGACTGCGGTATTGTTGAACTCATTTGCTGATGCTGCTCTTGCCTCTGACCCTTGGACTCTGAATTTGCTCTCCTAATAACCACAGACCTTTACTATTAGCATGACATGCCCCTTACCTCTTGTAGCTACAACTCAGATTAAGCTGATACAGAACTCTGACATCAGCTGTGAAACTGAGTCAAGAGTGTGAAATGGTAGCCCCCATAAAACTACTGTAGGCTAAAGCTGCATTAAGAGATATAGTTTCCAGAAGGAGGAAAGGGCCAGTCCCAGTCAGACCACATTTGGAGTACTGTGTTTATTTTGGGGTGCCCCATTTTAGAGAGGCAGCATGGGATGATGGATAAAAAACTGATCTTGGAGTCAGGAAGAGCTACATTCAAATCCTGTCTCTGACATATACTGACTGTAAAGCACAAGGCAAACCACTGAAACTTTGAGTATACCAGACAAAATTGCTAAAACTGTTGAGTTGCTAGATAGTTGCTAGGCTGCCTTAGGAAAGGGTATTTGTTTCCTTGCAGTTACTTGTTCTGATGAAATCACAGATCTGGATCCCAAAATAAAGCAAAACCAAAATCTAGGAACAGGAGAGCATTCAGAAGAAGGTAACTGAAATGGTGAGGGAACTAGGGGCCAGGACACATGAGAATCTATTAGATGAGCTAGTAATGTTTAGTTTGGAGAAGAGGTTTAGCTCAAGACTTGATAGTTGACTTCAAGTATCTGAGGAGGTATCATGTAGAAGGATTGGAATAGTTAAATTTCATTGTATAAAGCAGAACTAGAAGAAGTGAATGGAAGTTGCAGAAAGGCAGAATTTTTAAAAAATCCAGCAATTTGATCTACATAACATGGAATGAATGGCTTGTCCTAGAAGGTAGTGCCATCACTAGAGGGTTTCAAGCAAAGACTAGGGGACTAGAAAATTAAATTCTGTTTTATTCTATTAAATTTGTGAAGTTATTGCTAGGGAACTTTGCTAAGTGCTAGGGGAAAAAACCTACTTGTAAGGAGCTCACATTGAGGTTGGGGATGGGAAGTAGGGTGCCAAAGGAAGTAGGGAAGAGACACAACATAGAATTAGATAAGCAAATGTAAATTACAATATATGCAAAATAACACAAAGTAACTTCAAAAGAGAGGGAGCATTGACAAATGGAAAATCAGAAAATACCTTGCATAGAAGATATAACCTGAGCTATACCTTGAAGGAATTTGGAAATTCTAAGAGATAGAAGTGAGAAAAGAATCCATTTCCAGATGGGGGGAGGTGTTAGTCTGTGCATAGGCATGGGAGAAGCAGATGGACTATCTTGTACAAGAATAGCTTGCAGAACAGTTTGCCTGAAACAGAAAGTGTGTGAATATGAGTAATATAAACTAAGATGGGGAAGGTGGAGGAGTCAGATTGTGGAGGTCCTTAAAGGACAGAAAGATTTTACATTTTATCTTTGATAGAACCTTTAAAGGTTTTTGAATAGGGAGACAAATGAACAGATTTGTGTTTTAGGAGTATCAGCTTTGTACCTTTGTGGAGGATCGACTTGAGCCAGGAGAGACACTTTAACTATGTAGATCAATTAGGTGGTTGTTATTCAGTTGTATCCAACTCTTTGTGACCCCATTTGGGGTTTTCTTGGCAATGATACTGGAGTAGTTTGCCTTTGCCTTTTCCAGTTCATTTTACAGAAGAGGAAAATGAGGCAAACAAGATTAAGTGACTTGTCCGGGATCACACAGCTAGTAAATGTCTAAGACTAAATTTGAACTCAGGAATATGAGTATTCCTGACTCCAGGCCTGGCACTCTATTCACTACACCACTTAACTGCCTATTACAATACAATAGTCCAGGTGAGACGTGAGGGCCTATAATGTGTGAGTGTGCAGCTGGGTGGCAGAATGGATAGAATGATAAGCCTGGAGTCAGTAATACCTAAATTCAAATGTGACCTCAGACACTTATTAGCTGTGTGTCCCTGGACAAATCACTTAACTCCGTTTGCCTCAGTTTCCTCATCTGTGAAATGAGCTGGAGAAGGAAATAGAAAATCACTCTAGTACTATCCTTGCCAAGAAAAGTCCAAATGTGGTCACAAAGAATCAGACGTGACTAAAATGACTGAATAACAACAGAACTGTGTAAGTAGAGAGATGGGGGTGGTTGAGAGACATTTTGAAACTATAATTGATAAAAACAATTGGCTATTGATTCTACATGGTTGAAGAGGGTAGAGTATGAGAGAATAGAAGATTCAATGATGATTACAGGATTATAAACCTGGACAATTGGAAGGATGATGGTGTCCTTAATAGAAACGGGGAAGTCTAGAAGCAGAGTAAGGTTAGGAAGAAATGAGTAAGTTACTTTTTGCATGTGGTAAGTTAAAGACACACGTGAGTCATACAAGGAAAACTGCTGCAGAATTGCCTGGGGGGAAAAGCAAATATTATTCTATACTGAATGAAAGGAAAAGAGTGGAGCAAGCATGGGCTGTTGGACTTTACTTTTATTTCTGGTAAAATTCCAGAATGTATTTATTAAAGGGATAATTTGTGAGCATTTAGAAAGGGAAGCAGTGTTTATTAAAGGACAGCACGTCTTCATCAAGAACAGGTCCTACCAGACTAATCTCTTGACAGGATAAATAGGTCAGGGAAATAATAGAGATGTAGTATATCTAGATTTCAGTTAAGTCTTTAACAAAATCTATTCTACTATCCTATGTAGTAGATTATATGGCAGGTGGATTTGAAAGTAGTTGAATGAATGACTAGACAGTACATTAATGAACTGGTGTAAACTTGAAAGGAGGACCCTCGATTTTCTGGCACAGGGCCACAAAATCTTTAAACTATAACCATTAAGGGATGAGTAGTATTCCAAAGTAGAATCAGGGAAGTGCTTCACTTTACTTGGCAATGCCCTTGATGGAAGGGAAAATACCTTTAGTGGATAACAATTACCTTTTTAATCTGAATGTTACCTTAACAGAATTAGGGACGCTACAGCTTCTTTGCTAAGCAGTACACACGGAACATGGAGGGGTTTTATTATTATAAAATAATTTCACCAACTGAGAACCTTTGACCTAGGAGGAGGAATTCTTAGGAAATCTTTAAGGGCTCCAATCTAATAAAGAGATCTCAGGCCAGTTAGCAGGGTACCTTTCTTGTGCAACCTGTTGGGTCTGGTAGACATATTTGTCCCTCTGAAACATTGGAAGAGAGAATGAGAATGAATCCAAAGCATTAGAAAATGGAAATTATTTCAGTGGAAAAGCTATAAAGTCCTCAAGTCATGAACCTAGAAACCACCTAATACAGATAAGATTCTAAGAACTGGTAGAACACATCACTGCCTATACTTTCATTGTGGAGCCTCAGGTCACTTAGTTTGCCACTGTCACCAGTCTCAGGTTCAAAATGAGAAGAGCTTGTAGTTAGGAAAAATGAAAACTACTACAAGATGTCAAATAGAGGACTTAGATCCCCCAACATCCTCTAATAGAACTATAGAAGCCAAGATATTTAACCCACTGGAGATAGTACTAGCAGCATCCCAGTATGAGTTCTATTCAGTAATACCATCCAAATTCAGTCATAGAAGGGTCCAAGAACCTCTCTATGATGCCACCATCACAACAGCTCAAGTCTAAAGTTACTGGGTAGAGAAAATTTTAAGTGGCCAGGTGTAGCAGCAAGTATCCTAGCATACCCAGGATGGCTACTAGCACAGGTTCTTTGATCTGCTTTTCTAAAGGAAAGCAACTAAAAAAGGGTTAACAATCTTACTTTAATCAAACATACATCATTTACCTACTTCAGGGGAAAAGGTCAGCACCCTGAACTTCAGAGAATACAAAGAGAAGTTATGAACAGACAAAAAAAAATACAGAGGAAATCACACAGTTAAACAGACAGGGGTTCTAGCTGTCTGAGAGAAGCACCAGCATCTGGGTTTTCAAAGCCTGGGTTTCAATGGCTGCCCAGAGTCTCATCTGGCCAAATCACACAGCTCTTCCCAAAGTGAGCCCCAAAGCAAAACCTCGCCTCAGAGGTATATATACTTAAGGGCTAGACCTGGAGTCAAGAAGAGTTAAATATGACCTCAGATACAAGTCACTTAATTTCTATTTGCCTCAGTTTCCTCACCTGTAAAATGGGGATCAAAATAGCACCTAATCTCCTAGGGCTATTGTGAGAATAAAATGATATATTTGTCAAGCTCTTTTCAAACCTTTCAGGGATATACAAATGTTAGTTAATACTATTAATAAAAAAAATAGAAGACAAAAAATGATTGAAATAGTCCTCAGCACCATGCAACTCTTAGAGTAGAAAAGAGGAAAGGGCCAACAGAAAGAAGGCTGGCAACTTTCTGGACAATAAAGCTGTCAAGCAAGCCACCAGAGAGAGCCTTTTCCTACAAAGACCACAGGAGATGGAATTCCCAGTTCCTTCAGCAAGTAGAGATCTTTACATGGGTTAGGAAGTTTCCTTTCAGAGACAGACCAGCCCTGACCACTCCTGGGGCAGAAGAGTTAGGGGATGGACTTTGAAAGGAGTAATAACATCAGGAAATTGTGTCATTATAGGACAGAGAAGGAAAAACAAAGCATTGCCTTTCCCACAAGACAGTTTTCTCTCCTGCTGCTGCTATTGTGGGAGGTTTCAAGCGGGAGCAAGTAGTTGCAATTCCTTAAGGGTGATTGAGTAGTGTCAGGAAACAGGAATAGTCCTAGTATATGTGGTTTGGAGACAGACCTGAAAGCTGTGAACAAAGCTGTAAAAGACAAGTACTGGTAGAAGGGAATGTGGATTTCCAGTGAGGAGTCCGGAGGAGAAAGAATGACCTGAGAAGGACAATAAGTCAGGTAAATAGAAAAACTAGAGAAATAGTGGACACTTCAGGTATGGTCCGATAGGTAGGTGAAAGTGAGGATAGGTGAATATAGAGACTGAGGGCCTGGGAAAACACAGGGCTGGCTGCAGAACAGCTTCCTCTTCATGGGGATCATGGTATTTGCACAGAGGCTCTTGAAGTGATTATTAATCCATTCCCTTGGGCCCCATCTCCCTAACCAACATGTACCCTGGACATGTAGTAGTCCACTAAAATGCAAGCAGTGATGGAAATCTCTAAAGTCATATTTTATCTAGTGCACTCTGTCTCACAGGCTGTTGAACTTGGTTTTAAGTTTCTGTTTCACTAGGAGATTGCTAGAGGCAGGCAGATTAGACACCATACAACCTAATAATAACTTTGTGGAATGCCTCATATGAGGTCCTCTGCTATGTGTCGTCAGAGGCAGAAAGAGATTTGAGGCATGGTTCCTGCCCTTAACCTTTCTATATCGTTGGAGAAGATTAAACACACTCACATATATGTGTGTGTGACCACATTACAAGATATTATAGAGAAAAAAAATATCCTCTGACATGAATAAAGTACTAAAAGAATTCCAAGGAAGGAAGGACAGCTCCAGAGGCATTATTAATGAAGATTACATGACAAAATTGACGTTTGAGCTTAACCTTCCTTGACTTCTGGGTCAAATGGAAAAGGGGAGGACATTCCAAGTAAACAAAATGGCATAAACAAAGGTAAGTAGGCAGGGAAAACAGGGAAGGCATAAAATGTAATAGGAGAATGTCATGTAAGCTATTTTGGTTGAAGTGTAGGGTTCATGGGGTAGAGCAGATGAGAGTAGGTTTACAAAGACAAATAGATTTATGGCATGTTGAAGCTGGACATTAATCTTAGAGATTAGCCTCCCGAATCAAATATGAAATCCTCTGTTTGTCTTTTACAGCCCCTCATAATCTGTCATTTCCTACCTTTATAGTCTTCTTACACTTTACTCCCCTCCATATATTCTCAGATCCAGTGACAATGGCCTTCCAGCTGTTCCTCCTATGTGATGCTCCATCTTCCAACTTATGCCTTTTCACTGGCTGCCTGCATGGCCAGAATGCTTTCCCTCCACCTCTGCATCCTGATTTTTTAAGAGTAAGCTTAAATCCTACCTTCTGCAAGAGACTTTCCAGTCCCTCCCCTCTCACATCTCCATTTCCCCCTTAACCCTGAGATTATCTTCCATTTACACTGTATATTTCTTATTATGTATGTTATTGTTTGCTTTTTGTCTTCCCCATTAGATGGGCTTCTTCAGGGTAGAGACCAGGTTTTTGCCTTTCTTTGTAGCCTCAGCTTATAGTACAATGCCTGGTACATAGAAAATGCTTAATAAATATTGTTGTAGAGATCATTTAGTCTAGCTGATTCATTTCAAAGATGAGGGAATCAAGACACAGAGAGGGTTAGTGATTTGTCTAAGATTAGTGAGTAAAAGAGCCAAGAAGTATATTCTCAATTAAACAAATGCTTTATTAACTTCTGGTTTACATCATTCATTTCCGCCAGATTTTGAGTTATAATTTTCCCCCATTTCCCCTACCCAACACCCCAGAATAGCAGTCCCACAAGATATCCCCTCATGCAATCTGCTCTCTCCCATATCTTCTCCCATACCGCCTTTGACTTTACCATTAGGGCAAGGTGAATCTCTGTGCCCCAATGCCTGCACATCTTATCTCAAGAAGTATATTCTCCATAATAGAAAATACTAAAGCAAAATTATTTCTCCCTTTCATCTATTAACTAGTTATGAAGTAGTATCATAGAAACCAATTAGGGAGTTGGAAGAGATGACTTCATTATCCCTTCCAGCTATAAAGATATGATCATGGTAATCATAGGATCACTTTCAAGTGAAAGTGATTTTCATAATGAAGAAATGCCAGTATTCCAACTGTAACACAGAGTACCTCAAAGATGTTCAGACTTACTAAGACTGGTTCAACAAACGCGATTTCAATAGGAGGCAAGTACTGAAAGCTTTTAGGCTCAAGTAGGAAAGACAAGAGGAAGCCTTACACAGCTGCTGGTTTTGGAAAGTGATACTCTAGAATCCTGCCATATTTGTGACAGCAATTAATGGAGGGACTTTAAAAAATTATTTATGATTAGTTTTCTGCATTTACTGGAGGGTGTTTTTAATCTTTTTTTTTTTTTGCTTTTTGGAGGAGGAAGGTAGGGCAATTGGGGTTAAGCCCAAGGTCACATGGCTAGTTTTGTGTTAAGTGTCTGAGTCCAGATTTGAACTCAGGTCCTTCTGACTCCAGGGCTGGTGCTCTATTCATTGCGCCACCTAGCCACCCTGGAGGGTTTTGTTTTTTTTGTTTGTTTGTTTGTTTTTTAAAGCAATTGGGGTTAAGTAACTTGCTCAAGGTTACACGGCTAGTCATTTGATTTATGCGTGGGTGCTCATTTTCTGAGGCTGGATCTGATCTCGGGTCATCCAAACTCCGAGGCCGGTGCTCTTACTCACTGCGCCATCTAGCCGCCCCTTTAGGGCAATCGGGGTTAAGTAACTTGCCCAAGGTCACACGGCTAGGTTTTTGTTTTGTGCGGATTAAGTGTCTGAGGCCGGCTCCGAACTCAGGTCCTTCTGATTTCTGATTCCAGGGCCGGCGCTCTATTCACTGTGCCACCTAGCCGCCCCCCTGGAGGGGTTTTTTTTAAGGCAGTCTTCAGCAGCTGGTCTTATGAAATTTACCAGAGTTAGCAGAGTGAGGGGCAGAAAAAGTTGCAATTGGAAGGGGTTTTCTGAGGTAGGAGACCAATTTGTTCATGATGGTATATATGATCTTCCAGAAGCACCTTTATTGTTTGTTTTTAAGTTCTCTGTGACCTTTTGTGATGTTTTGCATCAAAAGGAGGCCAGGGATGGGGAAGGAAAGGAAAGTAGTTTTTTAAAAAATCATATTTGTTATGTTACATTGTGAAATGGACCACAGAAATGCCATTAATTTTGTGTCTGGAGTTGCAAAGTGAGTAGCCTGGATCTCAGGGCAGTGCAGATACCAAGGAGGAACTGACTAGTGTTGAGATGAGTGCATGTTGATTCAGCCTTTTTTTTTTTTATTAGTTCTAGTTGTTAGGAAGTTTTATTTTCCTCCTTTATTTTTTCTTTGTTTTTTGTCTTTATTAATTTGTTTGTTTATTTTTAGTTCACAAGGTTCAATTCCACAATTCCTTGAGTTTCAAATTTTCTTTCCCTCTCTTCCCTCTCCCACCCCATGATGGCATACAATCAAGTATAGGATCTGCAAATACTTTCACATTAGACATTATGTTGATTCAGCTTTATGGTAAGTATTCATAGCCATGCTATGACCATGTCACTGAAGAGGGAAAGGTGATAAGGAGGGGGGAGAGTAAGAGGTTCTGCCATGGACCCTGATCACTATCAGTGACCAGAAACCCTTCCATTCAGTCTGGAAGAATTCACCAGGCTCAAGCAAACTTTGAAGCCGAAATTGTAAAGTTTATTGCTACCCTGCACAGCACGGTGTGGAACAGTGGGCGAGGATTCTTAGGGAACCTGAAAACTTACAGGAATCACAGGCATAGTTTTAAGGTGTCAATTATGCTAACTAGGTGAGTAAGGGTGGGATCAGGGAGGAGTTAAGGAGTGGTCAGTGCTTAAAGGACCACGCACTTTTAATATCAACTGCATAGGTGTATTGCCCATGATTCACTGGGAAATAGCTTAAGGGGGGGCTAGCTGGAGGTGTGGTTTTAGGCCTGACACATCCCTAAAGAGTGCCCAGTCTGCCACCCACCAAGGTCTTCAGAGACAGTGTGGGTATATAATTGACTAAGGAGTTACCCTATAGATAAGGTATTGAAGAATTTATGGTGCAGCTGACCACTCTAACTAAGGGAGATAACATTTAGTGAAGGATTCATAGATCAAGCAGAGATAAACAGGTCATGAGTTGTTACTGGGAAGAGTGCTGGCCACTCTAACTAAGGGAGATAACATTTAGATAACTTATTGTTTCAGGCAGAGATAAACAGGTCATGAGTTGTTGCTGGGCAGAGTGCTGGAAGGAGGAAGGGGCAGAGTCAATGCTCTGAGGCTGGGGGGGTGGAAATGTGATTGTACAGACTGGTTTTACAAATTGATTTTACAGACATAGATCCCAAAGCACCCCATTTACAAACTGATGTTACAGATTGATATTACAGACATATATACATCCCAAGTACCCCATCAGCACCATATGCAGATGCATTTCTAAACTGCTCTGCTATTATTCCAGGGATGTTCTAGCATATTTGTAGTGGTCAACCACTGTTCAAAACAATGTCACTTGATCCTAAAATTAACTTCAATTCTACAGATGGTCTGGCAATTTTGAAGATAATATTGTACAGACTTCTGGTACAGATCCTCTCAGAACTTTGGGCTTCAACTCATGACCAAGTTTTTGAGAAAAATTTGGCCAATAAGCAGATAGACAAGGCAAACTATGACATCAAACTATTTTTTTCAATGTCACTCTATGCCTGAAACAGGATTAGGAATTCTATACTGCATTAAACTCAGCCTTAGTGATCATTTGTCAGTCATATTTACCTATGGCTATACAGCTCACTTCTGCTGAGTGGAAGTGCCAGAGAACAAAAATGCCAGGATAGGTGAAAGAAACTCCTTCATACTTTGTCTTACAAACTCTAGAGTAGGAGAGATGACAAGGAGATAACTGAAGATCCGAAGCCCCTTTCTGGAAATAGGAGACAAGATATAATTAGTGTATAAACATTTATCATTATATTAGTACTCTGTGACATTGCACAAGCAGTACAATCAGTTCCATTGTAATACTTATTTTGAAAATGCAAATTTGTTTTTAACAGGATTGGTGTATTAGGGAATAGTCTGAGCATTAGTATTTTGTTTGTTTATGTATTATTTGATATTGAGGTCACCCAGGTTGTGGTGGCAAGATATGTATTGGAGGTTGACCTCTACAGACCATTTTGGGGAGGGATGCTGCCAGATGGGACCTATGGAAAGAAGAAATGCCTGGTTCTAGTTGAGACTCCTCTACAATACAGTGAGAGCTACTGGGGTGAGATATGACACTGAAGGAGGGGAAAATGGGCTCCTAGAGAGGTAGACACAGAAGGGAAGTGAAGACAAAGAGACTCCCAATTTACCTTCACCTAAAACAGTGACTTTGACTCAAATCACTCCTGAATGACTTGCCCAGGGAAAAGCTGGGCCTAAGGCCCACAACATCCTTGGAAATGGGTCTGGCTAGTTTGGGAGGTGGGCCATGGCACCTGTGGAGGTGGAGAGGCCATGCCAATCCCAATTTTATTTATAGGGTAAACTCACCTGGTAGGATTAGTGACTCAGACCTCACAGTGCAAGTCCCTGGCTTCCCTGGGATCAAGTTTGACTGTTGTACTTCTCATCCCATTTTCCCCATAAACTCTGTGTGCATTATTGCACAATTCTGCACATTGGGTGGTTTTTAGTAGTGAATATATCTCACAATGGCAGAATTGCTTGAATTTGAGGAACATTTATTGTGGGCAAGAGCTCCAGTTAGTCACTTATGAAGTAGGCCTCTTCAGGACCTAATGGATCTACTGTGTTTAATATATTTCAAATCTGGGGCAGCTAGGTGGCACAGTGAATAGAGCGCCAGCCCTGGAGTCAGAAGGACCTGAGTTCGGATCCGGCCTCAGACACTTAACACACACACAAACAAACAAACAAAACAAACCTAGCCATGTGACCTTGGGCAAGTTACTTAACCCCAATTGCCCTCCAAAAAAAAAATTATATATATATATTTCAAATCTGTATGTCAGCAAGAATTTCTACAATAATAGGAGCCATGGGTGTTCCTTAAATTCCACACACAAGAGGATTATGAGGTGAATGAGATCCTAGATTGTTAGAGGAAGAAGTGTCATTCATTAGCTCACCAAGTGAGCAATAGACAGAGTTGGACTTGAGAAGGGGGAGAATATGCACATCCTAGCCCTGATGCACTGTTTGTCCAAGGCATTCAAAGGGAAGAGAGGACATGGGGGCAAGGACTAAAAGTAGATGATTTCAGCAGCAGGCAAGGACATGAAACATCAGGCCCCTAATGTACCCTAGATGAATCATGGAGGGAGAGGTGCCCTAGGCCTGGATGTAGCCAGGGACAGGGAGGAGCATCAGTTAGGAATCCTGCAAATAGGCTAGTGATTAACCATAGAGGCATTAATCTCAGGTTTCACTCCATAAAGCTACTCAGGTTATGAGACTGGCTAAGACCATTCTGTGGCTTGGTATAGCATAAATGTTGATGACAGTTGGTAGGAGTCTATAGCAGTGAGCCTGTGTGGTGGGGGGGTTTCTTTGACTCCCATTTTTGTAACTGTTTTTGGTGGGTCTCTTTATAGTCTGTTTATATCAATGACATGGGTACATGGATTTGGATGGGAAAAGAGATCTGATTCCTATAAAATCTCAGTTAAAAAAAGTAGGGCAAGGCAGCACAGCCTATATGATTTCAGGGCCACATCAGTTGTAGAAGGAAGAGGATCTAGATTACTGTCAGCTCATCAATGGGGGACTGTGATTTACACTTGTATAAAGCAGTGATTTCCAAAGTACCAACTAATTTTCCCTGGAGCTGTGTAAGTAGCATAGAACTCAGGGCAGTGCAGATGGCCAGGAAAATTGACCGGCCATATGACAGCACCAGCGCTGACAGTAAGTGTATGAGTGGCTGCCTCGTGAGCTACCTGTCTCCACTAATGATGCTTTTCAAGGGGAGCCCGGATAACTCCTTGATTGTGATATTTTAGAGGGGAAGCTCTGCTTAGGACAAATGGTGCTAGATGACCTCTCAGTTCCTTTCCAACTCTTTACTGCTTAATTCTATGACATAAGAGCTTTCAGACTCAGGGGAAATGCCTGTGTCTAAGAAAGCTTCCTAATGAAGCCTTTGCCTTTCGCCTTTAACAGGAACACCCACCCACATCCAGGACACAGTCCTACATGTGTTTAGCCTCAGCATGCTAATAACTGTTACTCCAGAGTCCTGGGGTTGGTAGTCAGTCACACTTGGCTCTCTCCCCACCCTCACAACCCATTCCTACTAGAAACTCCTCTTCTTTTCCTTCTTAGATCCAGCATGTTACTAGCAAATCATTAGCAAACCACAGAAAAGTGGTTTAATTTTTGAAAGCATGGTGATCTCAACAGTAGCAGCCACAGTAACAGAAACTACAGTAAATCTCAATACCCACCCTTGGGGTAAGGCTCCATATCTTTGCTTATTCTTCTACTCCTAGTGAACTACAAGAGAAAAAATAAAGCTACTTATTTAATATAAACTTCCCATCTCCATACACTACAGGAGCACAGGATTTTTATCAGTATTTTCCAGCAGGATGGTAATTGTTTCTTTTTTGCTACTTAACTCCAAAACCTAACATGGAGCTTGACATATAATAAACAATAAATACTTGTTGGTAGATTGATTGATTCAGTGTATTATGGAAGTTTTCCTGACCTACCTAGATGTAGCCACTGGGTGAACATGCCTTCAGCACCATCATCTTGATTTTTCTATTATGGTCCCAGAAACTCCAGTTCTCCCAGTTTAATCTTAGCACAGAATAACAAAGGATCACACCATGTGGACATATTTTTTTAAAATATGGCTTTATAAGTTTTACATATGGATTTATAAGGTACCAGGTCTTATGCTTTTGTATTGGATATCATTTGTCATTTTTTAAGCTTTTCTTTTTAAAGAACCCCTCATTAAATATGTAGATGATCCCTGAAGGGCATGGCAGAGAAGGCAGGCAGAGTGCAGGGGAATGAAGGGAACAAGATTTCAGTGTTTGCAGGCTAAGGCCAAAGTAAGAATTCTTAGCTTGCTTAGAACTCCTAGGCCATTAACCTGCCTCTCACTTTTTTTCTCCCCCATTATAATCTTTCTGTCCTGAACTTGATTTCTCTCTCATTTCTTCCTGGCCAATGAATCTAGGTTTATCAGTGATAAACATCACCCAGAGACTCTGGAGTCATACCCATTTAAGTAGACCCCTCTTACAACCGTCTAGAAGGTGTACCCATGCTAGAAATCTTGACCTTTTATGATAGAAACAAATGAAATTGCCCCTAGAAGATGGATATTTAATAATAAAAATAAGTTACTGAATTACTTGAGTTTATCAGTCTAACAGTAATAAGTAGGAAATTTTCACTTAGGAAATATTTTCTCCCTTCAGTATTCAAATAAAGATTCAGAATCGACCGGTACATAAAATGCTCAATTAGTTTTCACTGGATTTTTGTATTTCTGATTTATTGAAAATCTTCTCAGCCATATTGTTCTTCCTGATTACCATGAATGCTACAGACAGTAAAACCACCCTCTGCAAGCATGTTATTGATCCATAAATAAGCAAGCAACTTCCACCCACCTCCAAATGTCCTATTTCACACTCCCTCTAATTACAGGTTATGCTTTTGTATTCTTTATTTAAGCAATGAATTGCCTGGCAATAAAATGGTTTATAAATAGTTTTAGAAACTAGCTAGAAAACGACTTTCTTTTCCAGATTTCTGTGTTAAAATAGATCACATTTTCATCATCCTCGTCTGTTCATTGAAGGATCATTATGTGATTCTGTGTATAACAGATCCCAGTAGAATACAGGGTTCTACAGGGCAAGGCCTGAGTTTTGTATTTGTAATCCCAACTTCTATCACTGTGCCTAAAACATAGTAAGCAGTTAATAAATGCTGCTTGGCTGATATGTTGCCAAAGGATTTCATCCATCCTTAAAGAAGACAAATACAAAATACTCTGACATTTTTACAAGCTTACCACTCCCAGTATAGAAATAACTTGAATACCTTTCTGAAAATGTGGAATATTTCAATGATGTTTTGGTTCATTGTGATATTTTTCTAATTTTTCCTTATGTATAAACTGTGCAAATCATTATCTCTAAAAGAGTTTGTAAGGAAATCACCAGCTCCAAAATAAGTTTTAAAGTTAGACTAGTAATTTTCCATTTGTTAATAAAAATTGGTCACTGTAAATTTATACCTTCTTTAGACTACAGCAACTTTAGGCTATATCCAGGGACTCCTAAGCCAGATGCACTATTTTGCTTGAATCAACTCAAAATTTACTGAACTTAAGCGATTTTAGAGGTAGTGAAAAAAGCACCATCTAGTGGTAGTTTTTAAAGACATACTTTTCGGGGGAAAAAAAAATTAATTCCAAGCATCTATATTCATTAGAATTTTGTTTCAAAAGACAAAGAATTTGTAAATCAAGTTTTATGAATTTTCTAAGAGAAAAACAAAATTACTCACAAGCTAAAGTTTAAATTAGAACATCAAAATAACTTTAAAATTACAGCACTGTATCTACTCCAAAAGAAGAGCTCGTCTTGTTTGGATGCTAATTTAAGTACAGGTCCCCTTACCACCGCGTTTCATAAAAATGTATGAAATCACAGGACTGTGGGTGTAGAACTGAAAGGGGTCTCCGAGGACATAGACTTCAATGCTCTAATTTTACACTTGAGGAAACTCAAACCCCTAGTGTTTAAGTAGCTCAACCAAGGCTGCAGAGGGAGGGAGAAAGGGAGGATGGGAGTGGCAGGGCCAAGATTCAAATCTGCATCTTTTGACTCCAATCCAACCTCACTAGTGATGAGTGTAACTTACTTTTGTGTTCTGGTAGAAGCGCTCCCCAGAGTGCTATTTGTCTTATTTAGAAAGGGGGTGGGGAAAGGCAGGGGAAGAGTTGTGGAGGTGACATGGAGCCCAGGGCAGTACAGATACCCAATGGAAGTGACCAGTGATGTGATGCTGGTATTGGACATGAGGCTGGATGAGATGCTGATAAGGAAGAGGGAAACTGGGTTGTGGGTGACTGGAACCCCTAAAACAGAGGTTCTTAATCTTTTTTGTGTCATGCACCTCTTTGGCAGTCTGGTAAAACCTATGTACTCCTCAGAATAATATTTTTTAACGTGCATAATACAAAGGATTACAAAGGAAACCAATTATATTGAAATATAATTATAAAAAACTAAGTTCACAGACCCCAGACTAAGAATTTCTATTAAAAGGATTAGGTAGTTTGATTTGGAAGCCTGAGTCCCTTAAAGAAACCTTGATATGCCATATGTCTGACTCCTTAAAGGGAGAAGATTTTGGGGTCCTCAAAGGAGATCAGTAGTGAAAGGCCAAGCACAGATGTCCTAGAAAAGGGTCCATAATGGAATAACAGCACCTGAGTATTTGAAGAGGTTGGGATTGGTCACCTAGGTTGCTGAGGGGAACTAGGAGTGGGAAGAGTTGCCTGAATTGCTAAAAGGAACAGTGCTGTGAGAATGGATGCCAGAGTCTCTTATGGGAATAGGAGATGATGAGACGTGTGTGTGTGTGTGTGTGTGTGTGGAGGGGGGTGACAGGGGTGGGGGAGTGGGGCAGATTCTTGCATTCCAAGGGAAATAGCAATTAGGGGCCTCAATAGCTGGAAGTGGAGACTAGGGCTTCCAGGAATGAAAGCTTGTTTACCCATGGTTTTGCTTGTTGTCTTCTCCATTAAATTGTGAGGGCAGAAACTGTCTTTTGCTTTTCTTTGTATCCTGAGCAGTTAAATAAGTATAACTAAAAGAAAAGTGTGCAAAATGAGTATAAGAACATAAATGAAAAGATCACTGAAAGACAAATTTGGAGCAACTGGGGGAATAAAAGCGGTAGTTCAGAAGAAAACATGATACAACATTTCCCCTGGAGGTGGGAGACGGGAAGGGGGTCAGAAGCTAACATGCATTTTTCTATGTGGTCACTGTTGTGTTACAGACCAGACGTAAGGCCTGGTACATAGTAGGCACGTGATAAATGCTTATTGACAGAATGTAGTGGATAAAGGTCTGCCTGTGGAATCAGAGAGGCTTAACTTCAAGTCTAGCCTCTGACATGGACACAAGATTTAGTCTTCATGCCCTCTGGGGTAACTCTCAGATGCTATCAGTCACAGTTGTGGCTCTTCTTAGGCAGAGGAAATTTCCAGCCTGGAATGTCCCTCCCTAGTGAAATCAGAGATCCTTCCCTCAAAAAAATGAAAAAAAAAAAACATCAACAGTACATGAATTAATATCTTCTGAGATGAGGGTGAAAGAGGGGGGGAGTTGAGTGGTTAGATCAGCACATTACTTGCATTTTCTAAAGATTATCTTTTAAATGGGCAATTCATTAAATAAATGGGAATGAATTCTAATGCTAATGCTGGTTCTGAGAAATCATTATTACAGCTGGTCTGTGATAAGATTATGAGTGATTCTGGCATACTATTCCAATTTCATTGGCACTGTTTGTGATATATGGGATTTGAGGTTTCCCTTAATTATTTGGTGACCAAACCATGTAATCTGACACAAGCATAGATTTCATCAACAAATAAAAATTTCATCATCAAACTAAAGGTTAGGTAAACATTGTGCACATAAAATGAAGGCAAGGGTGAAACTTTTATCAAAGTAAATAACTTAATAGTCATCTATGACTACAATAGAAAAAAGACATTTTGATTTGTTGTATTTTACAGTAGAACCTCATTAATTAGGATTTTATTGATTCAGAATAGTAATAATCCAAATCAGGATCTGGGCTAAAGTTTAACTTTTCTCAAACTCTTTTTTTCATAGAATGTAAAAATTAATGATCTAAACAAGTTATAAGACATAATAAATGTAAGGAATTTAGAGAAACATAGGAAAATTTAGATGAATCAATACAGAGTGAATAAGTACAACTAAAAGAAAAACATTAAAAATTAGTACAACAATGTAAGTGAAAAGATCACTGAAAGGAAGATAAATTTGGAGCAATTGGGGGGAAAAGCAATAATAGTCCAGAAGAAAACATAATGAAGCATGCCCCATAGAGGTAGGAGATAGGAGGGCAGAACTAACTAACATGTACCTTCATACGTGAGCACTGTCATGTTACAGAGCAGACTTATGATGTCATAGTTTTATACAGTTGCTGGTGAGGAAATTCCTCTCTTCTTGTTGGTCCTTCATTTTCAAAGACAACCTATCATGACATGAGTAATGTCTTGACTTGCATGTGAATTGGATTTAAGTGAGGCAGAGCTGAGCAAAGTGATCAGCCTCATTGTCTACTCCAGAGTCATCTAAGTACAATGTCAAGACAAAAATCAAGAAGACTGGCCCACGATGCAGTGGATGACCTTGGCATCACTCCAGTGCCTTCGTTAACAACCTCCATGGCATTAGAACAAATTGTTCTCCTTTGCTCTTTCTCACTGAGGGAAGTCTTCATGTGCTTGGCGTAGATACCCCCTAATTCACCGAGGGGTTTGAGGCCTTTCAGTTACCCTCAAGCTGGTTTAGCCTCTCTGCCAAGATCCCTCTACCCCCAACGCAGATCAGTACCTTCTCTGCAATTTAGAGTATTAGAGGTTTGCCTGAGAGCCCAGAAAGACTAAGGGATTTGCTGAGCACCATGACTGGTACATGTCAGAGGTAGGACTAAAGCCAGGTCTTCCAGGTCATCTCTCTTTCTACTAAGCTGTGCTTCAGACACTGTTGTTGGGTAGCTGCTGCTGCTGGGGGTGGTATTTGCTTGAGTATTTTACTTGGTTACAAGGAAGGTTTTAATTCCAATTCTGCAGTTGGGTCAGTTTGTATCAAAAAATGACTGTAATGTGAAAACAAAAGACAATCTTATAATTTCTTTATTTGGGGGGAAAGAAAAAGTGCTGTTTAAAACCTTTAAACATTTCAGAACTTGACATAGAAAAAATAATATTAATCTTATTTATTGAGATATTTTCTAAAGGCAACAAATTGTTAGAGTAACTTGACTTAAATATGAAATATGACGTGTATTTAGATGGACAACTAATCTATAGAGCTTGCCTATCAGTAAACACATTAAGGGCAGAAAGTACAAATGGGCAACAAGGTGGGCCCAGAGTTGAACAGGAAAGGAGTAGGAAGAATTGCCTTTGGGAAATGGCAGAGCTATTTTATGAACCCATGACACATGAAAGCAAAGGTCCATCTTTTTGGTCCTAACATTCTACTGATATTGTCATTACTTCTGTGTGGTAGCAAGACTTGGAGTATAACAGTTGCAAAAGACTTTAAAACCATGAAAAAGAGGAAAATGGAGAAGTCTATGGTACATATAAGTAGGCAACAACATATAACCAATGAGGAACTCCAAGAAGAATGTTAGTAAAAGATATTAACAATGATAGGAAGAAATAATGGATTTATCACATGGCAAGGACACCTGTCAATTAGGAGAAATCAAAGAAGACCTCCAGTATGTTGGGTGGACATCCTGTGGAAAATTTATGGGAACATGTAGTCAAGAGTTGCATGGGATGGGCAGG
This sequence comes from Gymnobelideus leadbeateri, assembly GCA_011680675.1. Classification (NCBI taxonomy): domain Eukaryota; kingdom Metazoa; phylum Chordata; class Mammalia; order Diprotodontia; family Petauridae; genus Gymnobelideus; species Gymnobelideus leadbeateri. The sequence continues at coordinate 67,689 of WOXC01000370.1, forward strand.
TTATGTATTGGCAGCAATCTGAATCAGAAGGATTCTGAATTGATTAGATCACAGCACTATTTGAACATTTGAGTATATATGGAAATAATGAAACGATTCCTTTTAAAAACACATTTTATAATCTGGATCGCCTCCTTTCTCTGTCCTTCTGTTGTCCAAATAACTTAAATTTTACTGTACAAGGGAAAGACAATCCTCTATGGAACACCAAAAGTGCTGGTTCATAGAATCATAGATATAGAGCTATAGGGCAACTCAGAGAACATCTAGTCTAACCCTCTGATTTTATAGATGAGGAAGCTGAGGTTTACAGAGGTTAAATGACTTGCCCAATTTAAAGTTCATTTTACAACTATTTTATTTTATATTACCTACATTTAGCAATATTCCAGTGGACCTGCAATTTTATTGGTGTAGGTATTCCTTCTAGTACTGCAGAATGCAACCTAGATATGCCTCTTTATCCTATGTGACACTTGTTATGTCTTCTATAAGTCCCATGAGACTTTCATCTTCATTTTAAAAAATTCTATGAGTATCAGTACAGTATTTATACTGTAAGAACCAGTCGTCCCCTTTAAAAAATTTTTTTTTTGCTTTTTTGGAGGGAGGAAGGCATGGCAGTTGGGGTTAAGTGACTTGCCCAAGGTCACACAGCTAGTAAGTGTTAAGTGTCTGAGGCCAGATTTGAACTCAGGTCCTCCTGACTCCAGGGCCAGTGCTCTATTCACTGCACCACCTAGTCACCCCCAGTCATCCTCTTTTCCAATCATAAATTTTGTGGATTGTATCTTTAATACCACTTCTTATATGTAAATCATTATAGATAAAATACTGCAAACTATAGTTTTTATAATATATATCTCTGTTGAGCCATTTGAACCATCTTTGGACCACTAGCACTTTTGATTCCATAGATTATTGTGGTGTTCCATGATTCTAGTTATGTAGTGTCACTAGAAGAATATTCAAATAAAAAGATGAATTTCTGGATTGTACTGAGTAATGGGAAGCTAAAATATCTTCCAGTTTCTAAATCTATGTACCCTTTGTTCAGAAGCAAAGGTTGAGGTTTGCATTCAACCCACATATCAAGTCTGGAGTCACTTGTGTGGCTGTCAGGTAGGGTAACCAGAATTTCTAGTGCTGCAGGTAGATTGCAAGGGTGCATACTGAGTCTCTCTACTTGCTAAATTATCATCTGTTTGTCCATCTTGAATGCATAATTAAATATCGTTGGTAAGAATAGTAAGGGAGGAAGATGCAAACTATAGCCAGCAGGGGGCCAAAGAGTGCTGCTTTTCAAATACATTAGATGCTTTCCTTCTATTATTAGGAGATCACCAGGCACAGTTAGAGAATAAACATTTTTTTGAAAAATCCTGGAAGGTGCTGGCTAAGAAGAAAGTTCTATATAAGATATTCTGAGACTCTGAGATGTCCTTTAAAGTTTTAGAGAATCCAAGTCTAGCCTTCACTACTTATTAGCATATGAATAGACAGTGCTATGCTTTGTCCTTATAGCACATTTCATAAAGACACTGATTTAGTATTATTTGTTGTGTGTATGTGTCAAAAAATTGGCAATTTTTAATTTCTTTTTTTAATTGTCAAACCTCTAGTTTAGAAAGCACTCTCCCCTCCCTCTACCCAAGAGTGGGGAATGGAACCAAGATTCAGCTTTCTAGAAAGTAAGTTAAGTAAAAGGTCTGGGCCATATCTATTATTTGAGTTCCTCTATAAGCAGGAAGCCAGGGTGTCCCCAAAGCAAAACTTGCTAGGAGCTCCATCAGACAGGATGAATTTTTAACAGGAAGAAGATGATTCTAGAAAAGTCATAAGTCAAGGAAAGAGAAAGTTCATATGCCAGTCTATGGTCAAGAAATCAACTTAACTGTAAAAGAATTTAGTTCAACTCAAAAAAGATTCATTAAACAACTACTATATGTAAAGTAACTGTGTTAGGTGCCTGTATAGCACCCTAGCACACTCAGGATGGCTTGCTAGCACAGGTTCTTTGATCTGCTTTTCTAAAGAAAAGGCAGCTTCAAAGGGGTCAGTTATCTTACTTACTTAAACATATATGTCACTCACTAGTTCAGGGGAAAGGTCAGCACCCTGAACATGGAGAAAATACAAGCACCACTAGTTCAGGGGAAAGGGCAGTGCCCTGGATGTGGAGAAAATACAAGCAGAGAAACATAGAGAAATAAGTACAGGCATCCAAGAGACAGGGCTCCAACTGTCTTAGCAAAGTATTACAACCACCTACATACACCACCAGACTGGGAGAGCACCAACATCTGAGTAGTGGGGGATGGGGGAGAGCTCTTAACAAACGGCTACTCAGAGTCCTGTCCAGGGAATCAAAAGGTCCTTCTCAAGAACAAGCCCCCAAAGCAAAATCTCACCTCAGAATATATATACATTTTCAGCTAATAGGCTTAGAGCCAGAAGGTATCACAACCCCTGTGACTCAATGCCTGATTAACTTAGTACCAAAAGGTATGAAAGCCTTCCTACAAGCAAGCCTCCTCCTTAGGCAAGTTCCTCCCCCAATGGACCCTATGTGACTCAGGATATATCACAGCTGTGATTGAAATATCTGTGTACATTTAGACCTGGGAACATGGCTCCTGTTCCAAGGGAAAAGGGGACACATGTGGTCACATAGGCCTATTAATGGGAGGGGAGGATCTTCATATTCTATTAACATTACAGTATCAGAGTTACAAAGATAAAACTAAAAATAATACCTGTCTAAATTGGTTGCATTTTACTGGGGGGGGGGGTATGTATCAGAACCAAGAGAAATTTTTTTTCATATAAAATGTTATATCTATATTTTGTTTTTATATCATCTATGTTTCCCACCAGTTCCCTTGTCCAATCCCTTCTAGAAAGCATTCCTTACAATAAACAAGAAAAGACCAAAAAAGTTGAGCAACACTGTTAAAAAAAAAAAAGTCTGTTATATCTATTATATCATACCCATACCTATTTCTATGAAGAAGTTGGGGGGAGGTATCTTTTCCTATTTATCTGCAAGAGATCCTCTATAGCTGGAGCCATTGGGATCTCTAGGAAGGTCCTGCAGGAGACTAACAAAGTCAATGCAACCAGGCCAAAGTCCAGAGAGAGAAATCTGACATATATCCCCTGTTGGATAGAGCCAAATGACCAGAGACAAAATCAAGGAAGATAAACTCATCCAGGAAAGAGAAGAGAAGAAGAAAGCACAAGTCCCAATTCCTTTCACATTACATCTCGGACCAAGACATAGTAGTCACAACATCTAAGACTCAGAGATCCATAATGGTAGCTGACCTGCTCTCTGGGGACCCTGATTCATAGGTGAAAGTTTGAATTGGGATAAGGGATCGTAGAGTTTGTAAGGCTTCATACAAAGGGGCTTGTCTGGGATAAATATTGGGTCCTTCATACTTGTAGGGACCTAATGGGGAGATTCTTCATAATGGATTGTTTTTATTGGATCCCTTAGTTTTTAGGATTTAGAGGAAAATTGGCAATTTTTTGAAGGCTAGAAACAGTCATTTTTTTCTGGTGTGTTTCCTTTACATGTCAGACCAGTTTCTTTTTAGATGACTTTTACAGAGTTAAATGTTTAAGTAATCATAACTACTGTATTATTGAATATTTTATATGTATTGCTATTGAGACTAATGCGAGAAGTATAGATTTTGCATCCCTAAATGCTAATGTCTGGCTAATAAATGCTTTTATTTTTCTTTTGTTTATAAACAGACACAGACTTCTTGATTTTCTGAGAATCTTTATGAATTTCAGGTCCACAAAGAATAGGTTTGCTTGCTGGCCTAGAAACCCTAAATAATCAATCCTAAGTGCTTAATCTTAGGGGTATCACATTCATTCAAAGCTTACCTGATTCTGTTTATTCTCAAACTGAAACTGCTTGTTCTTTTGCTGGTGAGTTTGGAATCCCACTTGGATTGCCTTTTCAATGGCAGAGATCCATGGAGAAAATTTTGAGTGCCCTAGATTGTTCATAGACCTAGAACTTTGATGTCGAAAAAGACACCTTAGAGATTTTGTCTGGACTTTCTCTCCTCTGCCGCTACCACTGCCCTGGTACAAGCCCTGATCACCTCACACCTGGACTACTGCATCAGTCTTCTTTCTGGGCTTCCTGCCCCAAACCTCCACCCAGGTTCACAACACAGGTATCATCCTAAACCTTCTCTCACCCCCTCCCCCAGAACAGACCGGTTGATTTCACCCCTCTAACATCTCTTGAATATGCCCCTTATCTCTTCTGATAGCGTTACCGCTCAGGTGCAGATCCTTATCGTTTCATGCCTGGAGGATTGCAATAACCTGATGGCGGATCTTCGGGACATGTCTCTCCCAGCTCCAATCCATCTTCCACTCAGTTGTGAGTGATGTTCCTAAAGCACAAGTCTGATCTTGTCATATACCTCCTTTACCCCCCACACAGTAGCCTGCAGCAGATCCCTGTTACCTCCAGGATCAACTATAAAATTCTCAGTTTTCCATTCAATGCCCTTTATAACTTACTACTTCCCTGCCCCCTACCTTTCCAGGTTCCTTTCATGTACTCTTCAGTCCAGTGACCCTGGCTTCCTTTGCTATGCACAGACTAGATTCCATTTCTTGCCTCCAGGTATTTTCACTGGCCGTCGCTCACGAATGAAATGTTCTCCTTCCTCATCACCATCTCCTGGCTTCTCTGGTTTCCTTAAAGTCCCAGCTAAAATCCCGCCTTTTATGGGAAGCCTTTTCTGATCCCTTTTAATTCTAGTGCCTTTTCTCTACTGACTACTTCCAGTTTATCCTGTATATAGCTTGTTTATACATAGCTGTTGCCCTGCTAAGTTGTAAGAGTCTTAAGATCAGAGACTCTTTTTACCTTTCTTTGTATCGCTAGGCTTTAGCACAGTGCCTGAAAACAGAGTACTCGACAGCTTTTTTGACTGTGTCTATGATGTGTTGAAAGGATCTTTTGATTAGCTTCTGAGCCAGAATTGTGTATGTGTACAAAAAACACTAAATCGACTTCTCCAAATGGGGTCAGGAAGAGTCAGACAGAACTGAAAAATGACTGAACAAGATATTCTAGGCAATGTGCTCAGTGCTAGAGATACAAAGAAAGGCAAAGAGTAGTCCCTGCTCCCAAGCAGCTCACAGATTAATCAAGAAGACAACATGCAACAACTCTGTATAAACAAGATAGAGACAGGATACATAGGAGACAACAGCAGGGTTAAGTGGGATTGAGAAAGGCTTCTTACGGAAGCTGGGACTTTAAGGAAGCCAGGAAGCAGAGATGGGGAGGGAAAGAATTCCATGAATGAGGGACAGTCAGTAAGAATGCCCCAGAATCAGGAGATGGCGAATTTTGTGCTAAGAATAAGGGGACCAGCATCACTAGATCAAAAAGTATTGTGGGGGTGAGTAAGGTATAAGCAAACTGGAAAGGTAGAGAGGACGAGTTTATGAAGTGCTTTAAAAGCCGGAGGATTTCATATTTGATCCTGGAAGTGATAGGGAGTCAATAGAGTTTATTAAAGGGGGGAGGAGCATTTTGACATAATTTATTACATAATCAGACTTCTGCTCTAGGAAGATCAACTTGATAGGTGAATGGAATAGGCACTAAAGTGGGGAGAGACTTGAGACCAATCTCCAACCAGCAGGCTATTTGAATAGTCCAGGCATGAGGCAATGAAGGCCTACTCCAGGATGGTGTTAGTATCAGAGAAGAGATGCCATAAATGACTATTCTTTGGTTTCATGCCACATAAAGATCAGTTGAAAGAATCGGTGAGGCTTAACAAGAGAAGCTTCCAGGCATGGGGGGCATGATAGCTATCTACAAGTACTTGAAGGGCTATAATATGGAAGAATAACAGGATTTATTCTGCTAGACCAAAGAGGGCAGAGGTAGGAGCTTTGGGTAGATGTTAAAAAGAAGAAAGTTTAGAACTAATGGGGAAAGCCATAATTTTCTAACAACTAGTTCTGTTGAAAAATGGCACCAGCTTCCTTCAAAACACAGTTCAGATTTCAGCTCTTATCCAATACCTTCCCAGATGCCCCCTTATGAGCATTTTCTTCACCTTGAAATTACTTTTGGTATTTGCTATTGTTATTATTTACTTAATACAAAATATTCGATATAAATTTACTTAATATAAGGTATTTGTATATACATACTTTATGCAGAAAGTTAGGATGCAAACTCTTTGAAAGCAATTTCATTTGTCTTTATATCCCTAGTGCCTGGCACCATGCATTATATTGGTGGCATTATATATAATATAATATAATTAATATAATATGTAATATAATATAATGTAATGTAATATAATATAATATAATGTGATCTTACTTAACTTAAACATATATAAGTCATTCACTAGTTTAGGGGAATGGTCAGCACCCCTAAATAAAATTATATGATATTATATATGATATGATATTACATTATATTATAATATTATGTTAACTATATTACATTACATGTTATTGTATGGTATTCTTTTATATATTTTCATATATAATATATATTTTATATACATAATATATATTAACCTTGACAAGTGTTTGTAGTATTGAATTGGGAAGATTTTAGTATTTCTGCCCTCAGTAATTTGCTGTCCTGGATTCCTTTAAAATTCAACACCAATAAAAAAGTGGGTTTTTTCTTCATAACTGTATAATAATAACCACCACAGATAAGATGAGACTCCTAATTGTTCTCTTTTTTGGATCAGTCATATTCTTTGCCTTCCCCCACCTCCAACATATTTAGAATATCAATTAGATAACTCAAGAGTGGAAAATTGAGGAAACATTCATTCGAAGGAAAATAATACATGCATAAGCCAGGAGAGTGTGCTGTGATTCCATCTTCCTAAATCTTCTTTGATCTTTTTGACAAGTGAGGCACAATTTCAAAAATAAACTCCATGTTGTTAATGTCATAATCATAATTTACTTTCTAAAGTGGTAAATCTAATTAAGAAAACAAAGAAATAAATATATTCAAGCCATACAATATCATTAATTTTTCTTTTAAAATATTTTCATATTAAATTTATTTGGGGGTAAAAATTAATGAAACCAAAAGAGATTTAGGTAACACCTTAATTTCTATAGTCTGTTGCACTCCAATAGGTATGTTTTCTATTTCATAGTATAGCAATGAGACTTCACATACTACAGTTTTTCAATGCCCCCAAATTTGGACATTTATTTCATATACATAATATACATGTGTATTCACATATATGCACATATATTCACATATGAAGTCTCATTATCAAAACATCAAAGTAACATATAGCTTTTATGTAGCATTCCATATGTATTCAGATGCATTTTCCAAATATAATGGATTGTTGCAATACTATAATTACAATAGAGAATTCAGATGATTATGGGTAAGTGTAAATTTTTTTCTGAAATTAATTGCTTCTTGAACATTTCCATATCTAAAATAAGAGAAAAATATTATGAAACCAGAAATCTCTATTATGCATAGCTTGTTTTAAGCATATGTGTGTGTGTACAATAAATATGTTACTTTAAAAACTGTACTGCTTGGGCGGCTAGGTGGCGCAGTGAATAGAGCGCCGGCCTCGGAGTTGGGATGACCCGAGATCAAATCCGGCCTCAGACAATGAGCACCCACACATAAATAATGACTAGCCGTGTAACCTTGAGCAAGTTACTTAACCCCAATTGCTTAAAAAAAAAAAAAACTGTACTGCTTGTCTGTGTTTCTCACTGAATTTCTTTATTTTTCTCTTTGCATTTTGAAAATCCTTCAATAACTCTATTTCCTCTTCTTCTTTCCCCAGAAGCAACACTATTACTATTTCCCGTCTGAATTCCTTCCTCCCATGGAAACAAGAGAAAAACAAAACTCTTGCAACTAGTAAGTATAGTCAAATAAAACAGATCCATACATTGGCCACGTCCACAAATGTATGTCTCATCCTGCACCTCAAGTCAGCTACCTCTCTTCCTGGAGGTACATAGGGTATTCATTATGGTCTCTCTAGAGTCATGGTGGTTGGTCATTGTATTCAAAAGAGTTCTTAAGTCTTTTCAAAGTTGTTTTTCTTTACAATACTATTATTACTGTATAAATTATTCTAGTTTGCTCACTTCATTCTCCATCAATTCCTGTAAGTCTGCACAGGTTTGTAAAGTCTACACTCTGAACCTGTCCCTTTCATCATTTCTTATAGTATAATATCCCATCATGTTCACGCCCTGTACCATGATTTGTTCAGACATTTCCCAAGTGATGAACATGTTTCTCTTGAGTCTTGTATTTGAAAATTGAAGTTTCTATTTAGTTCTGACTTACTAAGCAAGAATACTTGAAAATTCTCTTTTTCACTGAATTCATTTTCCTCCTGGAAGGATTATACTTACTTTGGCTGGGTAGGTGATTCTACTTTTGTCCTCCAGAATATGAAATTCCAAGTCCCCTGATGTTTAATGTAGAAACTGCTAAATCTTGTGTTATCCTGAACATGAATCCATGATATTTGAATTGTTTATTTCTAACTGTTTACCCTATTTTCTCCTTGACCTGAGAGCTCTGAAATTTGGTTATAATATTCCTGGGAGTTTTCATTTGGGGATCTCTTTCGGGAGGTGATCAGTGGATTCTTTCAATTTCTATTTTATTCTCTGGTTCTAGACTATCATGGTAGTCTTCTTGAGAGATGATGTCTAGACTCTTTTTATTTTATCATGGCTTTCAGGTAGTCTGATAGTTCTTAAATTACCTCTTCTTGACCTATTTTCTAGGTCAGTTTTTCCCCATGAGATATTCCACATTTTCTCCTATTTTTTCATTCTTTTGATTTTGATTATTTCATAATGTCTCATGGAGTCATTAGCTTCCACTTGCCCAATTCTAATTTTCTTCAGTGAACTCTTGCACTCCTTTTTCCTTTGACCAATTCTGCTTTTCAAGTCATTCTTCTCTTTACTGGATTTTTTTGTGCTTTTGCTATATGGTTTATTATGTTTTTCAAGATGTTATTTTCTCCAGTGGAGTGTGTGTTTGTGTGTGTGTGTGTGTGTGTGTGTGTGTGTGTGTGTGTGTGCCTCCTTTACTAAGCTGTTGACTCTTTTTTCATGATTTGCTTGCATCAGTCTCATTTTTCTTCCTAATCTTTCCTCTGTCTATCTTACTTGATTTTTAAAGTCCTTTTTGAGCTCTACCATGGCCTAAGAGAAATTCACATTTTCTTTGAGGCTTTGAATGTAGGAGTTTTCACTTTGTCTTCTTCTGAGTTTGTTTTTTGATCTTCCCTGTTACCATATGTAGCAACTTTCTAGATTCAGGATCTTTTTCTGTCGTATGCTCACTTTCCCCATCTATTTCTTGACTTTTAACTCTATGCTAAAGTAGGGCTCTGCTTCTGGAGTGGAAGGGCACTGTCCCAAGCTTCAGGTTTTTTGTGCAGCTATTTTCAGAGATAATTCTGGGGACCTGTAAGTTTTTGATGCTTCCAAGGTGGTTTGATCTAAAGAGAAATATGCTCACTACTCTTCTGGCTTGTGTCCTGGTCTGTGAGCAACCACAAGTACTCTTTTCTGCCCTGGAACTGTGATGAGGGTCCCAGTTCCCCTGAGGCTGTAAGCTCTGGTGTGCTAATGCTCCTCCTCACCCTGGGATTGAGACCCAGGACTGCAACCCAGATCCAAATGCGGACAATACAACAGAGCCCTGCCTCCAGTGCCAGCAAAGGGACCCCTGTTATATCCTTCTGACCAGCTGTCTCAACCCATTACTATTTGTGGGCTGAGAGGTCTGGAAACCAACACTGCTGCCACTGATTCAATTGCCCTCAAGGCCTATTGCTGGTTTGCTGGGGCATGGCCTGTGTTGGACTATCCTCTTCTTTCACCTTGGTGCAACAGACCTTTCCTGCCAACCTTTATAGTTGTCTTGGGTTGGAAAATTGTTTTACTCAGTCCTTTTGTGGGCTCTGCTGCTCCAGAATTTGTTTTCAAGTATTATTTAAAGGTGGTTGAAGGGGCTTGGTGGAAAGTCCTGGCTTTTTTCTCCACTATCCCCCTTGGCTATGCCCTCCAATAAAATAAAATTGAGTGGAAAAAGAAAACAACTTCTTTTTTTTCAGAATGGCTGGATCAATCTATAATTCCACCAACAGTGTGCTGTTCTCCCACTCCAGCACTATCATTTTCTTTATTTTTTGTCTTTGTTCATTTGAATAGCATGTGGTAGAATCTTGGTCATTTTAATTTGCATTTATATTATTATTAGTGATTTGGAGCATTTTTCCAAATAATTGTTGATAGCTTAGATTTCAATTTCCTGCTCATATCTTTTGATAACTTATCTACTGGAGAGCAGCTTATATACATATATGTATATGTAAAAGTATTCCCTACACATCTCATATATCAGACATTTATTTGAGAAATTTGCAACAAGATTTTCCCCAGTTAACTGTTTCACTTCTATCTGTCTTGACTTCATTTGTGAAAAAAAAAAAAAACTTCCACTTTCTGTACTCAAAATTGTCTTATAGAGTCAACGATGAGGTATAAAACATAGAACCTTTTCTGACTTGGAGACAGAAAGACCTCAGTTTGAGTCCTAGGAACCTACTAGCTGAGTAATCCTGGGTCAGTCATGTAACACCATTTAGCCTCAAATTTCTCATCTATAAAATGGAGATAACAGTAGCTCCTTCCTCACAAGGTTGCTGTGAGAATCAAATGAGACAATCCAAATCAAGCACTGTAGGAACCTCAAAGTGCTCTTTAAATGTTAGCCATTCTCCATTCTCCATTGTATCTTCCATGACCTCCTCTGTTTGAAATGTTCTTTCTTTCAAAAGAGTTATATTCACTGATGTTCATTTTTTAATCTTATCTGGATATGAGTAACTCCCTGTTTTTAAAATACCTTTTAAAAGGATATATGGCTACATTCAAAAACAATTTTAAATTTCATTTTTGTGTATTATTTACTAAATTTCACATTTAGTTTTCTAAAATATATAATAGTTTTTTGATCAGTCTTTAAAGTTTTATTTTACAAAATGACTTTACTGAAAGTTTAACTTCAACTCCACACATGCCATTTAAGTTTATGCAATATTTTAAAGAACATTTACTTCATCAAATTTGTAAATCTGTTCATTTGCTGTCTTTCCTAATCTATGTATTAATATGAATCTAAAATTAAAACCCATATGATAGACAAGCTCACCTTGCTTGAAAAACATTCTACCTCCGGTAGTCCTGATGTCAAGCCTAATGAAAGTCAATAGTGATTTTTTAGGTTGATACCAGACTCATTAGGATGGTAGAATTTCAGAGAGTATTTCTGGAAAAGCCAGGGGCACCTGATACCAGTCATCATTGATGGGAGATAAGGTTGATGTCAAGATTAAGGCAGGCCATTTGGCAACAGTGTGAGGAAACATAGAGGAATTTGGGGTCAGTATCCTTCTGTGATAATGATCGCCTCTTCCTATTATGTTTGCATTTTGTCCTTTGTTACTTGGTCTTACTGATATTTATACCCTAAAAAACTGTCTTCTAAAAATAGGGCCAATATTTTGAGCCTCTTTTATCTACTTCCACAGTCATTATTCTTTTCTCTTTTAAGTACAAAGAATGCTGACTGTATTACTTATTCAGTTGAACATGAATTCTAGTAATAGAATATAATGTTATGAAAATCATCTGTCTGTAGTCCAAGAATAAATGATTAGAGGACAAGAATACCGTCCGTTCTAATTCTCTTTGGCAAGTTCAAATGATTTTATTGGGAGTTATATGATACAGTCAAGGAAAAAGAAGATCCCTAATGCTTTTGGGAGGTTGAAAGAATCATATGAATAGCAATATGATATAAATATGATAAACATAATTAATATAATACCTTATGTTTATATAGAACCTTTAGCCCAAGAGCTTAAAATTTTATAATCACTTTTACAAAAGTCCTATTCTGATGTGTCATCCTTTTATAGATACAGACCTGGATTCTTAAAATCCATATTAGTAGAGGACAATCTATGACAAATTTGATCAAGTCAAATCAATTCAACAAAAGTTTGTTAACACTTTCTCTCTGTAAGGTATGTAAGAGATAGTGTTGCATAGTGTCTACAAGTGGGCCTTATGATCAGCAAAACCTGATTCAGATAATGTGTCTGACAAATACTAAGAGACCTGGGAAAATTACTTAACTTATGAGTGCCCCAGGCAGTTTACTAAGATGATACATTTTGGAGCAGATACTTTGGTAAAGGGAGTTTTGTTATAGGGAATCCTTTATACCTATGAAATCATAGGTCTGGCAAAAAAAAAAATATATATTTTCCTAGGTTCTGGAGTCACTAAGATTAAAACAAAATTGTCCTTGCCTTCAAGGAGCTTACATTTTATAGAGCATAGTATGTGGCCCCAGCAAAGGATTATTAGTTTTCAACATTCATTTCCACAAGATTGAGTTCCAAATACTGTCAGTATGGAGAGGATCGTTATCAGAGAGTTGGCCACCAGATGGTGATATTTTTTTTGTTGCTACAGTGACCCATCATCATGTGTACCAAAATTCTCCCTACCCTTCCCCACCATGTGTACTTTGTTCAGAACTGCAGTTGGCTAGACAATGTACTGATAAAAGCAGAATATCGGGCAGCTAGGTGGCACAGTGAATTAGAGCACCTGCCCTGGAGTCAGAAGGACCTGAGTTCCGATCTGGCCCCAGACACTTGAAGCACACACAAACAAAAACCTAGCCGTGTGACCTTGGGCAAGTTACTTAACCCCAATTGCCCTCCAAAAAGCAAAAAAAAAAAAAGCAGAATATTGATTTTTTTCTATGAATATATATTATTGAATACATGAAATCTCACTGACAAGAGAACTCACATAGCTCAATAACCTATCTATAGTTTGGTAGATAAGTTCTAAAGAGTTGTTGAAATCACATAGAGAGTAAATGATTTATCCAGGGTCATAATTACTAGTGTCAGGGGAGAAGATGAACCCAGATTTTCCTGACTTTAAGCCTAGCACCCTATCTACTATGCTATATACTAGCTGTTATTTTATATATGTAGATATATATGTATTTCCACATATATATCTACATATATACATACATATATATATATTATACATACATATGGTACATATATACACACCTCTGTGTTTGTGTATTATATATACCTTGGGCCTACAGATTTGAATAGCACTAGGAGATTCACCTGTGTCACACTGTGGAATGCTTTCAGTGATTCCAAACTTATTTTTTTATTTTAATTTATATTATTTTAAATTTTAATTTAAGGAAGAGAACAGGCATTTTTATAACATAGTAGAATAAAAATATTGCACATAAAATTACACATCTATTATGTACAACTTGCTATTCCTTTTAAACACAAAATAAAATAAATAACAAACTTTTAATCATCCAATAGCTCACCTCTATTACAGCGATATTGTTTCAGTTGTACTATGTGACTGTGAATCACTATCTCTGAAGAATCCAAACTAAGAATAACTTAAAGAATAATGAAAAATACTGAATGGCAGACAATCCTATTTCTAAGAATGTGCAGAAGAAATGCTATATACATGTTTTTTCAGAAGTCTTAGTACAGTTTTAAGCATTAATAACTTACATCAAACAACAATATTTAAAATTTTAGAGTATTGATATGTTGTTAAAATTCCACATTACCAGCACTTTGTGCTTTACATAATTCTAGTTGGTTTTTGAATTTCATAAAAACTGTCATTAGCTGCTGCTCAGTGACTGAAGGGATCGCATTTTGTAATCCTAACCCAGGATCAACCAAGAAATAAGTTTTTGATGCATTTTTGACAGTTCTGAAGTTCACAAGAAAAAAGTCTAATAGAGGTAGATCAGAGGACCAAGATGTTCAAACAAGAGAATCTGATAGAATCATTGATCCTTCAAAGTAAGTGATTAAATCAATTTTCCAAATCAGAGAAATTTCATATTATTCCTTATATTTCTTTTGAGGAAACAAAGCTGTTATTGGCTGTTTAAATTACTTAAAGTCACAATTAGTTGTTGTCAGTTGTAGGACCTGGATTTGTGTGATGTGAAATGAACTTGACATTGTGGCTAATTGAAACTATGGGAATTATGTAAAAAAAAAAACAAAACACATTCAAGTGTAGGAGCCTGGGGCTTCTGATGCACCTGCTTCCCTAAGGGTAGAAAAGCATTCTGGACAGGCCTTATCACACAGGTGGCTGATAGTCAAGTCTGTTGGCATTCTTTTCTTCACTGGTAAATGAAAGACACCCTTTAGTGATTTAGATGCTCTTGGTATCTGTGCTAATTGCCTCGGCAATTCAAATTAGATGTGACTACTTCATATTTCCTTGAATGCTACTGTCCAAAAGGAGAAGAAATACACCTGAGTATCTAATGGAGTTGACTGAACCTCCCTAACAGGACCTAGTGAATGTGCTCAGAAAGATAGGTGAGAATTTTCTGTTACCATGGCTCCCTCTTGGGGAGATGGTGGCAGATGGAAACTCACTCCCCTAACTCTTATGAGTTTACTGCATTCTGATGATGTACATTCTCTTGCTGTAACAGAACTAGTTGCACAGTCATCAGAAGCCCTCTGCAGCTGAGCTGTTTTATGCTTCGCAAATCTGTAGGTTTGTCCTCTAGCAATCAATCAACCTCTCTGCATTAGCATGCTGTCCCCTTACTGCTGTTGCATTACATTGTGGATAGAGCATTGGACTTCATCTGGAAGAATTAGGTTCAAATCCTTCTTTAGATATTTAGCTAGCTGTGTGACCCTGGTTAAGTCACTCCAGCTCTCTGCCTCAGTTCCCTTAACTATAAAGTGAAGGAGTTGAACTAGATCACCTCCAAGGACCCCTCTAGCTCTAATTATAATTTATGATCTTATGTGATCTCATCAGTATAGTTGCTTCCTCTAATGATGCAGACTGCAACCCTTCCACCTACTTGGGAAACCTAATTCTGCATAACTCGTGTAAATGGCATCCTTTATTTCATATACAGGAATTATATCCAATGTGCTGGGAATTTACATCTCTTGACAATGCATGGATAATGGTGTGACTTATAGGCCAGCTATCGGCTATCATTTGTTCTTGTTTAGTTGTTGGCCCAAGGTCTTTTCCAGTCATACATTTGTTTGATGACATTCTTTATGCTATTTCCTCTGGGTGATTTCTCACTGGTAATATGCTGCAGCCTACTGATGTCCACCATGCACTGTTGGGTGACCTCTGTGATGGAAACACAGCTTCTGGAAAGCATAGTTCTTCCAATTTTGTGCCTCACTTCATGCTAATAATCAAAGAAGTTATTTGTATACCTTTTAAGAAATCTTTTATGGTTCGTAAACATGGAAGACACCTTGTTGGGAGAAAACTTTAAGGAAGTGTTCTGTTCTACTAAATCCGATGAATTTTGTCATCAACAAATAAATGTACAATGAGATCTTGCATTCTCTATACCTTTCAGATAATTCTGTGACTGTAATATGTTGTCTACTATAGAATATAATTTATAGGAGTCTTATTTTTCTTTTCAAACCTGATCAAGGATGCCCTTGACAAATAAATGTAGCTCTTCATTTTACTTCAAGAGCTTTTCTTGATTTGGACTCTGCAGAACATCATGCCTTTCCCCAGGATAAGCTGATCACCTGGAATCTCATCACCATGCGAATTGACTCAGTTTTTGATACTTGACATCTTTTCAACTTCTTTAGTTACCTCTCTCCCTTCTGATGAGGGGTGGGGGGAAAGGAGAGGCAATAAACTCCTTCCAAAGCCCCTTTTTACTGAGGGCTCAGCTCAGGACTTTCCAGGTAACGCTCCATTTTCCATCAGCATCTTTGCTTGGTTTTGACACCTGTAATGGGAATGGGAATTTGAAGATCTTCTCTGCCCCTTAAAAAACTTAAGGGAATTAGAAGACCTTCCCTTATTTGAAGATCTTCCCTGCCCCCTAATAGGCTGAATGTAATCATATGGAGCCTGTTGTGGAAGGAGTATGCTGAAGGATGGACAGAGCCCACAGGAAGCTGGGAGTCAGAATGGAATGATTCCATTTACATTGATGGAGAAAAGAAATGTGTTTTATAAATCTACAATCTCAAGCCAGCAAACGTAACATCTTGTACCACACATGAAACTTAAAAATAAACCATGGCCTCACTATCTTTGCCAAGAAAACCCCATATGGATGGGGTCACAACTAAACAATAGTCATTTAAACAATTAACATCAATTAGAATATTTACTGTGAGGATATAGCAAGAACAGAAGTTCTAAAGTTTTCTTCTCTAACTGGAGGTAGGGAAGATCACATTCTCTCATCTATCATATAAATCCCTGGGAAAAGTAAGGCTCACAAACAACATTTGTTACAAAGCACTCACCCAATCAAGTTCAATGCCAAATCTGGCATAGCTGGTGATTCTGAGTCAGCATCTGGGCTGGGTCAAGAGCCTCAGCTGCTATCTCACCTGTGCTTGACCTTCAACAGCTGTCAGACTTCTGGCACTTTATTCTGAGCTTCCCAATCTCACAAGCTCCTAGCCATAGCCACTTAATAGCAGAAAGAATAGAAAAAACAAAAACAGAAGCAACAACACAGTCATGTGCACAGAGCCATCAGGGCAGCAGCTTCTTTGGGGAGATAAAGCCCTGAAGCCTCTTTCTGTGCCAAGGCTTCCAGAAATCCTCACCTCCTCAACACAGCCAACCAGGAAAGAATCAGGGTGTGCTTTGCCTGTTAGCACCTTTAGAATTCATCCCAGTTCTGGCTTAGTAGTCAAAGGTTGGGGCTTCACCACATGATCAGACAACCAGAACTAGTTACAGAATGTTATCTCATGCTCCAAGTTACAGATTGAGGACCTTTTATATTATTTGACACTTTATTTTTTTCCAGAATTTATTTATTTTTAGTTTTCAACATTCATTTCCACAAGATTGAGTTTCAAATTTTCTCCCCAACTCTCCCCTACCCCCCACCCCAAGATGGCAAATATACTGATTAACCCTTTCCCCAATCTACCCTCTCTTTTAATCCCCCCTATTCTCCTCCCTTACTTTCTGGTGGGGCAAGATGGATTTCTATACCCCATTGCCTGTATATCTTATTTCCTGGTTGCATGTAGCAACAATTTTTTGACATTTGTTTTTAAAATTTTGAGTTCCAGATTCTCTTCCTTCTTCCCTCCTCATCCATTGCCACCGGGAAGACAAGCAATTCAATTTAGGTTATACATGTGTAGTTATGCAAAACATTTCCATAGTGGTCATATTGTGAAAGACTATTTCCCTCCATCCTATCCCACTCCGACACTTATTCTATTTTCTCCTTTGACCCTATCCCTTTTCAGAAATATTTGCTTCTGACTACCTCCTCCCCCAATCTGCCCTCCCTTCTATCATCTCCCCCTCTTATCTTCTTCCCCACTACTTTCCTGTAGGGCAAGATACCTTGAGTGTGTATGTTATTCCCTCCTTAAGCTAAATCCAATAAAAGTAAGGTTGACTCATTCCCTTTCACCTCCCTGCTCTTTCCCTCCATTCTAACAGCTTTCTCTTGCCTCTTTTATGTGATATAATTTACTCTATTCTATCTTTCTTTTTTTCCTTCTCACAATATATTCCTGTCTCATCTCTTAATTTTATTTTTTAGATATCATTCCTTCATATTCAACTTACCCTGTGCCCTCTATGTATACATATATACACATATACACACATACAATTATATATATATACATATATATATATATATATACACATGTACCCACCTATACATACATATATATGTATATATACATATATATTCCCTTCAACTATCCTAATACTGAGAAGAGTCTCATGAGTTACAAATACTGTCTTTCTATGTAGGAATGTAAACAGTTCAACTTCAATAAGTTCCTTATGATTTCTTTTTCCTGTTTACCTTTTCATGCTTCTCTTGCTTCTTGTATTTGAAAGTCAAATTTTCTGTTCAGCTCTGGTTTTTTCTTTTTTATTTCTTTTTTTTTTTTTTTTTGCTTTTTGGAGGGCAGTTGGAGTTAAGTGACTTGCCCAAGGTCACATAGCTAGTTTTTGTGTTAAGTGTCTGAGACTGGATTTGAACTCAAGTCCTCCTGACTCTAGGGAGGGTGTTCTATTCACTGTGACATTTAATTGCCCTCAGCTCTGGTTTTTTCATCAAGAATACTTGAAAGTGGGGCAGCTAGGTGGCACAGTGAGTAAGAACGCAGGCCCTGGAGTTGGGAGGACCCAGGATTGGTTCTGGCCTCAGAAAATGAGCACTCACGAATAAATAATGACTGGCTGTGTAACCTTGAGCAAGTTACTTAACCCCAATTGCTTTTAAAATTAAAAAAAAGAGAATACTTGAAAGTCCTCTATTTCATTAAATATCCATATTTCCCCCTGAAGTATTATACTCAGTTTTACTGAGTAAATGATTCTTGGTTTTAATCCTATCTCCTTTGACTTCTGGAATATCATATTCCAAGCCCTTTGATCCTTAATGTAGAAGCTGTTAGATCTTGTGTTATACTGATTGTATTTCTACAATACTCAGATTGTTTCTTCCTGACTGCTTTTAATATTTTCTACTTAACCTGGGAACTCTGGAATTTGGCTATGATAGTCCTAGGAGTTTTCTTTTTGGGATCTTTTTCAAGAGGTGATTGGTGAATTCTTTCCACTTCTATTTTACCCTCTGGTTCTAGAATATCAGAGCAGTTTCCTTGATAATTTCTTGAAAGATGATGTCTAGGATCTTTTTTTGATCATGGCTTTCAGGTAGTCCAATAATTTTTAAATGATCTCTCTTGGATCTATTTTCTAGGTTAGTGGTTTTTCCAATGAGATATTTCACATTGCCTTTTATTTTCCATTCTTTTGGATCTGTTTTATAATATCTTGATTTCTCATAGTCATTAGCTTCCATTTGCTCCAATATAATTTTGAAGGAATTATTTTCTTCAGTGAGTTTTTGAAGTTCCTCTTTCATCAGGTCAGTGGTGCTTTTTAAGGCATTCTTCTCCTCATTTGCTTTTTGGACCTCTTTTGCTATCTAAATTAGTCTATTTTTAACGTGTTATTTTCTTCAGTATTTTTTTGGGTCTCCTTTAGCAAGCTGTTGACTTATTTTTCATTATTTTCTTGCATCACTCTTACTTCTCTTCTCAATTTTTCCTCTACTTCTTCTACTTGATTTTCAAAATTCTTCTCAAAGTCCTACATGGCCTGTCACCAGTTCATATTCTTGGAGGCTTTTGATGCAGGAGTTTTGACCTTGTTGTCTTCTTCTGGTTCTATGTTTTGATCTTCTTTGTCACCAAAGAATGATCCTATAGTCTGATTTCTCTTCCTCTGCTCATTTTGTCAGCCAATTACTTGACTTTTGAGCTCTTTTCCATGGCAGAACTCTGCTTCCAGAATGGAGAGTTCTGTGCCCCAAATTTCTGGGGTTTTGTGCAGCTGTTATCAGAGCTTCCTCTAGGCACCTGCCTCAGAACTGTGAGGAGGACTGCCTCTTCACAGCCTCAACAAGCTCTGCCCCACCAGTGCTCCTCCTCACCCCAGGACTGCCACCCAAGCCCCGATCCAAGCAAGGGAAAGCAAGAGAATCCTGCCTCAGTGCCAACAAAGAGATTCTTACAATTGCCTTCTGGTCAGCTGATTGGTCCCCCTACTATCTGTGGACCTGAAGCCCTGAAAGCAGCCACTGCCACCAATGCCACCACTGTTCCTGCTGCCGCTGCTGCTGCTGCCTCAGCCCCCACCATCTCTGCTGCCCCAGGGGCAGGGGCCAGACCACACTTTTCTCTCATCCAGGTCCAACAGACCTTTTACTTTCTCTTTGGCATTTATGGATGGAGAAATCTGGAAACTGTCACAGCTGCCAGTGATTCAGTCCCCTAAGGTCTATTCCTGCCTGGTCTGTGCCAGTGTGCCCCACGTGGTTCTTTGCTCCACTCCCAGTCTGGTGCAATAAACCCTTCTTGTCGGCCTGCCAGACTTTCCTCAGCTGGAGATGTATTTTGCTCTCTCATTTTGTGGGTTCTGTAGCTCTAATATTTGTTTAGAGTAATTTTTTACAGCTATTGGAGGTAATTGGGGACAAATTCAAGTAAGTTCCTGCTTTTGCTCTGCCATCTTGGCTCCAGCCCCCCATGATGTGATACTTTAGCAGAATCAGGCTCCCTAGCTTCTTTCCATGGCAGGAGGTTGAATATGCTGTGCATAGTCTGGAGATGAAGCAATATTCTCTAGGTCTCTATTATATTTTCATTTCACACCAGAGATATAGTACTCCCCAAACACTCATCCACCCCATCCACCCTTTTCAGAGCTGTTCATCAACCTTTGGAGTCCACTCTCACCTAACTCTTACCTGCAGTTCCAAGAAACTGTAGCATATGTACTGGTCACACCCTGGTAAAAATTTTCTCCACAGGTGGACTAAACCTGTTTGAGGGCAACCAACAGGCTTCAAACCCATTGGTGAGTTAAGGGGATGTCTACCCCATGCATGTGAAGATGGAATATGAGGATATGAACAATTCACTCTGATGGCCACGAAGGTGACTGAAGCAGCACTGGTCAGACATTGAAGACATGAAGGTCATCCACTGCATTCCTGGCCATTGCTAGTCATCTTGCCTTTTCTCTTGTCCCTGGTCTTCTATGGTTCTGGAAGAGAATGAGGCTGATAGCTTTGCACAACTTCTGCCTCACTTAAATCTAATCCCCATGAAAGTCAAGATATCACTCATTATGTCACTGGTCCTTTTCAAAAAAGGAAAGAACAACGTTTGTGTTTATTAACTTTATATTCATGTTGTATATGTTTTTATTCATTCTTGTTGTCTCCCCATTAGAATGTAAACTCCTTGTAATTAGGGATTGTATCCCCAGTGCCTTGATTAGTGCCTGACATGTAATTGGCACTTAAAAAACATTTGTTGATTAATTGATTGAACCAGTAAACTAATGAGAAGGAACAGGATAATTAATTTTTTACCTATGATATGACATAAGGAGAATTGTTATAATAACATCTCTTAAACGTTATGTGCTTTCCCTGGCATCTAGCATTAGAAGAGGTTCTAGAGGTCATCTAGTCTTTTCTCCTTCTCTATCCTTATAATGGAAATGCAAATTTAAAGATCTTCCCTGCCCCTAGCTTAAGTGCACCTGGAGCCTGTGGTGGGAGGCTTGTTTTTCAGGAAAGCCCACACCTTGATACTTTGTGATTGGGCAGTGGGTCAAGGAGGTTGTTACAATCTCTGAGCCAGGAGAAGGCTATATAAACTCTGATGAGAGGTTTCGCTTTGGGGGCTCAGTTTGAGAAGTGTTATGTGATTTGACCAGATGAGACACTGGGAAGCCGTTGTTGAGAGCCCCCCGGCTTTGAAAACCCAGATGTTGATGCTTCCCTCTCTGGTAACTGTGATTTGGTATTGATATAATGGTTGGACAGTTTGGAAGCCTGTCTGTTTGATCTGTAAGTTCTGTAACTCTGAAGTTCGGGGTGCTGACCTTTTTCCCCTGAACTAGGTAATGTGTATTTGTTTGATTAAAGTAAGCTTGTTAACCCAATTTGAGTTGCTTTCCTTTTGAAAAGCAGATCTAAGAACCTGTGTTGGCAGTCACCCTGGGGATATTGGGGTGCTTGCTGCTATAATCCTCCACTCCAAGATCCTCTGACTTCAGATTTAGGACTCATTCCACAATATTATACTTTGAGATCCAATGGAACTGTCTGTCTTCCTTTCTGGTCTTTGAACACAGCACTCCATCTCCCTACTCTGAGAGTTTTCACTGGCTGTCCACCTGCCTAAAACCTTCCCTCTTCATCTCCACCTCTGGGCTTCCCTAACTCCCTTCAAGTCTCAGCTAAAAAATCCTACCTTCTCAAAGAAGCCCTTGGTGATCCCCCTTAATGTTAGTGCCTTCTCTCTATGATTAACTCCAACTGATCGTGCACGTAGCCTGTTTGTACAAAGTTGTTTGCATTTGCATGTTTTCTCCCCTATTAGACCATGAGCTTCCTGGGAATAGAGACTGTCTTTGGCCTTTCTTTGTATCTCCAACACTTAGCACAGTGCCTAATGGCATGCTAGCTGAATGACTGACCATGCTGCCTTCTTTTGGATGTTTCTTGTTCAAAATAACATGAGTAGCTTCTTCTGAGTAAAAATTTTGTAGGAGCTTCATACTTGTAGCCTGCAAATCATAGCCAGACATTAGTGTGAGAGTCTTGGAATTTAGAACTGGAAAGAGACCATCTAATCCAAACCCCTTGTTTTAAATTTGAGGAAAATTCGGCCCAGAGAGGTTAAGTGATTTATCCAATACCACAGTCAGTTAAGGAGCAGAGGTGGGATTCAAATTCAAGTTCTTTGCCTCCAAATCCAGTGTTCTTCTTCTGCCCCTGTTCTTTTGCAGCAAGTTGAGGCTGGTAGTGAGTTTGCCTTGAGAGTCTGGGCCAGGGATGGAGAACCTGAGACCAATTCTGAGAAGTTTGGATTCAGTCAAAGGGCCACACTTAAGGACCTAGAGGGTCACATGTGGCCTCGAGGCTTCAGGTTCCCCACCCCTGGTCTGGGCAATGAAAACTTCTCAAAGTCAAGGCAACAAAGTAACAAGAGTCCTCTACGGATGTATGGCTTCTTGTACAACCACAGGACTCAACTGCTAATTTCCAGGGCTTGGCTCTGAGGCAAGGGAGGACAGTCCTTAGAAACCCAAGTTCTTTGTTTATGTAATTTATTGTTGTTTCAGTCATATCTGACTCTCTGTGACCCATTTGGGTTTTTTCTTCCTTCCTTATTTCCTTCCTTCCTTCCTTCCTTCCTTCCTTCCTTCCTTCCTTCCTTCCTTCCTTATTTCCTTCCTCTCTCTCTCTCTCTCTCTCTTTCTTTTCTAGCAAAGATGTTGGAGTGATTTGCCATTTCCTTCTCCAGCTCATTTTACAGATGAAGAACTGAAGGGAACAGGATTAAATGACTTGACCAGGGTCACACAACTAGTAATTGAGGCTGGATTTGAGAATTTAAACTCAGTTCCTCCTGATTCTAGTACTAGCACTCCGTCCAATATGCCACCTTTTAAACTAATCACATAGAACAATTCTCAGCCTACTGGGCTATATAATCCATTTTGACCACAGAACTCTAAAAGACCAGATATCTGTCTGTATCCATCCTTCCTCTATTCTCTACTGTACCTCCTCATCTTCCAAGCCCCTCTTCTAAGAAAACATCTTACCCTATTTTTTAGTTCCATCCTCCTGGTTCAAGTTTTCGTTATGACCAGCAGATGGCAGCAAGTATTGAGGGGCCTATGAAAGCACTTCCCACCTTGTGAACAATTGTGTGGCCTTTGTGATGCAGGCATTGGCTTTGAATGCCTTGCCTAACAAAAAGAGCTCATTTACATTTTCAAAGTTCTCCCCTTTTTTTTGGGGGGGGGTCACCTAGAAAATTAAGTAGGCTAATCTATTTTAACAGGTTTTGTTCTTTGACCAGATTTACTGTCATATCCATATAGGAGACTATATGGGGAACTGGGTTAACATGTGTTTGCCACAAAACAAGGATTACTTATTTAATCTTGGCTGAAAGGCTACCCTTAAGAAATAGCAGAGAGGTGTCTAAATGGGTACCATCAAACTCTGCAAAATAGAATTGTCACTATTTCCTATTCAGATTTAAGGAGTAACCTCACTTTCTCCTCTCTATTCATTTAAAAGACTACATCTTTTAAAAATGTAATTTTATACAGTGAGAGTAGAGTTTATAGGACAATTGCCTACATGTCATTAAATTCCATTTCTTCTTTTCTCATTATTCCTTGGAGAATAGTAATGCCAGTATTTTAAAGAGGTTTCTCTATATCAACATATATATTATATCAGGAGTGAATGTCATTGAAGAAAGAAAACAAAAGCTTTCTATCTGCTATGTTAAGCCAGACAATGGAAAAAGAAGTTCTTTCCACTAAAGTCCTTGGCACTGTTAAATGGTTCAACATCAGATTTCAATAAGGTTTTATCAGTGGAAATACCATTACTGAAGATGCAATCACATTTGCTTTGTCATTGAACTCCAAGGACCACAATATCTTTTCATCCTTCTTACAGCTAGAATTTCCTATGTGTATCATCTCCTGTGTCAGAATATGAACTCTTTGAAAGCAGAATATTGGGACAGCTAGGTGGAGTGACGGATAGAGCACCAGCCTTAGAGTCAGGAGGACCGAGTTCAAATGCACTCTCATACATGAGACTTACTAGCTGTGTGACCTTGTGTAAGTTACTTAACATAAATATCTGTGTAACAGTTTCCCCTCCCCCAAACCCTGTTGTATTATAACCTCTTTTAGGACAAATTCAATATCATATCTGTCTTCATATCCCCAGCACAATCTTCCATACTTTAATAGATAATTTTGTGAATTATTGTGGCTGAAAAGTTATTTACTTAGTGAAGAGTCTTCTGGTGATGAGACTCTCTCAGCTTAGTTGGCCTTGCCCTTGGATATCAAACATATAGCCCAATGCTGGGCCTTCCAAGTTAATAGGGCCCACTATCATAGACTTCAAGAATCTCAGGTCAACCTCAAACCTCATAAGGCATCCAAGTAGAACTTTTCTGGAGTCATTATTGTCCAGAGGGTAAAAATTCAATGATTGCTTGTTCTCCTACTGATTTTATCCTCTAATACTGATTTTTCTATTCTTTATATTTTCATAGTAAACAGCTGAGATTTTGCTGTTTGCATATTATATTAAGCAATGATCCAATGACCAATGAACTAACATACTGCTAGAAGAATTGAACATCAATATCGACATTCTCATGACAATTGAAAAGAAGTTGTAGTAAAAGGGTATGATGGCCCATAGATTTTCTTTGGCAAGACTAAAAAAAAAAGATTTGGCAGAACTGGTTTTGTCATGGTCCCAAATGTAACAAGAAACATCACTTCATAAGAGACATGGAAAAAGCATCAAGAAAAAATAAAACAAAAAGAAATCCAGAAGGAGTCAGTAATAATACAATTTTATTATTACCTTGCTAAGTGATTTTGTTGTTCATTTTTCAGTTGTGTCCAACTCTTAGGTATCCCATTGAGGGTTTTCTTGGCAAAGATACTGCCATTTCCTCCTCCTGCTCATTTTACAGATGATGAAACTGAGGCAAACAGGATTAAGTAACTTGCCCAGGGTCACATAGCTAGTAGAGTGTCTGAGGTCAGATTTGAACTCAGGAAGGTGAATCTTCCTCATTCCAGACCTGGCACTTTATTCACTGTGCCACTGTAGCAGCAAGCACCCCAGCATCCCCAGAGTGGTTGCCAACACAGGTTCTTAGATCTGCTTTTGTAAAGGAAAGCAACTCAAAATCAATTAACAAGCTCACTTTAATCAAACAAACATATATCATTTACCTAGTTCAGGGGAAAAAGGTCAGCACCCCGAACTTCAGAGTATACAGACAGTAGTTTCAAAACAGAGAAACAAACAGATCAAGCAGACAGGCTTACAAACTGTCCAACCATTAATTACATCAATACCAAATCACAGTTACCAGAGAGGAAAGCATCAACACCTGGGTTTTCAAAGCCGGGGGAGAGGAGTGGCTCTCAACAGCTTCCCAGAGTTTCATCTGATCAAATCACACAACACTTCTCAAAGTGAGCCCCAAAGTAAAGCCTCCCATCAGGGCTTATATAGCCTTCTCCAGGCTCAGAGAATGTAACTACCCTCTTGATCCACTGCCCAATCACACAGCATCAAGGTGTGGTCATTCCTGAAAACCAAGCCTCCTACCACAGGCTCCACATTCAGCCTATTAGGGGGCAAATTAAAGAAGGTTCTCAGAGTCTCTTAAGCCAATCAAAGGGCCTAGGGGCAGGGAAGATCTTCAAATCTGCATTTCCATTACAGCCACCTAGCTTCCTAAAGAAAGAGGAAAAACTCTATTGATAAATAGGGCACAGCTTATGAATGAAGTCAGAAGGTGGAGTATCAAATTCAGAGATCAGTTATTGGTACAATTTGCCAAACATTTCCCAAAAGACTATGCAATGAACCTGCAGTATGGTGCAGATATAAGGACTCTGAGTGAGGAGTCTTTATAAGGCAAGGGATAGAAAAACAGGAATGGTGACCCTCGATGGGGTTACAGATTGGAGTATCAAATCACAAAGTCTAGAAAAGGGGAGGAGGGGGACCATGTTGCCTTGAACCTCTTCATCTAGCCTGAGCCATAAAAATGACTACTGAGCTGAGGCAGGAACATTCAGTTATTCTCTTTTCTGCTCAATAGGCTCCTGGGATGGATTTAAAGAAGAAAAAAATGCATAATAAAAAAATCATTGTCTTGGTCTGTGAGTTGCAAATGGGCTTTACCTAACTGAAAGCTAAAAGAGAATGAGGGAAATTAGATTATTACTCCTCTAGGCATGTAAAAGATTTGTACCACTTTTTTACTGGGGGAGAGAATATTTTACCCTTTGCTTTCCTTTTCTTCCTGTTATTTCCTGATTTAATTAAATACTTTGATACTGGATCTACATTTTTCTAGTATGCATAGCAATAGAGTTACACATTGGGTAGAAGTTTGGCCCATCAATAGAATAATTATGAAATTTTTGCTGGGGTTGGGAGAATGAGTGGAGATTAGATGTAAGCCACAAAACAGTCTGAAAGAAAATCTTTTGGAGAGATGTATGTGAACTAGAAGTGCAGTTAACACCACCTGGTCCAGACAAATCGGTCTCTTTGTTGTTCCTCATACATGATATTCCCATTTCTTGCACTTGCAATCCTCTGTGCCTGAGAATGCTTTACAAGTAGAAAGGCATAAAAGAAGGGCTGGAGAGCCAAGAAAGTTATATGGATGAGAAGAGCCAAGTTTTGTTCTTGAGGCAACAGGGATCCAGTGAAGATCTGAGTAAGGGCTTACCAAGGTCAGATTTTTATATTAGGATTAATAATTTGGAAGATGTACGAATTGAAAAAACAGAAGCTAGTAGGAAGGAGACAAATTAGGAAGCTATTACCATAGTCTCAGATGAGAGTTGTTGAGTGATTGAAAAAGGGTGGTGGTTGTGTGACTGGAGGTAAGGGGGTCAGATGCAAGAGGTCTGTGGAAGTAGAATTGATAATATTTAGCAAGTGTATATAAATGAGTATTATTGTTTCCCTGTTCTTTCTCTTGAACTTTCTTTTGAGCACCTGTTCATTCGATTTCTTTTTCCCTCTTCCTGAAAGTGAACTACAAATCTCTTAGCTTCTCAGCTACCTGTTTAAGATGGGAAGTAATAGGCAAGCACCGTTTTTGCTTCTTCCAACTGTGCTGCTGTTTGTAGGATAGAAATATACCTCTTCTCTGAGTGTCACTCTAACACAGAGACAGAATGGCATACTGTGGTGTAATTGCCAATCACACCTAATTATACCCTTAATGATTGTGTTGGAATAAAAAGACTTGGCAGACCTCAGCTTTGGCAAGATGGACCATTTTGTTTCTTTGAATTGTGTCTATAACTGATTAGTTTCTTAGCCTAATTTGTGTGTGTGTGTGTGTGTGTGTGTGTGTGTGTGTGTGTGTTTAAATTGAGTAAAGTTTAGTTGTCTGGTATCATTTGGATACAGTCTAGCCCATTTGAGATGTGCACATTTAGAGACATTTCCATTCTAAATGCTCAAGTGGACTATTTGCACCTGACCTGTGATAGGGACTTCCAAGCTTGTATTGGTCTCATCAGTCAGTCAGACACACTATACAAAATAGTGATACCAATATAATGATGTCATTTTGGTTTTCTTTGAGAACAAAGTACAACCAGCACCACCACCACTCTAGCCCAGATTCTAACATGAATTATATCTATGCCTTAATACATTTTTCCAGATTCCCAGTACCCTTAGCTTTCTACAGCATTGGTATTGCCCCTCTATGTCTAATAAGAACAGAGCTCTGAACCCCCTAAGCAATATGCTGGCTTTAATTTTCCATGAAGCAGATCAGGAGCATTTAATATTTATCCTCCATAATAATAGAGATAGATTTTCATGATTCATTTCTAAATTTTTCTTAGTTGTATAAATTTGATACTCAGCTTGAGGTTATGATGTTTCTTTAGGTCAGAATCATTAGAATTGTGAATAAATTATAGTATGCACTTCAATTCAAGTCATAGAGGCCAGTTGGAAGACTGTTACAGTAATCCAGGTCTGACTAAGGGTGATGACAATAGAAATGAAGAGAAAGTATGAATATGAGATACACTTTGATGGGAAGATAAACTGGACTTGGTTATTGATTAGAGCTTTATAAATAAGATTTCTATTAACTTAATATTTTTAACAGTTTTTAATATTTATTTTGCATTTTTTTTTGTTTTTTGTTATGGGTTTCTTTTTGGAGGAAGGAATGTAGGGAAATTAGGGTTAAGTGACTTGCCCAAGGTCACATAGCTAGTAAGTGTCTGAGATCAGATTTGAACTCAGGTCCTCCTGATTATAGGGCCGGTGCTCTTTTCACCCTACCACCTAGCTGTCCCCATTCTGGTTTTTTTTTTAAGCCACAAATCATTTATCTGCACTTCATTAGATTCTGTCAGTTTGGGGCTGGATCAGCCTAAGTCAGCCAAATTTTGCATGGCACATATCAGGTTCTCTGACTCCCCAAGCCACTCGCCATAAAACACTCATGCACACAACACACAACACACACACACACTCACACACTCACACTCTGCACCTAAGTCAATACTACATTCCTGCAAAAGTTATGTAATTGTCCTTTGGCTCTACTCAATAATCCTGTGACTCCCAGACCCAAACATTCCTCCTTGGCCATTATTTTCTTATACCACATGTCGTCTTCCTTTATTGAAATGTAAGCTCCTTACGGGTAAGGGCTCTTTCTCCTCATCTTTGTATGCCCAACACTTAACATGGTGCCTGGCATATAATAAATGCTCAATAAATGTTTTTTTTTTCATTCATTTGTCCTTTCTACCAAATTTAACTATAATATATACATGTTGGAGGGGTAGGAGTATATACAAAATGACACATAGACCATGGCAAGAACTTTCCAGAGTGATTTGATGTTGTCTGTTTAAGATCTGAAGATCAGAAAATGCTTTAAATTTTGCAAATGCTATTAAAGATAATTTTGAATATTAAGTATCCCAGTTTTACTAAACAATGTATATTTAGTGGTTTAAAAAGTCAGATCCAACCCTATACTCAATTAGGATATTTGGAGGTTGTGAAGAGGGTGTTTGCAGCCTGATAAGGTTTCTTCTAGAAGTTCAGATTGCTATGTGAGCAGTTGGGAAATGGCCTGGTGGGTTGTGATTCCTTTTAAAAGTTTATTTTCTTTGCAATTAACAAGCATTTATTTTCTTTCCTCCTTTTGGAAAAAAAAGAAAAGCAATAACCCCACTAATAAATGTCCATAATCAAACTGAGATGAATGAAAAGCCTGAGAGACAGAGTTTCTGGGTAATTAATAATCAACTTATTAATTAGGCTAGCTGATAACCATAGATTGGTGGACAATGGTTTCTCTTAGTAAACAAAGACTAAACCATGGAGATCACTGAATGCTTAAATACCTTTGGAAAAGGAGGTGCCCTTGACAGGTGAAAGTCAGCCCGGATTAGTGAACAATTAATGAAAGGGTACACATATTAATGAGGAGGTGGGCTAAAAGTCTTCAGCTCCTTAGGCTGAGAACGTGGCTTGATCATGAGACTCAGCCCTCTCCAGAAATCTGGACAAATGAATTTATCTCTATCCAGATCATTCTAGTTTTTTTCCTTCATAAACTGGGATATCCTAAACTCCAGTGGAGGGGAACAAAGACAGGGGCTTATTCCCTAAGGGCAAAAATTCACCTAGATTAGATTCTGTTTACACTCTAAACAGAAGTAAATTCTTCTAGTGGGGTGGGGTTCCTGTCTAAGACCATAGAGTACTGTAGCCAAAGGATTTGGGCCATCTCATCTGTCTGTAATGTCCTTCAGAGACTGACTGGTGTACAGAAGTTGGTCCCAGAAAGAGGAAATAAAGGGGAAAAAAAACCTTAACCCTGATTTAATAACTGGTTATTAATATAATAGAAAATAATAATTCTCTCAAAACAAAATAAATACTCAAATTGACCATGTCCAAAAATGTACGTATTGCTTAGCATCTTGAGTTCATCACTTCTTTATCAAGCAATAGGTGGCATTCTTTACTGTGTTCTCTGAACTCATGGTTGATCTTTGCATTAATTGAAGACTTAAAGTCTTTCAAAATTGTTTTTTGTTACAAAGCTGTTGTTACACAAATTGTCCTGGTTCTGCTCACTTCATTCTTTATTATTCATGTAAGTCTTTTGATTTCAGTTCTAAAAGATTCTGGGAATTCAGGAAGTAGGCAGATAGATGGCACAGGGCAAAGTGGATGACACCAACCTTCCTGTTCAGAGTACTTGACTCTTTGTCAAGCAGTGGTTGGTGGGAAGCTGTGAGATATTTGACAGGAAATGATGGAGTGAGTTCCAGGAAGGAATGTGAGAAGCTGGAAAGTATGGAGGGGTTGTGGTACAACTGAATTTCCAAGGCATTTGCCCTGAGAGTTCTTCCCCTCTTTTAGCCCTGTGGGGTATGGTAGGTATTTGCCTTGGTTAGAGTGTGCAGTTTGGTTGATTTAGCACTCTCATGAAGCCTATGCCTATGTGGGATTAAGTGATGAAGATAGTTGCAACATCAGATTCAATCTAGCACTACTTATCTTAATGGTGCCAAGTGAACTTACTTCCTTTCTCCAGATGGGACCCCCCGGGAGTGGGTGGCATTGAGACACATCACATGCATCTTTTCTGTGACACTTGCTCTCTTGTCTCTCTACCAGTGGAAAGAAAAAAATTAAAAGATATGAACACTTTTTTATTTGGTCATCCCTAGGTGTCCTACAAGTGACCTAAGTGCAGAATGTCCACACTGACCTCATTTCGTTTGGATTGGCCAGTTGAGCCACTAAAAATGCCTCATTTCACTGGAACCTCAGACACTTTCGTATCTTGTTTCCACTGAAGTCAGTGCAAACATGTTGCAACAAATCCAATGTAGGTCTGAACAGAACCCTTGTCCCATCCATGCTTATGAAGTTAAACCAAGCTGACAAATTATTTGCTACATCTCAGGATCCCATCTTGGTGGTTATTTATCATTTCTCCTTAATTCTCCTACACAAGCCTTACCTTGTAAGTTATAAGTGAAAGTGTGAAGGAAGGCAATTAAAGCTTTCAGTGGTCTGCTACAGCAAGCAGGCATAGGTCAAATGCCTTTTTTTTTTTTAGTTTTTATCATTACAACAGACTTTATGACTGCAATAAATGAGTGAGTGCTTTCTTCAAAGATAAACATCTGAAAGAAAAACGGGGGGCGGGGGGGTTACATTTCTAATAGCCTGTGGCTGCTGTCAGACATAATTTAATGCCTAGCGCTTTGCTGGCTGACCCGAGTCCTTTGAAGAAGTGAAGCATGCTACTTACGCCATCATAGTTGCCTAGAATCCACTCATTTACTTGAGGTGCTCTGTAGTGCTGTGCGATGAAGGCAAGAAACCTGAACTTGGTAATTGAGAATGAATGTCAAGTAGTGTCAAGACTCCTCAATTCATAAAGCTGATAACTCCTCCTGTGATTGCATTTCCATTTTTACAGCTGCTTCAGTTGCCAAGTTTGCCAGCTTTATTTGGAAACAGATACACATATCTGACCTCTTGGTATTGCTAAAGAGGTGGCCAGCACTTGTGATTAATTTCCAAGGATTGAGGTCCTTTATAACAAAGATAAAAGTAAGATTTATCTATAAGTTCTTTAAAAAATAAGAAAAAATCCAAAACCTTTTTATTGATAATAAACTAACATTATAATTATTCACAGAATAATTATACTGTCTTCATATTTGACACTGGCATCATCTTGCTCAGAGAACTTTCTATCACATAGGGTTTCTGAGATAAGGAAAAGCTGTAAAGCTGAGTTCCAATTTTAAATGATCACAGTACCTTCACTGTCCTTTTCTTTCAACTACTACAAATGAAAAATCCACATGTCATGGCAACACTGTTTGCCACTATTTTGAGAATGCCATTTTTGTTAGTGGGAGCTGTACAGGTGAAGTGCATTTATAGGAAAGAAAAAAGTGGGGCTAACTTTGAGGATGCATTTATGTATACCTGCAAGAAACTGTGTGCTACAATTTGTCTCAGATTCTTTTTGAAATTTAATCCCTCCTCATTTCTCCCAGTGCTTGAACTCTCTGATGACCCTGACAACATCTTCTTGCCTATACCTTGAAGTATTGTACTGATGCACACTCTTGATCTTGGCCGTTCTCCTCCCTCTGATCCCTCTGCCCAGCAAGAAGATTCTCTGGTAACTTATCTCCTAACAATCAACCTAATGTTTCTGGCCACTCTCCAAACAGGGACCTTATAGCCTTGGATCTTCTGCTCTCCAACTACAGAAGCTTCAGTCAGTGCCATCAAGCAGGCCCAGTTAAGGGCAAATGCCATTATAAGTTTTCTCCCCCACCCTCCATAACCTACCAAGGAAAATTTTACAATTCAATTTTCCTTGAAATGCAATTATTTTTAAAATCAGTATACAGAAGAGTCCTCATTGAAAACATTTGAGACTGACATAAAATTCCTTGCCCCCCACAACTTTTTTTTTTTTAAAGCATGGATTTTTTTTCCCTAAAATGAAAGTTCATAGGATTTTCTCTTCTCTAATTAAAATTTCAGACGAGTAAATTGTTATTTTGAAAATGAAAAAGCAACTGTTCCAAGGCTTAGATGGTAAACCCTGGATTTATTATTCATTACCCTAATTAATATTTATTAATCGATACATAACATATTATATTTTACTGTAATGTTAATATGTTAATATATATCCTAAATAATATTTGTTATCCTAATCCTTCCCTCATCACATCTATAAATAACAAGAATGACTCAGTGGTGAGTGGAGGAGGAAGCTATTTTGCCAAGCATAAGTCATTCTTTTTAAAAAATTTAATTAATATCTTTTGTTTTTGCAACTCACTCATTCCCCAATGTATCCCTTCCCCTCTTCTACCCAATGAGTCACTCCTTGTAACCAAAATAAAAGAACAAAAACAGTTCAGCAAAACTAGTCAATAAGTTAACTGAGTCTGAGAGTGAATGCATTCACACACCTCCATCTCTGGGAACAAGGAATGGAGGTATATTTTTTTCATCTTCCTGCTCGATATTCTCAGTAAACCTCAGGGATTCTCTATTACTTCCAGGATCAAAAATAAAGTCCTTTGCCTTTTAAGACCCTTTACAACCCGGCCCCTTCCTACATTTCCAGGCTTCTCCCACTTTATTCCCCTTCACATATGCTATGGTCCAACAACACTGGCTTCCTTACTGTTCCTCACAGGAGGCACTTCATCTCTGTTTTCCATGTGTTTATGATGGTATTGTGCAAGGCCTAGAACACTTTCCATTCTCACTTCTCCCTCTTGAAATCCCTGGCTTTTTAAAGGTACCCCAAATGTCTTTAGCATGAGGTCTTTTTAATCTCTCCAGTCACTCAAGATTGTAACCCTTTAAGGTTACCTTTCTCCTACCCTGTATAATGTATTACATATGTACATACGTGTATATTTATGTACAAATGTATGTATGTATAAGTAAATGTGTATGTTGTCTCCCCATTAGTATGTGGACTTCTTGGGAGCAGAGAATATTTTTTTGTTCTTGTCTTTTTTATATCCCCAGTGCTTAACACAATGTTAGGCATATGGTAAGTCCTTAATAAATGCCTGTTAATTGATCGGTTGCTTCTTCAGGTCATAATAATTCCACGGTTCAGTTCAATTTGTTTGGGATTTCTTGCTCTTTTCATTTACATCATGGTAGTCATTGTGTATATACTTTTGTTTCTGTTTTTTTCCCTCTCTGCGTCAGTTAAATAAGTTTTCCATACTTCTGCAAATTCCTGGTAGAAGCATGGTAACATGGCACCTGAGGAACACTGAGAATAGAGGAAGAGATGCCTTCATTTTTAATATATTCCAGGATTAGCTGGGGGTGTTGCATTGGTTAAACAAGAAGGGCCAGCTTTCGGTTATCTCTTACTTTGATTCTCTGGAAGGCATCATAAAATGCTAAGACTTTCAATGAGAGGTGTGGGGAAATGCTAGATCTTCTCTACTTTGGCGTTGTGGTAATCCTGCCCCCGTGGCAGCTAGACTTGGGAACTTGACTAGATGAAATTACACTTGGGTTCCTGGCTATCTTTTCCACTTGGTGTTTCCTTTCATACTCATCATTTCTTACAGTGCAATAATATCCCTTTATAGTGATGCACAAATTTGTTTAGCTATTTTCAATTGATGAAACATCTGTTTTGTGTCCAGTTCTTTGCTACTACAAAAAGTGTCACCATGACTATTTTGGGGTATATTAGACCTTAACTCTCTTTGAGGGAACTTAGGTGGCCCAGTGGATAGAACACCAGACCTGGAGGCAGGAAAACCTGAGTTCAAATTTGTCTTCAGACATTGGCTATATGTGACCCTGGGCAAGTCACTTAATCCTGTTTGCCTCAGTTTCATCATCTATAAAATGAGCTGAAGAAGGAAATGGCAAATCACTGCAATTTCTTTACCAAGAAAACTCCAAATGGGGTCAAGGAGAGTTGGACATGATGGAGACCATGCAACAATAACAATAATCTCTCTTTGAGGTACTGTGAATAGCAATTGCACTTTGTTATGAGTGATATTCATTATCCTTTACTGTATTACACTGCTTGGCTTAAATGTTTTATAATGTTCTGATCCTGGGGCAGCTAAGTGGCATAGTGAATAGAGCATTGGCCCTGAAGTGAGGAGGACCCGAGTTCAAATCTGGCCTCAGACACTTAACACTTACTAGCTGTGTGACCTCAGGCAAGTCACTTAAACCCAATTGCACTGCCTTCCCCCCCTCCAAAAAGCAAATAATAATAAAAATAATACTCTGATCCTTATGGCAAGCCTAAGCAAATAATATAAGCTCTAGAGACATACTACACTCTCATATGAGAGGAATAAAACCTTTGGGGTTATATGGTACAGTATACATTTTGTACATGGTACTGATGATAAGGATGGTACCCAACATCCTCAAAAACTGCTGTCTAGTGGACAAAGGGAATATATAACACAAGCAGCAGGTTTTATTCATCAAGCTCTTTATCACTCTTGATGGAGCCCTTCTATCTCAGCCTATCCCCATCCTTGAAAGGCCATTTTTTCATAAAGATGTTCCTTACCTTGGGACGCAGTCAGTAACTTTGTCCACACATTGATTGAAGCAGAGCAGTAATCAGCAGTCTGGGGACAAGCAGCTCAAACATGTCTTGGGAGTTGGCAGCATGAAAGGTACCCTCAAATCCACTTTTAAAAACAAATTCAGATGGAGATGAGAAACTCAGAGACAGATCTCAGCATACATGAACTAGTGGGAAAAAGATCCAGGGACATGACAAGTCTGCCACTGAGGTAGAGGGACAGGGAAGGAATAAGAGGTGATATAGTTCACTGAAAGTATGATAATATGGCACCTAGGGAACAAGGAGTTGGGGGAGAGATGCCTTCATTTGTAATATATCCCAGGATTAATTGAGGGTGTTGCATTGGTTAAACAAGAAGGGACAGCTTTCAGTTATGTCTTACTTTGTTTCTCTGGAAGACATCATAAAATGCTAAGATTTTCAGTGAGAGGTGTGGAGAAATGCCAGATTTTCTCTGCTTTGGCATTCTGGTAACCCTGCTCATATGGCAACTAGACCTGGGAACTTAACTAGATGAATTTACACTTGGGTCCCTGGCTGCCTTTTCCACTTGGCGTTTCTTTTCATGAGCAGATGGACTGAATATCATCAACCTTGACATAGGTATATCCAACCTTGGACTTGAGGACTAAAGGACCACGCAGGGTTTTCTTCATAATATCAATATCAAAATGCTGAATCTTTTCAGCTCTGAGCCATTACATGTCTGGAAATAGTAAAAAGTCCATTATCCCCAGAGGGTACAAGTGCCAAGGCATATCCACGCATGTTCTATAATCCCATGTTACACTAACAAACTTAACCCAAGGATGATGGAATATGCAGTTTTCCATCATAGCCACCATTGCCCCTTAAAATAAGAAAGGAATTATATTTTCTCATTACCCTAGATATAGGAAGTATGTCCATAGAACACTCAGAAAATCAGTGGTTCTCTTTAGCTTTCAAGATGACTAGAAAGGGCTATATTGTTCAACCAAAATGCTTTCTAAGCAGCATCAAGTCAGATTACTTTTTTAAAGAACCTATTAATGATGGTTGCTATGCAGTTAGTGAACTTATTTTGATTATACCTTTGTTTTTATCAATTTGTTGTTCTGTGGAAATGCAATGAGAAGCCTAATTTTAAAAATCATGGGGCCTGTTTATATTTGGAAAGTCCACCAAATTTCATTCTTTAGCTTGTTCTGAAATCTCATCTTTACAAAAGTTTCTAGATATTAGGCATTTGGGTCTTTTTCCTGTTATCACATACCCAAGTTGTTGCTACCAGTGGCAGAGAAGTTCATCTTGATTTTCAAATCAGTCCAGTAATGACCTTGAGTAATTTCTTAGTTTTGATTCTGTAAGTTTGCTAGTAGGACCCTGGGAGAGAACAATATTGCTGGCTAAAATAGTTGATTTGCTGATGTTCAGAAAGCTAAGAAGATGCTTCTTCTTAGAAGTTGGCACTGACTAAAAATCAGTCATGAAACACAAGGTTTATATTCCAGTGACTGGAATTCTAAGCGTGAGTTGTTAAGAATCAATTTGATTTGGATGCCAACATTTTCTGGTAATATATGCAAAGAATGGGAATTGTGATGAAAAGAAAATAGAAAATCTGATCTCATTTTCAAATGATATATTTGCATTTGTAATTGCTACAAATCTTTAAAGTATTTGAGATGGTGTCTTAGATTTTGGAAATTTTTTCATTTGAGAA
This sequence comes from Gymnobelideus leadbeateri, assembly GCA_011680675.1. NCBI lineage: Eukaryota > Metazoa > Chordata > Mammalia > Diprotodontia > Petauridae > Gymnobelideus > Gymnobelideus leadbeateri. Next base: position 104,892 of record WOXC01000370.1, read on the forward strand.
AAGATTTAAGAAGAAAAATTCTTGTTTTTACATTTGTATTGTGCCTAGCCTCCACTCCCCCTCCTTTTTTTTCTGTTTGAGAGAGTAGAAGAATGAAAGAGAGGTTTAAAATTAGGTATGAGATTTCCTACAACCCCTAACTTGTTAAAGCAAGTTTGAATCAAATGATACAAATGGTTTAGAAAAAAAAAAACCAACAACCTGAATGATTCCATCAATTATACAAATTAAATTAATGATCTATAATTTTTTCTAAAAGAAAAAATCCAGATAACTGACTGAAATTTTGGTTTTCACCCAGATGATAAGCATTGTATAGATGCTTGTGACTACTTAGCATTTCTATGAAACTTCAGAGATGCTTTCAGACTTTGTTGGCTAATGAGCTGTGTTTTGTAGAATACTGGGTCCTTAATCTGATCAAATGGTGGTGATGAAAAGCCCCCTTGATTTTTAATATGCTGATCCAATGCTTGGAAATTACAGTCCCTTATTATTGTATTTAGCTTGAGATAGGATGTTCCTTTCTAGGATATAGGCTATATAACCTCTGCTGACCTCATTCCCTTGCTAAGATAAGAGGAAATCTGGGCCACTGTATAGAACTTAAATGTCTTTATTTGGTCCATAGACCTCCCTTTCTGAATGTATTTCTGTGTGTGTATCTGTTAAGCGGAAAAGTGGGTGATTCACATCACATTTAACTACTAATTGGAAAACAGTTTTGTTGTTCAAGTTATATAAAATCAAACATGAATCACACTGTGGCAGGGCAACTAAATCAATCCCTGAGTGAGTATTAGACCATCAAGAAAAATTTCACTGAAGATTTTGCTTTATTTAAAGACTCTTGGCTCCTCTGCACTACATGCTTTAAGATGTTGAGGATGATTCAATTTTATTATCAGAGAGTTCAATAATCTTGATTGAAAAATTTTCAGTTGTTAGCTGAATCTCATCTGATTAGATTAAATAATTGGCATTAGGTAGGCCCCTGAAGCACTTCCATTAGTTTGTCTGTGGATTTAATTTTGCTCTGCAGTATTTGTATCTGTTTTGGGCAGTCTTTGCTATCATGTATGCCAAGAAAGTATTTTGTGCATGTTCCTTCTGGGTTGGTTCCCTATTTTAGGTCATTAAGAAATTTATATTGCTTTATCATTACACTGGAAATCCTTTTCAAGAACCATGCCACATTTATTTATTTGGTTTTTTTTTACCTCTTTAATTGTGGTTATTTCAGCTTGGATTCATCCAATAGGGTTTCCTTAGCCTAATTCATGAAATGACCCCATTATATTTGAAAACTAAACCCCCTCTAGTAAGTTATTACTTCATCTTAGTTGAAACAAGAGAATTAATGCAGTGAAGTTTTCAATTATACAGGTAAATCACTTGTTCTTTAAAACATATTTGCTCTCTCTAGTTCTGGAAGGTTTTCTAACTTAGATTTTGTTTCACAATATGGATGTGTAAAAATGTTAGAGTAAAGAGACTCAGGCTCAGGAAGACCCCAAGGTTTGAATCCACCTTATTAACTATGTTACTTATTAGCAAGCCACTTTCATAAACATATATGTATATATACATACATAATGCATTATATTTTAGTTATATATTATAATTCTATATCATAATATAATAATTAAATAATATAATAAATAAAGTATATTACATCCTTCATATAGGATTATAATTATATATTATATGTATATTATAACATATATAATTATACCTATCTGTTTAGGGGAATATATAGATATATGCCATATGTACATTTTATATCTATCTATCTATTTCTCTCTCTCTCTCTCTATATATATATATGTACATATATCAGGTGTGATAGAGACAACATAGAATAGAATGCCAGAGTTAGGGGTCAGGAAGATTTGGGTTCAGATCTTACCTTACCTTAGACATTTAATAGCTCTGCGTCCCTGAGCAAGTCATTTAACCTTTTGTGCCTCAGTTTCCTCCTCTCCAAAATAAGACAGCTATACTTTAAGCCAGGAGTGGGGAACCTACAGCTTCGAGGACACATGTGGCCTTCTAGGTCCTTGGGTGTGGCCTTTTGACTGAGTCCAAGTTTGGATTCAAAGGGCTGAATCTTAACTTTCCCAGCTCTAACTCTATGATCTCATGATCTGCTGGTTCCAAAAAGGAATCTTACTTCAAGGGGGAAATCTTACATAAGAAACAGTTTAGTACGGATACCCTTAAATAACACAAACACACATGCACACATGTGCATGTCTATAGATGCATGCATAGATAACACATATACATGGTTGGCTTTTTATGACCTTGTTAAAGAGTCTCACTCATCCCATTAATGTTCAAATACAATCTTTGCCTTTTGGCATCCAGAACATCACAAATTTAGCACAACTGGAATTAATGTGAGATAAGTAAGCAAGTGCTCAATTTTGACATGGCTTTAATTACTTGGGTAGCTCTTAGGCATCAGTCAGTTCCAACTTTTTTTTTGTTCTATCATTATTACACAGAGAAAGAAAACTTAAGTAAAAATTGGAGGCTACTGCAGCTGTTAAAAGCCATTCGAAGCCCATTGAGTATGAACAGAGCTGCTGAATAATGCAGACAAGATAATGAACTGGAGACAAATGATCCCAGGAGGCTCCCCGCTGGGTAAAGGGAGAATATACTTAGAAGCTAGATTTATTATCTTAACATCTTTTGTGGTGACCTCCAATTTATTGGAAATACCTGAGACATTTATAAACTCTGAATTTCTCATAAACTATAGTCCAACTTGCTTGTCATTTTTCTAGCTCTGCTTCTGGGAGCTATATATCAAAGTTGGGGAGACTCAATCTGAGTGGTTCCTAAGGAAGCCTTAAAGAGTTACCATCTGTGAAATGGAAAACTGAGAATTAACCTTCTACGAGAAGAAAAGAACTTGTAAAACAATCTCATTTAATTCATGTCAAATTGAATATAAATATTGGTCCTTACAACAGGAAAAATATTCTCATGCTAGGGCTTTTTAAAAATAACAACTAACATCAGCAATAGCTCACTTTTATAAAGTGTTTTATAGTTCATGACAACTCAAATCTATGGAATATGTAAAATACTTTGCATTTTCTTATTTGACTTTCACAAAACCCTCTGTTGGGGAGACCTGGGCTCAAATTTTGCCTCTGTTAACTTATTTTGTGATCAAGGTTTTCAGTTTCTTCATCTCCAAAATGGGAATAATCAGTCTCTACCTTATAGGGTTGCTTGGAGAGTCAAATGACATAATGTATACAAAGCACTATTATTTGTCAGCAATTCTCTCTCCTCTACAAAAAGGAAACTGAGGCTTAGAAAGATTCATTAATTTGCATGACCACACATCTAGGAGGCGGCAGATATCTTGATTCTGTTCAGCAGCCTTTTCACTATACCATACTATCTCTTTTATTATTCTTTTTTTATCATAAACTTTCAATAAGGTTTAAAACTACATGCTTGATCATTTGGAACATCAGCTGCATGCTATATTCCTTACTAGGATCTATAGATCAAGATTGATCTACAGATCCCTACTGGATCTATCTACTCTTTTCCTTATGATGTGACATTTTTAATATAGGTCCCATTTAACTATAATCAACCCTAAACTTTCCTCTTTTCCTTGTTCCCATCTTAGTATATTTAATATGTTGTAACATATTTTCAGCAAGGATGGATTTCCAAAGCAAAGACTATTCTTCCTTGGAGTATAGAAAATGCCTTTACAGATAATTAGAGCAAAAGTCCATGACTATTTATGAAAAGGAAGGTTCTAGAAAGCATTAGCTTATCCCAGCTAGTGATATACATGAATTTATTAATTATTTACTCAACTTTCCATTTTGATTTCCTGTATTGAGGCAATATGGTATAATGGATAGGGCATTGGACTTAAGAGTCAGGAAGACCCACAGTAAAACTGTGCCCTGAGTGACCATGGGTGAGTCACAGCTTCTCTAGATTTCAATTTCTTCATCTCTAAAATGACTGGGTTGAACTCAGTGGCCTTTAAGGTTCCTACTAGGATTAAATCTATAATCCTTTGAGCTTAATTTCTCCTTATGACAAAGTAAGCTATCTTACTCTGAATTCTAGTTTCTCTGTGCCTCTCATAAGTCTATATTATGTTAGTGAAACAAAAATAAAGAAGCAAACAAATAGACTCAATAATCCTCTGTTAATAAAATTACAAATTCATCCTTGAATACAAATATTCCAATGGACTTTGTTGCTTTGAAGGCACTTTCCTATCATTAATACTATAAATGAAAATTGATGCATTAATATTTTTATTTTCCTTTTAGTAAAATCACATAAGTGGTCGTTAATTATTGTTGCTAAGTGTAAAACATGCAAATAAATTGGAGTTTTAACATTTAAAATGGGAGGACTAATATATATATATAAATTGCAATTCACTATTAATGTTGAGGATTTTTTTTCTTTTCTTTTCAGGAATTACTTGCAAAAAGAAGGGGAAACAATACCTGGTTGGGAGAAAATCCGACTTTACCACTCAGAGGAAGCATACCTCTATAACTACTAAATGAATGAACTTCAGGGGAACTGGAATAAGACCTAGGCTTTTAGTAGGGTTACAGGCACACCACATACCACCCAAAAGGAATGAACTAATATTTTCCAAGGACGTAACTTAGAATAAGGCCAAGTCTACATGGTGAATCCACTGTTTTTGATTGCTATAATGATGAATGAAATGACAAGCTGTGGACTATTTTCTGACTAATTTGGAACATCTTAAAGATATATTGAGTTGAATATTTGTCAGTGCAGTGAAGAGTTTTGAATTGAACTCTGAATACTCAAATTTCCTCTCCATATCACTCTAGCTTTGGAGACTGTGATGATATGTATAAACAGAAGATTATGTAAAATATATGTATTTATTATACATATTATATGAGTGCATAATATTTATAATTACATAATATGCACACATATTTGTGATTATATGATTAACAATTTATCATTATATAATTATATTGATATATAATATGGAATACAATATAGGCATACAATATTGTATAACAATTATGTGTATACATGTAGTAAGTATACGTGTATATGCTAGTAAGTATATATGTGTGAATGCATACATACCAGGGCTTTGTGAAGCATTATAATATAGTAAAATGGTCTCTAGACTTAGAATCAGAAGACCTGGGTTCATGTCCAATATTAGCTTCATGAACATGTCCAAAACCTGTTCTAAAATTTTCAGGGACATCTTGATACCTACAGGATAAAATAAAGATTCCTTAGTTTGTCATTTAAGGTTCTCTATAACCTCGCTCCAAATGATCTGCCTTATTTCACCCTTCTTCCTTTCGAGGACTTGATATTGTAGCCAAACTGGACTATCAACTGGTCCTCAGTATCATCCTGTGCTCTCTCACCTCTGTGCCCTTTCCCATACCTGGAACTTGCACCATCCATTACTCCTCTTTATTGTATCTTGAACCATCGCCAATTGTCCTGACTCTTGTATTGTCACTGGACTTCAGTGACTCTGGAAGAGGGAATGGGGCTGATGACTTTGTGCGACTCTTGTCTCACTTAAATCAAATTCATGTATGAGTCAAGTCATGATCCTGTGATTGGTCCTCTTTGAAAACAAAGGAGGAACAACAACTCCACTTGGAGTTCCACTGGGTTCAAATCTTCTTTTAAGGCCTGGTTCAAGTTCTTCCTCCTCCATGCAGCCTTCCTTGATTTCCCCAAATGAAAATGATCTCACCCTACTCAAGTTGTCTTTTAATTCCTTGGATCTCTTGTATCATATTTAGCTTTGCATATGTTATATCCCTTTGCTTCTCCTTCTCTCTCTCCCCTCCTCAATGAGAAGATAGATTCTTCTTTCATTGTTGTATAACAGCCCACTGGTGAGGCTTAGGTTGAGCACCAGAACCTTTAGAGTTGTTTCTCTAGCTATCATGGGAAGAAATGGAGTTAATTCAGGATCAGGACTGGAGGGTGAGGTTATCCCCCTACAGTAGGAATATTTGGAGAATCCCTTGAAGGAAGGACAGGAGAGCAGAGAAGAGAAACTAGGAGAGGAGAGAAAAACATGAGCAGCTGAGATGAGAGCCCTGGCAATAATGGCCCTGACACATGGAATAGCATCTTGTCTGTGATGTCTGGTGACAGTGACATCTGCGTTTTCTTTCCTCAAACTAAACCTGTAAGGGAGCTTGAGGTAAAAAAAAAAAAAGTTAAAGGGATAAATGGAAAGTAATAGATTGTGTATTTTTTTGTTTTTGCTTTTTTTCCCCTCCCTTTTCTTGTTTTTATCATGGGTTTTCACTCAGGTGGCTAGAGCTAAGAGAAAAATAGGCAAGAAAAATGGTGGTTCCTCTTTCCCATGCATCACTTAAATGGACTAGAACATATCCCTATTTTATTCTATGAAAGACTCATCTGATTGATTTAATCTTCTTCCTCATAAATACCTGTGGTTGATTCTCTCCTAGCTCTGGGATTCACATGGGAAAGAAAGCATGAACTTACTTTGTACAGGGCTGGGATCCTGCTCTACCAATTCCTGAGTCCATATTAGAGAGTTTTCACTCTTAAACTGGGACCACAATTATAAACCATTCATATGTTTTAGGAATATACTTCCAAGGATAGAACCATCAACTTGGGAACTTTTAAATTCTACCTAATCAGACACAAGGCTAAAGTAGCCAACCCCTATGGTTACATTGGCATTCTCATGATCTTATTCAGTGTCAAGCACATAATATGAGCTTAATAAATGTTTATTGAATGGAATTACATGACTGTCGATATGTCAATTAGCTTTCTTCTTATGAAAATTGGGTATAATATTTGTATGACTTACTTAAAAAGCAGTCTATAAATGTTAGTTATCTTATATGGTACAAATCTCCCTGCTAGTTAAAGAAAAATAGAAAAAAAAATGGAAAAACCCCAAAATCTACAACAGGGTTTTCATCTTAAAAGTTATATTTAAGTCTTGCAATCAGAAGACCTGAATCTGAATTCTAGTGCTGGCATTTACAAGTTATGTGACCCTAGGAAGTGATTTAATTTTCTGTACATGTTTTCTCATCTATGACATGGTATTTATAATACTGGTGCCAATTGCTTCACATTGTAGTTTTAAGGAAAGCAATTTGGAAATCTTAAGGTGCTACATATGTATTATTATTGCTATTATTAATATCACTATCATTAATTGGACAGGTGGGACTCATTTTCTACTTGAGTAAAATCTAGAGGAAGGCCAGAGAGATGATAAGGGATTTCAAAATAGGATCTACACTCAAAGATGAAAATGACCAGGATTCTTAGTTCGGGATTAGGATAACTAATAGTATTTTAAGTATATGTAGGTTATTATTCAAAGAAAGGTAGCCACTGCTCACTTTTCTTTGAGTAGTGAAAAAAATGAATGGGGATTAAGCTCTAGATTAAAGTTTTTTTTGTTTTGTTTTGTTTGTTTCCTGGAGGGCAATTGGAGTTAAGCAACTTGCCCAAGGTCACGGGGCTAGTAAGTGTTAAGTGTCTGAGGTCACATTTGAACTCAGGTCCTCCTGACTCCACGGCCAGTGCTCTATTCACTGGGCCATCTAGCCACCCCTAGATTAAAGATTTAAACTAAATGTAATAAAGGATCATCTAATAGTGAAGATTAGAAAATATTTAATTTGTTTTATATAATACAGTGGCAAAGGGTGCTAGATTTTGGAGCTCGGTTCAACTTTTACCTCTACTACTTTATTGCTTTAATTGTAGACTTTCATTTTAGACTTTCACTAGACTTCATTGTGACATGAATTGATTTACCCTGTAAGGCCCCATCTAGTTCTAACACCAAGGTCTTATACAGAATTTCCTCGGGGCAGGGGAGTCTGAAAAGATGATGTGATCATTTGCCCAAGATGGTTCAGGCACTGCCTTTTCTAAATACATGGCAATGTATACTGAAATCTTTTCCAACTTTATGACTATTTCAATTGAGAAAATTGCACTGACTGTATGATTGTATTAGGTTTGTTATGTCATCAGGGAAAAAAGAAGACACAAGCTATGTCTACATTACTCAAGGATATTACTATATGTAGTTAAGATACCCCTTTTTCTATTCCATTTTGATAATCTATAATTTTATATGGTTTGTAACAAAACAGAGAGTGTATGTACATCTTATTATTTAGGCTTGTTCAAATCACTTCTTCCATGCCACCTTTGTGAAATCAACACCTGCCATATTAATGTTGAATTTCAGGAGATCTGGGAACCAGAAGAATAGTTGACTCACTGTGGAACTTTCACATCAGGAGCATCAGACCTCTTTAAAACTCCTGCACTGGAGAATTTTGAAATCAGGAAAATCTGCTTCTTTCAAATGGCTAAAGATGCTACAATTTAAGTCTAAATACTTATTCTCTTACTATTTTGGTATTTTAAAAATTCATTTTTTTCTTCCTTTTAAAGGCAATTTTTTCTCTTTCTCATTTAGCCTAAATGAAGACTAGTGCTTAAACTTTTTCCTCTCCAAAAATATATGGTATCAACAGGTTTTTTTTCCTTTTCTCCTTTTGCATGGGCAATAGCCTTTCCTGCTTAAACTATGGAATAGTAATTTTATGCAGCTCTTGAAATGTATTTATAAATAATCATGCATTCAAACATATTAAGTCATTTAGGACTATAATTAGTCATTGTCAAGTCCTGACAAACAGCAGGATTCTAATTGGAAAGCACTATTTGCCCTATTTGAGCTACAATCAAACTTTCAGAGAAGGGCAGCATGTGCTACTTAACAGTGTTTTCCAATGGCTAGTAGCAAATCAATGAGCAAGAGGTTAGCCGGTATGATAAATTAATATGCACAGTGACAACTTATACAACACAATTGCTTAGGGAATTACTATGTGAATATATACAAGTAATTATATGTTTTAAATGATTTATCTCATTTGGCCTATAATATGCCTCTGAAATGGAAATAAAAAGAGAGAGAATACAAATACTATCTTATACCAACTTTATATTGAACTTATTAGAAGGGGGTCCTTCTAATGAGGAATTGACTGAATTAAGAGGTTCATTATGAATAAGCACTCTTACTACTTGTTAAGTATTTGTCACTGCAGACCTGTCATCGTCATTCTAATTATGATTAATATCTTATCTTGAATTCCATCTCCATTCATGTTTCTGTAACAAATGTAACTTGCATTATGTGATCAAGGTTCAAGAAAACAGGATGATTTGCTTATGACCTTATATTTTATTCATCTTCACATTCATATTTAACAGGTTTTTTTAATCCTCTGAAACAAAAATCAACCTCGTGCCTCTTATTTTAATTTCTGAAATGAATTTTCTCCCTGACATGCTGCTCCACCCTTTGTCCTGCACCAAATCATAGTTGTGTATTCTAGATAAATGAAAAATCCTAACATTATGATTGTGCCAGTGCATGTCTAAGAGCTGCTACTTTGGGGCATTGTTTCAAGATCTTGTTCTGCTCCTTAAAGGGCTCTTTTACTTCTTCCAGGCTTGATTAAGAGTCTGAATGTGAAAAATGAAGATAGATCTAGAAACTTTAAACCTCCTTCCTGGGTAACAAGTGCTGCAATTACCACCTTTCACTGGATTCTATGCCATTCTTTTTTTTTTTTAAACATTTCATTTTGCTTTATTTTATTTTTTTGCTTTATTTATTTATTTGTTTTTGGAAGGGGGAGGACAGGGCAATTGGGGTTAAGTGCCTTGCCCAAGGTCACACAGTTAAGTGTTAAGTGTCTGAGGTCAGATTGGAACTCAGGTCCCCCTGATTCCAGGGCCAGTGCTCTATTCACTGCACCACCTAGCCGCCCCTATACCATTCTTTTTATGCCACTTCCTTTTTTTCTTTTCTGACTCTTTCTTTTATTTCCCCCCTCTTTCCCCTCCATTTCTAGAATCTCTATTATCTTTCGCTTACTATTATTTCTTCTTTCTTATGTACCCTGCTTTCTCTCTCTTTCCCATCTTTTTTCCCACTCTCTCTTCTGCTTGACCTCTTACCCTTTCCCACATTTCACCCAGCCTTCTTTCTCTTTGTTTTCTTATTCTCTTTGTTCTAAGTCTTTTTCTCTTCTTTATTGCTGACCCCTCATGGCATCCTTAAGCAAGACCTTATTTTTCACTTGGATGCAGGTCACCATGTCCAGCCCAATCAAATGCTTTTTGTTTGTTTTTGTTTGTTTGTTTTTTACTGGCCAAAAGTTCCTTCAGATTTTTTTTTTAGCTTGCCAAGGGATAGTTATTTGAAAAGGAGCAAGAAGACTAAAATATTTACTTCCCCTATCTCCTTTTAATTAGTCTGTGCAGGAACTATGCAAAGGGATGCAGAGATGCAGTATTAACTAACTAGCCTCACCTGAGTCTCACCATGAAAATTAATCCAATTACAAAATTTTTGAGGGGAAAAAAATAACAATGGACAGTTTGAAATGCAGGTCATTTATCAAACTTGAAGCCTGCTTTGCTAAGGGCTATGTATCAGTACGGGCAGCTTCTTTGTGGGGAGAAGCTTTCTGGTCCCCAGAGTCATTGCTTCCTTCCCAATTTCTGGGGTTGATGCAGCACACACACACACACACACACACACACAGCATCATCAAGGAATTTATAGTAAGCCAGAATTTAAGTATAGCAGGAGCCAAGTGTATGCAAATTAGGAAAAGGAAGCCTCTCCTGAGGTCTACCAAATCACTCAATTCTTGAAGCAATTAGTAGAGAGTCCATTTCCCCATAAACTACAAGCATTTACATTTTCTTCATCATTTGAAGCATGCCTTCATCACCTCTCAGATTTGCCATTATAAGCAGAGATGAGTGGTTTGTACTTACTGTGGAATAAAGTCAAACACTTGTGGTATGCAATATTCTAATGTAGCAGAAGGACTGATGAGTTTTTAAAAAATCCTTGTAACACCACAAAATAGTCTACATTTTAATTATGCTTTCCTAGAGTGCCCTGTGTATGTGTGTGTCTCTGTGTGTGTGCTTGTGTGCAGGGTTGGGGGGAGGGTCATATGTTTAAGAGTGTTTAATGTACTCAAAGTTATTTCTTTCAGCAGTCTCCACGACTGACTTAATGGGTCTGATCTTTTTGAAGTGAATCCTATATCATGTTTTATGACGATGTGTTCACTCAGGAACAGAACGAAGCTAAATCTAATGAGAAATAATTTCTTTATAATTCCAGTGACTTTCTGTAATAGTTCCACTATAACAGTGCCACTCCTAGGACTGTGTCATTCACATAACATCCTTAGGACTAAGCTATTGCTTTTCACTGGTGGGAAATATGGTCTTCTCTTTAAAAAAGTGTTTTTATCTCTGGTTTTCTGTAGTTTTGCTTTTGAGCCACAGTTTAATAGAATGAACTCCTGATTAGAGAGAACATGAATAATTGAGACACACAAAGAAACTGAAAGCTTTATATTGTGAAACCAAGAGTTTTGATTTTCTCCTGTACCAGATCTTTCCTCTGGATGTTGAGTAAGGAGCTCAATAAACTGCTTTGAATTTCACATCCAAAGAAGTGTCAGAAAATAAAAGCTGGGTGGAGGCTCAGGACAAGAATCTCAGGGTACTATTCCCCATTTTTTGACCTTGCTCCCCCCCCAATTTCCTTATAGTATGTACTTCTCCTGGGGCTTGGTCCCTATTGGGGTGACAAGGAGATGTAACACTTTAAAAGTAGGGTCTCCCCTATTTCTGGGTTGGGCTCCACTCTGAGCAGTAGAAGGAAAATAATTCCGGCTTATTCAAATAAGGTCATGATAATCATAGGATAATAGATTTGGAATTGATGACGATTTTACCAGTCACCTAGTTCAACTTCTTCATTTCACAGATGAGGAAACTGAGGCCCAAAGAAGTAAAGAAGAATAGAACAAAGTAGGTCAGAAGAGGATTGTATGTGAAGTCACGAATCTGGAGCAGTGGGTACCATGCTGGCCCTAGAGTAATCCTAAATTCAAATCTAGCCTCAGATGCGTATTAACTGTGTGACCCTGGACAAGTCCCTTATCCTCTGTCTACCTCAGTCATCTCAACTGTAAAATGGGGATAATCATAGCTCCTACCTCCCAGGGCTTTGTGAAGATCAAATGAAATCTTATTTATAAAGTGCTTAGCACAATTCCTGACACATAGTAGGTATACAAATGCTTATTTCCTTTCTTTTATATGATAAATTCAATATGCAACTTTCAAAGCTGTCCTACTTGTTTGTGTTTCCCCTGGACTCAAACATCTTTCCCAAAAGGAAGGAATATATTTCATCACCTGTTCTCCAAGACCAAAATGGTTTGTTATTTCATTGATTATCAGGTTAGCTATCTTTTAGTATTGTTTTTTTTGTTTATATTGTTATTTCATTGTGTATATTATTCTCCTGGTTCTCTTTTCTTGGGTTCAAGTTGGTTCGTGTAAATCTTCCAATGCTTAGCTGCATTCCTCAGTTTTCTTTTTTTATGGCACAATAATATAAAGTTCTGGTAAATTATTTAACTTGAAAAAGCTACAGGCCAAGACTAAAATGGAGGGAGAGTTGGTGCTTGACTTTTTGTTTGCAGATGATTGTGCCCTCAATGCAGCTTCTGGGTGTGAGATGCACTAGAGTCTGTATCAAGTCTTTGCCACTTGTGCTAATTTGGGCCTGACAATCACACCAAGAAAACAGAGGTTTCTCACCAGCCAGCACCACCCCATCCATACTTGGAACCATTGGTCACAGTAAATGGAGAAATTAGGAATGCTGTGGAAAATTTCACTAACCTTGGCAGTATGCTTTCCAGGTATGTCCATATAGAAGATGAGGCTGCTGCAAATATTACCAGAGCTAGCTCAATGTTTGGGAGGCTCCACAAGAAAGTGTGGGAGAGAAAAGATATTAGGCTGCCTATCAAACTTAAAGTCTACAGAACTATTGCAGTAACTTCATTGTTATATGCCTGTGAAACCTGGACAAACTATCAGTACCACGCCAGAAAACTGGACCATTTCCATTTGAATTATCTTAGGAAGCTTCTGAAGGTCACTTGGCATGACATCAGACACTGAGGTCCTTTCTCAAGCAGAACTGCCAAACATTCAAATTCTACTGCAGGGAGCAATGGGCTGTCCATGACCAAATACCAAATGCATATTTATCTAAAAGACCATTTTATGGAGTACTAAAAGCAAGCATTCACACAGAGATCAGAAGAAATGGTTCAAGGACATTCTTAAAGTCTCCCTGAAGAACTTTAGTCTCCATTGTGAGACATGAGAGACACTGGCACAGGACTGCCCAGGATGGCATTAGTGCATCAAAGAAGGCACCATGAGCAAAGCAGAATCACAGAAGCAAAAAGGAAAGACAAGCTGCACAAATCCAGGGACAGTCTCCATCCCAAATGTTCTAATAGACTACTTGTCCCCAGTCTGAAGTAAAGTCTTCCAAACTTGTATTGGACGGAGAACACACTGTATCCTGACCTCAACGTTAGGAGGTTGTTGGTCCCCTTTGAAAATGAAGGACAAGCAGTAACACTCATATAATAGCATTTGTATGGCCGTTACCCAATCAGTGATCTACCTTAGTTTCTATTTTTTTCCCTTCAGGGGATGGAGCAAAACTTTATGTAGGAGAAAAGAAAAACTGACAATAATATTTCTTAAGAGAGACAACTTTTTATTGCAAAAATGGTTGCTTATAATGAAGTGAAATGCAGGTCCTAGAAAGTCAGAGTGTTAATGAGTAATTATGAAGAGAACCAGCCCCTGAGTCAGGAGGACCTGAGTTCAAATGTAGACTCAGAAACTTGATATTTACTAGCTGTGTGAACTTGGATAAGTCACTTAACCACAACTGCCTGGAAAAACAAACCAAAAAACCCCAAACAAACAAGTAATTATGTAGTACCTGCTCTGTGCTAGGCACTGCTAAGCACTAGGAATACAAATAATGGCAAAAGCCCAGTTCTTTGTCTTATTTATTTATTTGCTTTTTGGAGGGCAATTGGGGTTAAGTGATGGCTAGTTGTGTCTGAGGCCACATTTGAACTCAGGTCCTCCTGACTTCAGGGCCGGTGCTCTATTCACTGCACCACCCAGCTGCCCCCAACAGTTCCTTGTCTTCCAAGAGCCCACAGTCTAATGGGATGGGCAACATGCAAAGGTTGGGGACTGTAACACATTAAAGGTTTAACACAGTGGGATAAAATTACTTCTTGAGCCCTGCTGAGTAGTTAAGTTAGGGATGCAGGGAAGAAGGAAGTTGTTTTTTTTTTTTTGCTTGAATTTAGTCTTTATTAATTTGTTTGTTTACTTTTAGTTTACAAGATTCAGATCCCAAATTCCTTGAGTTTCAAATTTTCTCTCCTTCCTGCCCCTCCCGCTTCCATGACAGCATACAATCAAGTATAGGATCTGCAAATACTTTCACATTAGACATTAGTCAGGTTATAAAGGATTGTATCAGAGTCCCATGTGTATCCTTTTCTCTCCACGACACAAGGCATTAGGCAAGACAGCAGCCCCGAGGACATGGATAGAATATATTTTGGTAGTGGTTCCAAGGGGGATGAGGACAGATTCCACTATGATTATGACACTGTCAGAAATGGCGGCCTGATTTTTGCCGGCTTGGCATTCATTGTGGGGCTAGCCATCATCCTAGGCAAAAAACTTCGTTGTGGGGGCAAGAAGAAATGCTAGCAAATCAATGAAGATGAACTTTAAGTACAGAGTCAGTCACATCCACACCCGCAGATTCTGCAATTTGTTTCCCTGGACAAGAGAGCTGCACCTATTCTGGAGACCTCCTCAGTGCCCTGTGGTCCTTCATGCCTTTGCTACTGAAACCTTCCCCCAAGGCCAAGACTAGTCTGGGCTTTGTGGTCTGCGTCACTGGCCTCCCTTCTTCCTCAGGCCCCTTTGAATTGATGATAATAAAGCTGGCTGGTGAGAGGGGGAAAAAAAGGATTGTATCAGATGGAATGAACAATGGGAAAGAGGAAACAAGACCAAACAAGAAAAAGAAAAAGAGCAGGTAGTTTGCTTCAATCTGGATTCAAACTCAGTTCTTTCTCTGAATGCAGACATCTCTCTCCATCATGAGTCTTTTGGGGTTGACTTATAACCCTGCATTGCTGAGAAGAGTCCAGTCTGTCATAGTTGGTCATCACATATATATTGTGTCTGTGATTGTATACAAATTTCTCCTGGTTCTGCTCTTCTCACTTGGCATCAGTTTGTATAAGCCTCTCCAGGTAAATATGAAGTCCGTCTGCTCCTTGTTTCTTATAGCACAGTAGCATTCCATTACATGCACATACCACAACTTGTTCAGAAGGAAGTTTTTGAAGAGGAGCTAATATTCAGCACAAAAGATAAGCAAACTGCTAATTGCCAGAGAATGTCCTGTTTATAGAAATTTAATCTTACAGATTTTCTAGACAGGCAGTGATCACTGGTTGGAAACCTTATTTTTGTAGAAGTGTTGAACCTCTGGAGGCGGCTAGGTGGCGCAGTGAGTAAGAGCGCCGGCCTCGGAGTTGGGATGACCCGGGATCGAAACCGGCCTCAGAAAATGAGCACCCACACATAAATAATGACTAGCCGGGTAACCTTGAGCAAGTTACTTAACCCCAATTGCTTAAAAAAAAAAAAAAGAAGTGTTGAACCTCTCAGAGAAATGCAAAGAGAACAAGAGGAATAAAAGAGATTGTAGGATTTGGAGCAGGAAGATGCGTGACCTCTTTTTGTATGACTCTACCCTGAGGCAAGTGTATTAAATAGTGAGTCCCTACCTGGCATACATATTTCTGGAGGAACCCCACCTATGCTGCACAGCTCACTCCCAGCTCAACTCCCTCTCCTAAATCACTCTGCCTTCCCATTCCACCCTCTTTTTTCCAGCTTCCCTTTATGTTTTGTCTTCTATTGGAATGTAAGCTTTTTGAAAGTAGGGACCATCTTGTTTTCTTGGATTTGTGTCCTCAGCACTTAGTACACTACCTGGCATACATACAATAAGCACTTAATTAAATGTTTGTGCTCTCTGTCTCTCTGTCTGTCTGTCTGTCTGTCTCTCTCTCTCTTTCTCTCTCTGTCTCTGTCTCTCTCTTTCTCTGTCTCTGTCTCTCTCTTTCTCTCTGTCAGTTTGTCTATTTAAGAAGGGACATCAAAGATCATTTAGGCAAACTCTCACTTTATAAATGAGGACGCTGATATTGGAGAAGGGAGTGATTTACCCCAACAAGGAAATAGCTGAACCAGGATTTGAACCCAGTTCCCCCAACTCCATATCTATTGCTCTTTCTACCACATCAGAGCAATAGTTGAGTATAGTGCAGGGCAGCGAGGTGGCACAGTAAATAGAGCATGGGCCCTAGAGTCAGGAGGGCCTGATTTCAAATCCAACCTCAAACACTTACCACATAATAGTGGTGTGACCTTGGGCAAGTCACTTAACCCCAATTGCCCTGCCCTTCCCCCTCCAAAAACCAAAAAATAAATAAATAATTTTAAAAATAGTTGAGTATAGTAAAATGGGAAGAAGTTTTAGGACAAAGTGGATTTCTACAGGCAAACATAGTTTGTATGCCAAAAATCAATTATACACACACAGAAGAGAAAGTTTATATGTCACTTTGGAGGGAATAGAGGAGAGACCATGGGTGGAGATCTGGACGGGGGAGATACCTACATATGCTTGTGGGCGGGGCTTAAATGTAGAGGACATTCCTATTGGTATCTAAAAAGTTGAGCTTTAATTGGATTGTATCTATTTCTTCTATGATTTACGCACCAAATAGCAAATAAAATGATGAGAAATGTTTATATCATAACATGCTCAAATTACTCTAAACCCCTAAGCCATGAATATAAGGGATGGGGAGGCAGAGTTAACCCAGCACAATGATTAATGCTCATGCTGATGAACATGAATCATCAAGAAAAGTTTAAACCAACCTTAGTATATTCTTGGAGAAAAGGAAAATCACGTGTTGACCACAGAAACCACAGAAAGCTTTTCCATTAAATACTTCAAAGCTTCAGTGAACCTGAAATCTTTTAGAGGTGGGTACTCCTTCCACCATTCAACTATCTACCTGAGCTCACCTTTTTATCTTTTGTTACTCTCATTCATATCTTCCCATAGATCCATATACAAAGATCCACCCACAGGCTGAATGCTTTCCTTTAGCTCTCCATGAGTAACAAAGCAGTGCATGGGTATACACTGCAGCTGGACAGACAACTCATAAGGGCTGGTTCACAGATAGATAGATAATAGAGATAAAGATAGATCTATATCTATAGATATGTAAATATACATATACATGTTATTGTATGCATATGTACATCTGCACGTGTGCACAGTAGATTTATACACAGAAAGATGTTTGTTAATAGGGATGTGGTATCAGTAAACTTTTTAAATAAAAATAATATCCATTTCTTCTCTTTCATAGTTTCTTTACATCATAGTTGGGAATGTTATTTGGGAATTATATAGCTAGTGACCAAATACAACTCTTCTTTCTGCTTCCCTAACAGAATCTCATCAATAATAATCATAATAAGTTATTTCCATAGCGATTTCCATAGCACAATATGGCAAGGTAAGTAACATAAGTGTTCAAACCCCCATTTTATAGAAAAGTAAATGGAGGCTTTAAGGGTCTAAGTGACTATTCCAATGGTCCCATAACTAGAAAGTATCAGAGCTAGTGTTCTGATTCTAAACTCCTGGCTCCATATATACCCTTTCAATTATTCTTGTGTCTCTCCAGTTATTTCAGAAATAGCAGTTTCTTTTTTCTATGAAGGTAAAAATAAATCACTTTGAGGCATAAACCATTCTATGAAAAACTTGGTAGGGGAACATTTGCAATGACACCCCCCAAAAGAGGTTTCATCTGCTGGAAATAGTACATATTCTATACTGGGCAATAATTATATATGTATCTATATGTTAATGAAGGGGAGAAAGGATGCAAGGAAAGTTTAATTGCATTTCACCGTTACAGTTGAGTCAAGCCCTTCCTGACAGTGTCATCCATCATGAATGACAGCCAAGAGAAGGTGAAGGAGGACCGCCAGATTCTTCGCCAGCCAGTATGGGTTTTTTCATCCCCACTTCACCCTGTCATTCAGTTTACAATCCTTTTTTGTTGCCTGCAATCATCCTCCAAAGATATATTTATCACTGTGAAAAAACTTCAATGACATCAGCTGTGGCACTTACCCTTCTATGCTCTGATTCAATAAATAACGTCTGTTAAAATGTAAGGAAGGTATATAGAGGCAGGTGCTTGAAAGCTGTTGGCAAGAACACTGTGGTACAGAATGTAATAGAATAATACTGTGCTCTCAGAAATGATGAATATGAAGAATCAGAGAAGTGTGGGAAGACAGAAGAACTGATGTAGAGCAAAGTAAGCAGAACCAGGTAAATGGTATACACAATGAACATGATGGTATAAACAGAAAGAACAACAACCAATAAAGGTATTATACTGACTAGGCTTATCATTGATGAAGAGATGAAAAATGTACTCTACCCTCTTCTTTGCAGAGGTAGGGCCCTATTGATGTGGATTATGGTACATATTTTCAGACTTGGCTGATTAGTTTTGTTAGTTGCTTTGGGGAAATTGCTTTCTCCCCCTTCTTTTTAGTTTTTTGTTAAATGTGATTAAATATATTTGGAAATGAAAACAATGGGAAAAAAGACATCTTTTTTTTTCCTTTTTAAGAAAGTTGTTAGCAGGAACCAAGGAAAATTCTTTTTTAGTGGAAGGCCCTGGGCAACAGAATTTTTGTCATTAGAGATATAACTAACATCAGATGACTACCATCTTTTTTTGATATGGTATCTTCCTACAAGGTTTCAATCAGATGCTACTTCTTCCAAGAAGTCTTACCCAATTCCTCCAGTTGTTAATACTCTCTCCCTCCAAAACTTATCTTGGATTTACTTATCTGTGCACATGTTGTACCTCACTGAGGAGAATAAGCAACAGAGGGTAGGGCAAGGACTGCTGGTTTTG
This sequence comes from Gymnobelideus leadbeateri, assembly GCA_011680675.1. Classification (NCBI taxonomy): domain Eukaryota; kingdom Metazoa; phylum Chordata; class Mammalia; order Diprotodontia; family Petauridae; genus Gymnobelideus; species Gymnobelideus leadbeateri. The sequence goes on from WOXC01000370.1 coordinate 124,013, forward strand.
TCTTTGTATTTCCAGGGCTCAACAAAGAACCATATACATAGTAGATGCTTAAAAATTCTATGTTGATTTGGATGTAAGAATGAATAAATGAATAAACATTTATAAAAACCTACTGTGTGCCCCAAACTCTGCTAAGCCTGGGGGATACAAATGCAAAAGTGAAGATAGTTCCTGAGCTCAAGGAACTTAGCTTCTAATATGTAGGATTTCTTTTGCCCAACCCCTCTGAAGTCAAAGTTTTGCTTTTTTGTCCTTTTGATTCCCTTGACTCAGTGCAACTTAAATAGTTTTAATGACCTTAAAGCTCTTTTTCCCTTTTCAAAAAATAGGAAATGTAGAATTAGAATATCCAAAGTGACCTTAAATTGGACATTCTAATTCTACATTTCCTTAAATTTTAAGAAAGGATTTTCTTTGAAGAAAGAAAATAATTGACTACTTGCAGACTAATATATTTTTTCTTTTCCTAGGTATATCCCAGGATGATCAGAGGTATGAAATTAATTTAATATGGAACATTTCTGAAGAGAGGAAGCATTATAGTAATTGTATTGATACTGCCCATTGGGTTTACCTTAAAAATTACTGCAATCATTTTGTTATCAGTGAACTGCCTAATGCCACAACATAATCCTATGTGAATAACTATGTAGATTTTTTTTTCTAGGTGTGTGATTTCATTGGTTTCATTGGTTCTTAGTGAGGAAATATAGGCTGGCCCCTGCTCTGCAACTCAGAGTCTTAGAGTTATCTCAGGCACTGAGAAGTTAAGTGACTAATTCAGGGTCATGCAGCCAGTATGTATCATATATAAGACTTTAGGTCCAGTCTTCTTGACACTGAAGTCGGCTTCTATCTGCTCTATTATACTGTTTCTCTATATAGAGCTACATACTCACATATTCAACTCTCTCTCTCTCTCTCTCTCTCTCTCTCTCTCTCTCTCTCTCTCTCTCTCTCTCCCTCCCTCCCTCCCCCTCCCTTTCTCCCTTTCTCTCTCTCCCTCTCTCCCTCCCTCCCAGGGCCACAGCATAGGGGACTGAGTTTTCTGGTGGAGTCTGTGCAATTTTCTCAATGACATTTACAGTTGCTTCTTTGGGTGCCTGGAAAGATGAGAGTCTGGCTCAGAAGGAGGGAGACTGGGAACATACATAGCAGAAAGAAGGGGAGTGCTGGATGATAAGGGTATATGAACTTGCATAGAGATAAACTCCATAATTGATAATCTCCCTTTCCAATATATGGGGAAGAAAAGTCCTTGTTTCTTCTCTCCCTACTCCCTTATGTTTTTTTAAAAATAAATTTTAGCTTCTTTAATTGTAATATATTTATTTTCTTTCCTCCTGCCTCCTTTTATCCCAATGGAAAAAAAGAGAGAAGGAATGAATGAAGGAAGAAAGAAAGGAAGGAAAAAAGGAAGGAAGGAGGAAAGAAAGAAGGAAGGAAAGAAAGGAAGGAAGGAAGGGAAGGAAGGAAGGAAGGAAGAGGAAGGGAAGGAGGGAGGGAAAAAAGAATCTTTGAATCACAAGCAGAGCCAAACAAAATCCCACATTGGCCACATCAAAATACAGTTTCTCAGTCTGCATGTCTTTGTCATGAGGTGGGCAGCACTCTTCTACAGTCATCTGGAATCATGTTTGATCTAAATGACCAAAGTTCTTAACTCTTTCAGAATTGTTTATTTTTGCAATATTGATGAGAGAATAAAAATTGTTCTTCTGCTTCTGCCCACTTCATTCTACATCACTTCATACACCTTGGAAATGTGAATAACCAGACCAAGCTGCCCCTGGGAAGGCAAATGATGGAGGGACAATTGAAGAGAGAATAGAATGTTGCTCCCTTGTGCCACCTGCCAATCCCTAAATTCTGGATCAAGTTACAAGTATCTACAGGAATGAGAGACACATGCTCCAGGCCCTGGATGAAAGAGGAAATAGAAAGTAATGAGTTATTATGGATTTGCATGGGATTGGAGATGGGGATTCACTTTCGATGTTTGTGAGACCTGAGGCTGGGAAGATTGTGAGAAAAAGAAGGCTCAAGGATATTGGAGGTATGGATACACCTGAAGACTCAACAGCTGTGTTCTAGGAAGATAATAAGTGCCATCTATTGGAGTTTGAGGGGAATGGCAGGACTTCAGAGAAGAGTGAATAGGGCTGGTAGTGAATTGATTACATGCTGGGAACTGAGAGAAGTTGCTAGAACATGAAATAAGGACTAAGATTCAGGAAGGAGAGCTAGAGGAAGAAAACACCTGCAGAGGACAGAATGATTACCACCTCCTGGGAGAGCTTCAAGATGTGGGGGACAGCAACAGTGAACGATGATGGAGAGCAGGGCTTATGATACCTGCTGAGAGCTGCAGGAAATAAGCAACACTATATAATCAAAGCAAGATGCAAAGGAGAGCATCAATTGGGGTCGTTGGGGGTCAGGAAGCTCCCTCCTGGAGATTTACCCAAAGCATATTGGAAGACATTGAATCTATCTGGGCCTCTGGGGAAAGAATTGTTTAGGGGTATGTACTAACACTTTTGAAAAGGAGGTCAGTCAGGGCATCTCTGATCAAGTTAAGGAGTTTTCATGGCAAGTAGTTATCCAAACAATCTGAAAACAGAATGTAAACAGTTTGATAATATTACAAGACACTGGTCATTATATGAAGGTTAATGGCCAAGATTTGGTTGTTCCTGTAGGGACCTTTAAAAGGCATACTGGCACAACTCTGAGTCAGCGAAAGGGAACCAGTTATAGAGGAAGAACTCATCTCTTAAGAAAGTCATTAAAAACCAGTTTTCACCTTTTCCCTTGCATCTCTTGTAGGATGTAGCAAAGCAGATGATTTCTCTGTCCTCCCATCCACCTCCTACCCCAGTCAGCACGGGCACCATGCAGCAGAAGCATGAAGCTTTATCCAATGGAGCAGAGTGAATAAAAGAATGAATGGATAAAAAAGTTCTTATGAACAATTTACAGTGTATAAAGCACTGAGAATATGAATACAAGAGGTCAGGAAAATGGCAGGTCCCATGGTCTTAGGGTTATGGGTTATATTTGTTTTTGTTTTGTTTTCTGAAAGTGCAGAGCAGTATCCTAGGACAGTATGTTGGCTGAGCCTATAGCTGGAGATGGCAGTGATTACAACCAAGCAGTGGACAGCATCTGGAGATGACTGTGAGACCAAGGTCAGTGGGGGCCACGTGAAGCCATTAGGGGCCCAGCACCATATGAAATATATATTTCCTACACGTTTACCCCTCCATTTGTTAACTCCATGAATGTATTTGCATACAGTGTACCCTAGATTTATAAGGCAGATCTTTTGCTGCTATTATTCTTACTGTTTCATTTCAGTGATTGCCTTTGCTTTGAACTAATTGTGTCTATCCTCTGATGGAAGAAAACACAAACACAACAATGGGGGCTTATGAGCTACAGTTTTAAGAGTGATGGTACACTATATACGGGGTAGTCACCCTTCTGGAGAACTCAACCTGTAAGTGAGTTGAAGAAGTAGCCTGTATATGTTCTATTTTCCATTAGCTTATAAATAAGATAGTTCATGTTTTAAACTTTGTGATACTTGTGGGGGAAGCCAATTTCCCCTTGAGTTTGGTGGGGTAGGGCTATATACTGAAGTTCCCATGTCATCTGTGTGGGAGCAGCCCCCTTGTATTAGGGCATAAGGTTACTATACTATGTATATATATGTACTATACATACTAGTAAGGTTAAATACTTCAGATCTGTGATATCATTCACAGATGTAGATCTCAACCTAGTAGATATCTCTGAGAGTTGTTTCAATTTTTTAAAAAATTCATCATCTGGTGGTCACCTTTTGATGATAAACAAGGTTAACATGCATTAAAAATGGATATAATAGGTGTCAAGTGAATTTGAGGTACAGATTAAATCCAATCTTAATGCCCGTCATTCAACCTTCTAGACTGCAGTTTCTCTTCTTAAGGCTATGTAGGCCATATCTAAAGTTTCTCTCTAACTAAGCCGATATTTTTGTTAAACTTGTAACAGGATTGGAGCAGGGGCCATTCCATGGAACATGTTGCAGAGCTGAGTGGAGCCCTCCTGGGCCCAGGAGCAGAATGTATTGTTAAAGAATATCAATAACATCTACTTGTTTGTGCTTTAGTTCATTTAAATAATTGAGCAAGGAAGATGTTTTCAACATCTTTCAGCCTCCTTTAGCGGGGTCTGGTACTGTAGCTGAATATATTAATAAATTTAAGAGCTGGAAGGAATCTCGAAAACTGTCTATTTTAACTGGTTCCTGATCAAGAATCCCTTTCTACAAGATGCTTATCAAATGGCGGTTCAGCCTTCAATAAAGGGAAATCTACTAATTCTTGAGATGGTCCACTCCACTTTTGGGTAGCTCTAATTGTTAGGAATGGGCAGCTAGATGGTACAGTGGATAGAGTGCTGGTCCTGGTGTCAGGAAGACTCATCTTCCTGAATTCAAATTCAGCCTCAAACACTTACTGGCTATGTAACTGTAATGGAAATGCAAATTTAAAGATCTTCCCTACTCCTAGCTTAAGTGCACCTGGAGCCTGTGGGGGGAGGCTTGTTTTTCAGGAAAGCCCACACCTTGATACTTTGTGATTGGGGAGTGGGTCAAGGAGGTTGTTACAATCTTTGAGCCAGGAGAAGGCTATATAAACTCTGATGATAGGCTTTGCTTTGGGGCTCACTTTGAGAAGTGCTGTGTGATTTGACCAGATGAGACTCTGGGAAGCTGTTGTTGAGAGCCCCCCCGGCTTTGAAAACCCAGATGTTGATGCTTCCCTCTCTGGTAACTGTGATTTGGTGTTGATGTATGTAATGTTGGGACAGTTTGGAAGCGTCTGTTTGATCTGTAAATTCTGTCTGTATAATCTGAAGTTCAGGGTGCTGACCTTTTCCCCCTGAACTTATAGTACATAGGTAATATATGTTTGATTAAAGTAAGCTTGTTAACCCATTTTGAGTTGCTTTCCTTTTGAAAAGCAGATCTAAGAACCTGTGTTGGCAGTCACCCTGGGGATATTGGGGTGCTTGCCGCTACAGTGACCCTGGGTAAGTCATTTAACCCAGTTTACTTCAGTTTCCTCATCTATAAAATGAGCTGGAGAAGGAAATAGCAAACCACTCCATTATCTTTACCAAGGAAACCCTCCCCCCTCCATGGGGTCAGGAAGTGTAGGACATGGCTGAAATAGCTGAACAATAACAACAAATTGTTAGAAGCTTTTCCTTATACCAATACAAAAATCTACCTCTCTGCTTCTCCACCCTAGCCTCCTAGTCTGCCCTCTATGATCAAGTAGAAGAAGTCTAATCCCTTCCCCCCAGCATTAAGGGATCTCAAAGACCCTTTAGTTTTCTAAAAAGAATTCCTCCTACAGCATACTCAGACAGTCATCCAAACCTTTTCTTGAAGACCTTCAATGATGTGGGACTGACTTCCATTCTATGTATTCCGCTTTGGCATAGCTCTAATTATTAAGAATTTTTTTCTTACATCAAGCATGAATATGTCTCTTTGTAGTTTTCTTTCATTGATTCTGGTTCTCTGTAGTGCTGGGGGAAAAAAAAAGAACAAATCTAATGCCTTCTTTAGACGGCACCTCTTCAAATACTTGAAGGTACCTATCCTGTCCCTTTTTCTCCAGGATAAAATCCCCAGTACCTTCAACAAATCTCTACAGGTCTGTTATTCAGTCCTTTTATCACCCTGGCTGTCCACTTCTGGGCTTGCTAGGACTTGGAGGCATATTTCCTGAAATGTAGTGGCCAGAACTAAAGGCAATACTAATTTTCTTGTTCTGGCACAAAATGCTTTTCCTATCCTGTGTTTATGAAATAGATCTTTAATCCAAGTATAGAATTTTTATATGTATCACTGTTAAATTTCATTATATTCTCTTCCTTCATTATTCTTGCCAGTGAAGGTCTTTTGTTGTTGTTATTCAGTCATTTTTCAGTTGTGTCTGACTGTTTAAGACCTCATTTGGGGTTTTCTTGGCAGTGATACTGGAGTGGTTTGCCATTTCCTTCTCCAGATCATTTTACAGATAAGGAAACTGAGGCAAACAAGGTTAAGTGATTTGCTCAGGGTCATACAGCCAAATAAGTATCTGAGACTAAATTTGAACCCAGGAAAATGAGACTTCCTGACTCCAGGCCCAGTACTCTATCCACTGCACCATCTACTTCCCAAGGTCTTTTTTTAGATCTAGATCTAATATATTAGCCATCAATTAATCAATGAGCATTTATTAAATGTAGACTATTTGCCATATACTGTGGTAGGTGATGAGGATGCAAAGACAAAAGTTTACAATCTACTAAGGGACATAACATAAATATACTTTAATTATGTTTATGTTTTATGTAACATATAATATACTTACATATAAAAATGTAATTTTGGATGTATCAGGAAAGGTCAAATATAGCAAGTGGCTTTTGAACCATTTTGAAAGGAACTAGAGATTTTAAGAAGTACAGGTGAGAAGGGACTGTATTTTAGGCAAAGGGTACAATCTGTGTAAGGGAAGGTAGAAAGAATCATAGAGTTAGGACTGGAAGGGGCCTTATAGTCCAGGATATTCAAGTTACTTCCCCAGATTCAATCAGCAAGTGTCAGAGCTGGGATCTGAAACCACGTCTTCCTGACTCTAAAACTAGTGCTACCTCAATAGGGTATGTTGTATGTGAGGCCTAGCAAGCAGGCCAGTTTGGGTTAGCCATGGTGTGTATAGGTTAGTAATAGATAATAATCCTGGAAAAGGAGTAAAGGGCTTTAAATGCCAAATGAGTTCATATCTGGTCCTAGAATTAATAGGAAGTCACTGGAGTAAAGTGAGCAGGAGGGTAACATGGTCAAGCCTAAACTTTGGGAATATCACTTAGGGAGCTATTTGGACAATGGATTGGAGAAGGAAGAGACTTAAGGCAGGAAGACTCATCAGGTTATTGTGATAGTATAGGTGTAGAACCATGGTGGTAGGTGTTTTACCTTCAAATGTCAAATATGAAACATGATACCAATTGGATGCCTTTATCCCAGGGATTGATAAAAATATTGAAAAGCACGAGATCAAAAATAAATGTCTGCCACACTTTACTAAAGACCCTTCTCTACTGCCCCGAGCTGGTCCATTAATTATTATTCTTTATGTCCAGACATTTAACCAGTTCCAGATCCACATATCTACCTTCTATATCTCTGTCTAATCCACAAACATAGTTATTATAAAAGATTTTGTCAATTGCTTGGTTAAAAAAGATCTGATATACTCAGACATAACAGCTGAAAAAACCAGAGGGGTTTGAAGCTTTTGTCCATCCACAAACATTAAAGAAAATGCTCTTTAAAGCAGACAATTTCCTAAATCTAACATAGTTATAACATTTATTTTTCCCATAAACACTTCTTATTGACAATATTAAATCTAGTGTCAAGGGAAAATTACCTTATGTAGCCCTCGTATTCCCATCTGCACATTTGAGCCTAAAGATCACTTAAAGTCTCTAAGTTAGAAAAATATGACTAAAGAAACAGTAGTTGATTTTCTGTACCAGTTTTATTGTGTCTCAAGGGCCCAGAGAATATGGATGCTCTTGGCTTGGGTACACAATGTGAATTTTCAGAATAACCTGTATACTATTAGCCCTTGTGTAATTTAAAATGGCCACACTAGAGCAAAGGCTCAGTTTATGTCACCTCTTAATATTTGTTTTATGACTAGTAAGGAGAGGAAAGTGGAACCCAGCAATTTTTCTTTCGGGAAATAGATACAATCAGAACCATCAACCCAAGTATATGTTAAATGGCATCTAAATCACATTTATCTCCCACCAGAGGGCAAGGAAAACAGTGGATGTGTCTCCAGAAATTAAAAATTAATAGCCGCAAGAAGACTATAAATGGAATGGGGTGAAAAGGATGTAGGTTTTGTGTCCCATGGTGAACAACTACAAGAACATTTTGTTGCATGTTTGGTTCTAGTTACACAAGATCAAATGAGGCAGCAAACGAAGTGCTTTGCAAACCCCAGTGCTGTATTAATGTGAACTGCACAGGAAGATAATTGCATTTTACTCTTTTTGCCCTTATTAAAAAGGTTAATTTGCAAAAGCTCCTTTGAAACTCTATGATTTAGGGCTGGAAGCAGGGGTCTGCTGAATACAGCCTGAACAAGCCCCAGATGATTGTTAAACTTTAAGTGTGAACATTTACACATCAGAAGTTGGCAGAGGCTACAAATTAGGGCTTGATTTTATTGTTTTGTTGATTGTCTAGACTTTAGAAAGCGATGGGGAAAATGTTAATAATGCAGATTCAACCTAAAAGTAGGGATTGCATATATTCTATCCCCTTCACTACTCTAATCTTAGAGGCTATTAAACATTTACCAACACATCTTAATGCTCAATATAGAATAATTTTTGTCATTTTATAGTGGGGGAAACTGAATCCCAGATAGATACAAATGACTTGTCCAAGGTCATAAAAGTAGTTGAACCAATATTCAGACCACATCCTCTGATATTTGCCACTTTGTTGTTTTCAGTACTGTCCAACTCTTTGTGCCCCCATTTGGGGTTTTCTTGGCAGAGACATTGGAACAGTTTACCGTTTTCTTCTCTAGCTCATTTTTCAGATGAGAAAACTGAGGTAAAAAGGGTTAAATTAATTTCTTAGGGTAACACAGCTACTAAGTATCTGAAGCTGGATTTGAACTCATGAAGATGAGTCTTTCTGATTCCAAGTTCAGTGCTTTATTTACTGTGCAACCTACCTGCCTGATAGTTGTGATGGTTCTTCCCTAACCCAGCCAGTCTTTATTTGGAGGTATGTTTTCCCCCATATTATCTAGTTAGACAGCTTGTCTAGAATGTTCAAATTAATCAGCTACTTAACAAAAACTCCACTTGAATTTGTTATTGGTGATCCTGGGCATAATGAGATTTCATTCTTGTTTGTTTAAAGTCAACCAAAGTCCAAACAAGTAGTAACTTATGATACTTAATGTTGAATCTTCTAAAGAAGTCAGTCAATAAGAATTTATTAAGCACCTACTATGTGCCACAAATACTAGGCACATACCATATGCTAAGTCCTGGTGAAAAAAGAAAGGCAAAATATAGTCTCTGCCCGCCAAGGAGTTAACAATAAAATGGGGGAGAAATCAGGAAGATGTGTGTGTGTGTGTGTGTGTGTGTGTGTGTGTGTGTGTGTGTGTGTATTTGAGACAAATACACACAAACAAGCTGTAAACAGAATAAATGAAAAATAATCAACACAGAGAGAAGGCACTAGAATTAAGAGAGATTGAGAAAGGCTCCCTGTAGAAGGTGAGATTTTAACTGGCACTTGAAGGAAGCTAAAAAAGCCAGGAGGCAGAGATGAGGAGAAAGAGTATTCCACATGGGGAACAGCCAGAGAAAATTCCTAGGACCAAGAGATGGAGTGTCTTGTTGGAAAAACAGCAAGGAGGATACTGTCACTGGATCGAAGAGTTGGGGGGAGGGTGTTGAGTATGACGTATAAGAAGACTGGAAAGATGGAAGGCTAGTTGGTTATGAAAAGCCTTGAATGCCAAATAGAAGCTTTCATATTTGAGCCTGGAGGTGATAGGGAGCAACCAGAATTTGTTGAGTAGCAGAGTAACATGGGGAGACCTATGCTTTAGGAAAATCATTTTGGCTGCTAAATGGAGGATAGATAGGAGTAGAAAGAGACTTCTGGAGAGGACAGACAAGAGTGAAGAGAGATTTTTGGCAGGCAGACCCACCAGTGGGCTATTACCATAGTCCAGACATGAAGAGATGAAGGAATGTACCTTCATCTTTATGATGGCAGTATCAGAAGAGAGAAGGGAAGGAGGAAGGGTTGGATATTAGAGAGATGCTAGTAATGTGAAATCTCCTGGTTTTGGCAACAGAATGGATATGGGGAGAAAGACATAGTGAGAGATAGTGAGGAACTGAGGATTACACCTAGGTAATGAGCCTGGGGCCCGGGAGGAAGGCAGTGCACTCAGCAGGAACAGCAAAGTTTGGGAGGGAAGGGTGGTTTAGAAGAAATATGAGTTCAGATTTGGACATGTTGAGTTTAAAACGGGACATCCTGTTCAAAATGTCAGAAAGACATTTGGAGAGGCCAGTCTGGAGGTCAGCAGAAGAGATCAGATTGGATAAAGAGATTTGAAAATCATCAACACAGCATGGAGATGGTAATTAAATCCATGAAAGCCGATGAGATCAGCATGGGAAGTAGTACCAAAGGAGAAGAGAAGAGGGTCCAGGGAAGCCCAGTTGTGCTTAAAGTCATAAATCCATTGTGATCATTGTGTTTTTCTTCCTTATGAAATGTAATCATGGAACCACTTATTTTAATCATCTTTAAGCCACCTTCACTTGTAGCAGATTTTTTTTTTCCTGCTAGGAAACAATGTTTTCCTTTTGCTTCTTAGCATAATTCAGGCTTTGTGTGGATCACATTAAAACCAAATCTTTTCCCCCACCTTAAACCTCCCACAGTACTTTGTTCTGTGCATCTTTAATAAACTTATCATGTGTTAATGTGTATATTATATATCATATGTCTATGGAGATAGCCTCCTACCACACTGGAAGCTCTTTGAGGTCAGTGGATACAGTGCTGGGCATGGTGTCAGGAAGACTCATATTCCTGAGTTCAAATCTGGTCTCAGACACTTACTAGCAATGTGACCCTGGGAAAGTCACTTAACCCTGTTTGGCTTAGTTTCCTATCTGTAAAATGAGCTGGAGTAGGCAATAGCAAACTACTCCAGTATCTTTGCCAAGAAAACCCCAGGTGGGGTCCAGAAGAGTTAGACATGACAAAGACAACAACAAAGCCTTTGTTAGGCACTTAATAAGAGTTTGTTGAATTGTGTTTGTTTTTGAACTGAGAATTCCCTTTTGCTACCATAGATCATAATGATTTATATAACATGTTTATATTATTTAAAGCATTTATATTATTTCATATTATCTTCACAAAATTTACCCCTTTGACATCTGAAAAAAACAGAGATACAGAGAAGTCAGTTATACCAAAAATTATGCACTATTTCCATCCTAAGTGTTACCCGTGGGAAATATTTTCTCACTATTAGGAGGAGAGCAGAAGTTGACAAACCAGATTAGTGTTTAGTAACTGGAGAAAAAAAGGTAACATTCAGGCTGTCATATGTCCAAAGCAAGTTTTAAATAAAGCCTGGTCTTGTATTTAGGAATTATGAGATAATGCTCCTGTTAGTTTCAGCATTGATGAGAGAGTTAACAGTCAGGATTCTTTTTTGTATCTTTAATATTTTCTTTCATAGTATAACATGAATTTCTTTTTAAAGAGGAAGTGACAATCAAAAATCTAGCCTTGTCACAGAATGCTTTAAAAGTTGCTACTTGAGAATATTCCAAATACCATTTTGCTGAAAATGGTTTTATTTTGCCTTCTTTTGAAACTATCTGGTTATCTTTGCTTAGGGGATGTTTCTAAATAATGGAGCTTTGATTGTTTGTTTTGTCTTAGGCAAGGCAATTCCCTAGTTTCCCCTTGCTTTCTTGGCAGAACAAGAGAACTAGGAGATTCTTATTCTCCTTGGTCCCCAAGGACTAAATGATGATATCTAACATTTCTATAATACTTTAATGTTAGCAAAATGCTATATATAGCTACCTCATTTGATCGGCACAGTAAGTAGATAACATACATGTATTATTATCCCATTTTACAAAAGGAGGACCTGAGGCAGCAACAAGTGACTTGCCCAGGGTCACAGAATTGTGTATAATTGTCACCTCAGGCCTCCTGACTTGAGTCTGGTGTACTTTCTAGTCCATTCTCCTGCCTCCCATGTTTATTAAATTGAATTGAATTGTTGGATTTTTGTATTTCAGTGACAAAGCTCTTTTGTATGGGGTCCAAAAAGACCTTGTGCTGAATTTTACTGAATTGTGAATTGTACAAATTGTATAATTTCTTTCATTTCTGTGTCACATATTACCCCAGGATTTGAAAAACAAATGTGTTCAAATAAGCTCATAAACAGGCAATTATTGAGCACTTGCTGTTTACAACATGATATTGCTTTGATGATGTCGGTGAGTAGGCTGATAGAGTTATGTTAGTGAAGCCTGGAATTTCCATCTGACATTTTTGAATAATGCCCTTTAAGGGCCACCCTTTCCCTTCAGACACACTCTTAATGTGTATACATTTTTTTTTTCTTAAATAGGACCATAAAGTAAAAACCAAAACAAAACTCTCTTCCCTTCTTTCCTGCACATTTTGATGTTTGCCTGTGTTTCTAGGAGGCCCAGTAGTCTTACTACTTATTATTTAGGACTGCTTTGTAAATTGTAGCAGGCCAAGATTGCTTAGTATTTATCACATGTAGCTTACCTGATTAGTTGCAATTAAAGCTAATGTAAGACAAATACTTGAGGTCTGGTGAGACCGGGGAGAAAAGTGACTATAACTTTAATAATGCCATTGGGAATATGCATGACCTCACACCTCCAACCCTGACATTGTTTAACCAAACCCCACAACTTGTGAATTTCAATTATTTGTTCAGAGGGGCCATTCATAATTGCCTGGGGTAAGCTTGCCTTTAGGATGCAAACCAGAAAACAATGAAAATGCTACAAGGGTGAATTAGAACAGAGGCACTTAAACATATAAATTAACTGGGTCTCTTTTCACAGCTTTCCCTTTCTATTCCGAGAGGCTTCCGTCCCCTGACATCAAAGACAGGATTATGTGAGAAGATAAAAACTTGATCTAATGTCCATGTTTGAAGTCATGAAAGTCCTCCTCTCTCTCCTAGGCAAAATAACCCTCCTTATAACACAAAAAGCCAGGGTCCAGGTGCAAAGAGGTTGGGGGTGGGCTGGGGGAAATTGGCAGGAAGGGACTGGGCAATCTGAGGCAGGAGGAAATTCTGTCTGTCTCTGCTGAAGCCAGCATCTTTCCAAACTGGCTAATAGATTGTTTGTAGGCTTTGTTCTGCCAATTAATATGTTAAGTCTTTCTTTTAAGCCTGGGACATTATGTGTCCTGTCGGGATGGCTCTTTAATGAGATTTTAACTAGGCTTCTCCTTACTAACAGGGAAGCCTAGTACTGAATTACATCAAGGGAGAAGAAAGTGTACCTAAACTCAGGATCATTAACTAATTTGTTTTCTTCAGTATTATTTAACAATTACATATCTTGCCCCTGATAAACTATGTACATTCACACAGGACCTACCGGGGGTAGGCAGGTTAATTCTAGTTAAAGTGATAGGCTTGGAGCGGGGAGCAGCAGAGAGAATTGGAGACATTACACAATTCCTGGGAAAGCTTAAGAAAAAGGAAAACGGGCTATAAATTGGCACAGTGTCCTTGTTTAGGCTATCCAGGTATTGTCTGGAAGGAATAGAAACAATCTTTGCCCCTCGCTGCTGACCGGCATTGCTGCAAGAAGCCTTTTTGTTTTTGTTCTTTGCTTTGTTTTAACTAGAGTCTAGCAAGCTACAAGCACATTGCTTTTAGAGACCTTGGTTCCTTGAGCACTAAATCAGCATTCAAGTGGTTGGTTAATCTCCCAAGGGCCAAAATAAAGTGCTCTGGCCTAGTTTATAACACAGAGCACCAAGCAGAAAGCTTTTTTCCTAGGTATCAAACCCTAGCGGATAAGAGGTTTAAAATGGGTTGTTTGGGTCTTTACATAGAGCTATTGTATCGGTTCTTTATCTCACCTCCTTTTTTATTCAACTAGCAACCCTTGTAGTACTAAAGGATATTTGGAGACCACATGCTTCTGTTCCACAAGATGTAGGCACCACCTAGAGATCCTGGACTCTGACTATGACAACTCCAAAGCCACCTTGTCCCTCCCACAGTGGGGTGCTGCTGTTTTTATACTGGAAAGTCAGGGGGAAAAAGGGGTGAAATATGGTTATCCATTCCAGGATTTCCCATCTCTCATCAATTAAGTGACCAATCAACCTTGGAACACAGCAAGTGAGGCATGCCTGTCATACCTCAGCAGGGAGGTGGTGGATTGTGGGTGCAGAATGAAGCATACAGTGTCAGACATGGCCAATATACTGATATGTTTTTTGTAACTGTTCTTATTTTTATGCAAGGAGGTGTTCTATTGGGGTAAAAAGAAGGGAGTCATTGTGAAGTGCTGTTAAGAAGTTAAAGTATATAATGATAAAATAAGGGGCTAGGGATTAAACCTATTGTTTTATTTGTATAGGGAACTCTCAGATGAGGAAATTCCCTCTACCAATGAAAGTCAGCACTTTTTCTTCAAATTAGTCTTAGAGAGTTAGGTGCTTAGAACACTCAGATGTTAAGTGACTTGCCCAGGGTCACATGGTCAATATGTGTTAGCATCAGGACTCTTCCTGGCTCTAAGGGCAGTTCTTTATTCACTGGATCACAGTACCTTACACACATATACATGTTTGTATTTGTATATATGTATGCATACAGAAGCACACATATGCATATATACATATGTGCACACACATGTACATCTGCATGCACACATATGTATTCTAAGACTGAAAGTTGTAGAGAAGGGGCCAATTTACATTAGCAGAGAAAGTTCCCTGTGAAATCACAAACCAGATAAACAGTAAAGATACTTGTCCCCAAATAAAAATCAAGCAATGGGCTCCATTTCAAATAACATTCTTTCCAGTTGCATGAAGAGGTCTTTAATTTTCCTTCATGAAACCTTTATTATGCTTGAACAAAACAATTATGGGGCTATTGCTTCATTTATTTAGACTAAATTTTGTTGGGGTGGGGAGTGGGTCTTTATATATGGCTCATCAATGAAATCTAGACTTTTCTGGAATTAGGATAAGACTGCTTGTCTCCTGTAGGTGGAAACTTGGAGAAACCTCAGTGGAATGGGCAGCTTGAGCAGCTCTGAAGGCTTGTTCTCCCCATTTCCCTGTTGGTCAATTTTATTTTTTGCTCGTTTACTTGTTCACCCAGAAAAGTGTGCTTACATTTTATGAAAATGAATCATTGTCCTCCTCCCCACTCCCCATGGGTCTGTCAACAAGAAAACGAGTGGGCCATACTGAAAAACTCTGCCTGCTCAGGGTCACCCAGTGACCTTACTAAAGTTATGTGAAGATAGTGGTCAGTTATATAGTTGAAAACTATAATGAGCTGAAGTTAGAAAACTTGCCTACATTAACTTCTCTGCCAAGAGGCTGGGACCTACAGTCTGATAATCAATCATCATTTAAATTGACACTTGTTGCCTTGAAGCACTCTGAAAGAAACTCCTCTTTCTAGTCAGTGTCAATATTTGCACATTTCTCAGTTGAATCAATGATAACTTTAATTTCAATTCATGAATTCCTTTTCTGATCTACACTGGAGCAGCTAAGGCATGTAAAATTTCTACCAAAATGCATTCTCTATATACCCTTACAAGGAATGTATCAATTTGTCTTTTTGCCTCCCTTTTTGTGAGTTTACCCTTTTTTAATTAACACTAGAAATTTTTCAACCTTTCTGAGCAGCTCAACCCAGTAGCTGAAAGATTCCTGCTATCCAGAAGGATGTTTGTGTGCCCCATTACCGAAGAACAAGCCCAAGCTGTGTATTCATTCGTTCCCAGATGACTCATTCACCAACAGAAACACTTTAGCAATGTTTCTTCCCACCATGGCACTTGATCAATGCTAATTGGTGGGAACAGAGTGAGAAGATTTATATCATGTGTTCACTATATTTCCCAAAGAACAGGGATGGTCCAGGAATGTGGGAATTCAGACCAGAATGATTTTTTTTTAAGAAGAGCTTTTGCACGTTTCAAGTGCCAACAATGTCGGATCTTCTATTAAGAATATTTTTTTCCGGTCCAGGTTCAGGCATTGTTGGTCCTGTGTAAATTCCTGCCAGATGAAAGGGAAAGGTTTTCATTTCTTGGTAGTGTTTGGGAGGCCCTAGTAGAAGATTTACAGGACTTTGAGGGAGGGGGGGCAATTTTAATCCTGCAAGAGGCCCTTGAAGCCCTTTAGAGCATTGGTGGCTCTGGGTGGTCCTTCTGAATCTTTTGTGGCCATTAGGGTCCCTTGAAACTTTTTCCAGTCAATGCAGTTCTTGGAAAACCTACAAGGCTCAGGAAGAAGAGTGACTACTGGAATATTTAACAAGTTCTTGATATCTCCTGGGGCTATATTTCAACTGCCATCATGCTCAACTTTCCTGAGGTCCCAACCTGTCAGAAGTAGAGCCTACTTTTAAAACACATTCTAAGCCAGACGCTTGGTTAAATGAAGGCAGAACTGGCAATCCAAACAACTGTATGTCTAGCAAGGAGGACGGCTAAGAGCCAGCTCCAAAGACTGTATAGGACTTGGAAAACAACAAAAAGGTTCTGATGCATCGAGGTAGGGCCAGGGGGCTATATTACAGATGTTGATTGGAAGAGGCAGCAGCATGGTCAGACAGTTGGCCTCAATTGGGAAGACTTGAGTTTAAACCCACCTATACCAGCTATGTAATCCTGTGTCCTTTTCATGCTCTGTGTGTTCCACCCAAGCCATCTTTTTGCCAGCTGTATTGCTGCCGCATCCTTTGGAACCCTAGATCTCTAGAATTTAATGCACTTACCATTGGAATGCCCACTGTAGGGCTGAGCTGTCTTATGTAAAAGAGAAAATTCATTATTTATCATGCTTCACACTTTATACATCCACTGGTCATCTTCTTTTCATCTGTTCTGCTTCTGTATGAAAACATTCCTATCCCTTTTCGCCTCTTACTCTGGAGAGAATAATCAAAACTATCATTGCTCTTGGGGAGCTACCTATGGTCCTACTCCTCTGACTTCCCAGACTAATACACCCTTCCCTCACCACCATTCCTCTCAGATATGTTGTCTTCCCCTATTAAAAAGCAGTTTTTGGTAGGCAGAGACTATCTTGCTTTTGGGTTTGTATTTCCACTGTTTAACAATAAGTGCTTAATTGATGCTCTTCTCTTCTCTTCCTTCCTTCCTTCCTTTCTCTCTCTTTTTTTTCATTCTTTCATTCTTTCTTTCGTGCATTCAAATTCAAGGCTAGCATTTTATCCACTACCCTGTTGCTGCCCCCATACTATGAGATTGATTCAAACTTGCTATTGCTCATTTCTCCAGTTCCAAGTTATTAGTTGTGTAATGTATTTTGAGAGAAAAATATTCAGATAGAATGACAATATATTGAAAGGAAAGGAAAAGTTTTCTGGATTTTTTTCCATTTGGAAACTAATATGAATAATGAATGTTAATTGCTTAAGAATTCTATAAGAGGATAATGACTTATTTCCATAAAAGAAATCTCACATAATAGGTATATTAGGGAGCATATTAAAAATAACACACACTAGACCTCATCTCATCTACCATCCCTTTATTAGGCCCTTACTACCTTCCTTACCAATTCCTTTTACTGTAAGGGGAGATGTAAAGGAAATATTTATCATAAGAACATAGGATTATAGATTTAGAGCCAGCAGGGACAGAACTTAGAGACTATTAGCCAACTCCCTTATTTTACAAATGAGTCACTTCCTCAGAAGTGAAGTGAAGTGAATTGACAGGAGTCAAAAAGCTGTAAGGTGTCTAAGGCCAAACTGGAATTCTGGTCTTCCTGACTTCAAAACTAGTCATCTATCTACTATACCTGCATGACTTTTCAAAATTATGTCTTCTGTTTCATTAGTAAAAAAGAATTATGTTCATGTCTTTGTGAATCTGTCCCCTATTGAGAACTAGAGCATGAAGTGAGTCAACACAGATTATTTATTTGTTTGTTTGTTTGTTTATTTTGGAGGGCAATTGGGGTTAAGTAACTTTCCCAAGGTCACAAGGCTAGGTTTTTGTTTGTGTGTATTAAGTGTCTGAGGGCGGATCCGAACTCAGGTCCTTCTGACTTCAGTGCTGACACTCTACTCACTGCGCCACCTAGCTGCCCCTTTAAAAAGGTTTTTTATGGCTATCTTTTGTTTTTACATTGCCTAGATTTTTTTTTCCATGTATGCTTTCCACTCCCCCTTTCAGAGAGTAGTCCCTTATAATAAGTATTTTTTTTCTTTTTGGAAGGCAATTGGGGTTAAGTGTGTTAAGTGTCTAAGGCCAGATTTGAACTCAGTCCTCCTGACTCCAGGGTCGGTGCTCTATTCACTGTGCCACCTAGCCACCCCATAAATAATTTTAAAAAAGAAACTGAAGAGAAAAATTCAGCAATATTGATAAATACATAAAAAATTGACATATGCAACACTCCACATCTGTGGATCCTGACCTTTTTCTTCTCATCCCTGTGCCACCTTTTCAAAGGAATATGTATGTGGGGGCAGCTTGGTAGTGCAGTGAATAGAGCACCAGCCCCTGAGTTAGGAGGACCTGAGTTCAAATCCAGCCTCAGACACTTAACACTTTACTAGCTGTATGACCTTGGGCAAGTCACTTAACTGCAATTGTCCAGCCTTTCCCCTCCAAAATGAAGAAGAAGAAGGAGAATGTATGTATGTGGGTGAGTTATCTTACCTTATATCTCCTTTGGAGACATGTTTATCCTTTGCAATTTTGCAACATTCATTTTTTATTGTTTTGTAGTGGTTGTTCAATTCTATTGTTAGAGTCATTCCTGATTCTACTCATTTTACTCTGCATCAGTTCATGTAAGTCTTTCCATGCTTTTCTATATTCATCATATTCATCATTTCCTACAGCACAGTAATATTCTATGACATTCATATATTATAATTTGTTTAGTAAGTCCCTAGTCAGTAGACATCTACTTTGTTTCCAATTTTTTTTTTCTACCATGAAAAGTGATGTTATTAATTCTCTGTTGAATATGGAATTCCCCCTCCCCCTTGTGGCCTTTGATCTCCTTGGGGCATATGCCTGGCAATGAAATTTCTGTTCAAATATTTTAGCCACTTTTTAAAAAAAATAATTTTGAATTGCTTTCCAGAATGGTCAAACTAATTTATCGCTCCACCAATGATGCAATAGTATGCCTGTGTTTCTGCAACTTCCCCATGTTTTGTCACCTTTGCTAATTTCCTAGGTAAAAATTCAATGCATTTATTAAGTACCTAGTCTATCCCAGGTATTGTGTTAGGTAATGAAGTTATACCTGGCCTCACAGAATATATGCTCTGGGATCCAGTTAGATTTCTAAGGTTTCGATAGGAACAACTTCTTTCAGGTTCAGCTTTTCCCTTAACTCTTGGTAACTAGAGAAATCTGGATCCAGATGTCTCCAGAAGAGAAAGTGAGGCTGGTGACCTTGCACAGCTCTCCCTCATTCAAATCAAAGTCAACTGCAAGTCATATCATTATTTCCATGATACCATGGTCCTCTTCGACAATGAAGGACAGGAGCGGCTAGGTGGCACAGTGCCCTGGAGTCAGGAGGACCTGAGTTCAAATCTGACCCCAGACACTTAACACTTACTAGCCAGGTGACCTCGGGCAAGTCACTTTATCCCAATTGCCCTGCCTTCCCCCTCCAAAAAGAAAAAAAAAAAAAGGACAAACACAACCTGTGAGTAGACTGAGCTGCCTGAATGGGGACCCAGCTAATTGGGTAACTCAGCTTGTCCTCTGCCTCTCCCTCTCTCTCTCCTTCTCATTCTCCTTTCCAAAGGAAGGTAAATTTTGATGGCCAGAAGCTGTCCACTTAACATGGGGTTTAATGGTTAGATTTCTTCCTTCTTTCCTTCCTTCCTTTCTTTTTTTCTTTCTTTCTCCCAGTTCACTCTGAAACTCATACATTAAACCACAGTAGGTCCCTACCCAAGCTCCACTTAATGACTGTATTTTCAGCCCCCCCCCCCCCCCCCCATCCCCGGCTTCAAACGAATTTCAATGGTACCTTTCTCTTTGGAACAGCAACCCTGAGGGTCTTCCACTCCCAGATTGATTTTCTCTCTCCCTCTCTTTTTTTTTTTTTTTTTCAAATTAAAAGGGCTATCCCTTGACTTACTTCTTAAAGAGGCCTCTTCATTGAATAGGCATTACCTCACTCAAAGTGAGAACGTGAAAAGGCCTTAGCCTACCAGGGTCTCCCATTGCATCTTGGGTCATCTCCAGTTGGCCTGATGAATATCTGGCCACTGGATCCTTATGACTCTGGAGGAGAAAGTGAGGCTGATGACCTTGCATGGCCCTCCCTCACTCAAATCAAAGTCAACTGCAAGTCATGGCATCATTTCCCTGATGCCATGGTCCTCTTCGAAAACAAAGGGCAAACAGACAAACACAACCTGGTAGCTAGATGACCTGGATTCAGGTTGTTATTTGTTAATAACACCACTTGTTATTTGTCTGACCTTGGAGAACCACTTCACCTCTCCTGTGCCTCAGTTTCCTCATCTGTAAAAATGAGGAGGTTGGACTAGATCATCCTTAATATCCTTTCTGGTTCTAAAACTATGATCCTATAATCTTTAGCTCACTTTTAGGCTCTCCAACAATCAAATCATGACTTCTACACAGAAGTCAAAAAAGTTTTTAAAAAATCATTTGGGTGGCAATTTTTAAAGGTCATAGCTTGTGATTTGCTAACCAACATAAAATAATGTAATAGCATTTTCTGTTGTTACCATTATAAGCGATTAAACATGTTAGCATTATTACAACAAGGCTTGTTCTGACCTAGAGTTTCCTGTTGAGAGATAGAGAAATACTCCTTCAGATCATATGAAGGAAAGCAATATCTGGTACCATTTTAACGTGAACCTTATCAGTAGCTCCTGAAAAGAGGTACATTACTGAGAATCAGCAAAAGGGGGAACAGTATACAGTGAGGCCTAGAAGAGGATTAATGCAGAAACAAAATGTCAGGTAAACCTCTTAAATATCTAGTTCCATTCTTTCCCCTTTTCCATTGCTGCATTCAAACTGTCTCATTGATGTCTCTGCCTATATATCTCATACTTAACAAATGAAAACTTAACTCGTCATTTTCATCTCCTAGCCTTTCTCCCAATTTCCCAATTTCTGTTGATGGCAGCATCACCATCATCTCTATCATCTGGATTGATTTCCCATTCCTCCTCCTTTCTTACCTCACCATATCCAGTTCTCAAGTTTTATGGCATTTCCCTCCAAAAAACAACTTCAACACTTGCCCCTTTTTTTCCACTGACACCAATATGTAATAGGAGTTACCTCATGGAGCGTGTGCTCTGGTTTTGTGGGAATAGACATCCACACTGTCCTTTTGATCTTCTTAAAGAGCAAGTCTGACCCTGTTACCTCTCTGTTGAACAACCCCATAGTTGTTGGTGTGTTCCACTTCCTTCCCCCACCATTGTAGTTTTCTATTCTTTTTTTAATAATGCAACATCTGTTCTCTCATCTGTGAATTTTTAAAATGTAGAATGTCAGCTTTTTGGTGGCAGGAACTGTTTTACTTTTTGTCTTTGTACCTCCATGGGGTGGTACAGTTCCTGGCCCATGGCAAGTGCTGAATAAATGCTTATTGAACTGAATTGAATTGAACTGTGGTGATCTATTTCACTCTTCTCATGTTCAGAAAAAATGTTGTTATGTCTCCTCTCAGGGGAAGTTGCTATTTTGGGGCTATTTCCCAGCCGGTGCTCAAATGTAAAACCATTGCTAAATTAACCGATGATTGCTGCAAAAACAAAACTTAACCTTCAGAAGTAATGTCATTTCTTGCCTTAAGCCTGAATTGAAATGGGATGGGGTATCTAGTTGGCTATTGAGATGTCACTTTTTATTATAATAGCACTTTCTATGCACCAAACATCCAAATACCTAATGAGATTTTAAGTTGATGTAGCAGGAGTGAACAGAGTAGTCCCTAATTTACTAGATTGGGGTATCTTGTGTGGAGTTGGACATGTGCTCTGGTCCCTTGCTTGGTGGTTGGTGCCTTGTTGGGAGAACATGGTAATCCTCTATGACTGATCTCCAGTAACTAGAGCTATGTCCCTGATCTTGTTGGAGGATACGCTCCCCTTCCCCTCTGCCCCCACCCCAGCCAACTTGGTGGTTTATAAGAGCTATAGAAGCTACTCTATCCATTCTCTTTTGAGCCCTTTCTCTTTGGGTGAGGGAGATGCTTCCCCCCCACCTCTTTTTGCCCTTAAACTTTAAGCCAGAGGGACTGTAAGCCACCACCCACCCATCTACCTTACTCAGTAGCACTATCAGCCGGCAGGAGGAACATGTACTTGCCTAGGTAGCTCTGAAGTTGGAACTCAAGCAACTGGCTTCTTTATACTATCTTTCTGTATCCTTCCCTGAGTACAGGTCAGTGACTGAAGATTCTGAGAAATGAACGTTACCATTCTTAGAGGTTACCTCACGAAACTGAGTTCCTGAGTCAGGTACCAGCTGCCTAGCAGGAAGATTTCCTTAATAGTATGCTTCTCAGAGGAGAATGGCTCCTCTTCTAGGAGCATTCTGCTTCCAAAGGACTAAAAAAAAAGCCCTTCTCTGGCCTGCTCAGGAGATCTTGACCTTGTGAGGTCAGACTGGGCAGGTAGAAGATGAATTCAAATTCTATTCAACAGAATAGAATTGGAATGAACAGTATAACAGAATTACAACAAAACTGCCTTCTTAATGTTCTGTAAGGAGTATAATGGGCAACATTGAATGTTTTGTATTTCCTGTATTTGTTTTTTTGAGTATTTTGCATTGTAAATACTTTCAGTGGTAGAGGAGCTAAATAGACTACTGTTCATACCCATCCCATTCTACCTATAGACACTAGACCTGAATTGAGAGAGAGACATAGAGACAGAGACAGATAGTGACAGAGACAGAAACAAACACAAAAACAGTTAGATAGATAGATGGATAGACAGAAAGATAGAAACAGAGACAAGAGATAGAGACAGAGAAAGACATAGAGAGACACACCTGACTGACTTATTCTTTAGGGTAAGGACCTTCGGAATACAACCCAGGTATGTGTAAGGATAAAGCCCCTTGTTGGGGAATCTTGGATAAGAGGTAATATTCTTGTAGTGTTTTATGATTCTTTTTCACATATATCATGTATTCAAGAGAAGGGGGGGTGATAGAAGGGAGGGCAAATTGGGGGAAAGGAAAATCAGAATGTATGACATCTTTCGGGGGAGGGGAGAGAGTTCGGAATTCAAAATCTTGTGGAAGTGAATGTTGATAACTAAAAATAAATAATTTTATAATATTATATATAATAATTATATACAAATAATAATATTTAATAAAATAAATTATAATTATTTGTATGAAATAATTATTAATAATAAAAATAAATTATTAATAAAAAGAAAAATACAAAGAAGAGAGCAGAAGGGGATTCAGAAATTCAGAAGGGGATACGTATAAGTAGAGCAATGTTATATTAAATTTGATAAATATTTTTTAAAAACCAAGGTGTTCAGAGTTTCATATATAATCCTCCTTCTGTTTTTCACATAAGGAAATGTTCATGTTTGTCAAATTCATAATGATAAAAAAATTTTAAATGAAGGAAAAAATGTTTTGAGTTCCAAATTTTCTCTCCCCCTCCCCAGAATAATAAGCAATTTGATATAGATTATACATGTGTAGTCATGTAAAACACATTTCCCTATTAGTCATGTTGTGAAAGAAGAAACAGATCAAAAGAAAAAAACCACAAAAAATAAAGTGAAAAATAGTATGCTTTGATCTGCATTCAGACTCTTATCAGTTTTTTCTCTGGAGATGGATAACATTTTTCATTATGAGTCCTTTGGAATTGTCTTTGATCATTGTATTTCTGAGAATTGCTAAGTCATTCACAGTTGATCATTGTACAGTATTGTTACTGTGTGTAATGTTGTTCTTGTTCTACTTGCTTCAACTTTACATCAGTTTGTAAGAGTCTTTCCAGGTTTTTCTGAAATCAGTTTGCTCATCATTTCTCATAGCACAGTAGTATTCCATTGCAATCATACACCACAGCTTCATTGGCTTTGTTTGTGCAAAACCTTTTTAATTTAACATAATCAAAATTATCCATTTAATGTCGTGGGATACTCTCTTGTTTGGTCACAGATTCTTTCCTTATCCATAGATCTGACAGGCAAACTTTTCCACACTCCTCTAATTTCTTTATTGTATCACCCTTTATGTGTAAATCGTATGCCCATTTTGACCTTTTCTTGGTATATGGTGTGAGATGTTTGTCTGTAACTAGTTTTTGCCAAACTGCTTTCCAATTTTCCCAGCATTTTTGTCAGCTAGTGAGTTTTTGTCCCCAAAGCTTGAATATTTGCATTTATCAAACACTAGATTACTATGGTCATTTGCTAATGTATATTGGATACTTAATCTGTTCCACTGATCCACCAGCCTATTTCTTAGTTAGTACCAGATTGTTTTGATGATTACTGCTTTATAATACAATTTGAGATCTGGTACTGCTAGGCCACCTTCTTTCACAGCTTTTTTAAAAACTGATTCCCTTAATATTCTTGACCTTTTGTTCTTCCAGATGAATTTTTTTTTTACTATTTTTTCTAGCCCTATAAAAT
The DNA here is from genome assembly GCA_011680675.1 of Gymnobelideus leadbeateri. Classification (NCBI taxonomy): domain Eukaryota; kingdom Metazoa; phylum Chordata; class Mammalia; order Diprotodontia; family Petauridae; genus Gymnobelideus; species Gymnobelideus leadbeateri. The sequence continues at coordinate 148,603 of WOXC01000370.1, forward strand.
ATTTTTAGTAATTTGATTTGTATGGTACTGAATAAGTAAATTAATTTAGGTAGAATTGTCATTCCAACTGGGGAAATAGTAATTGCTTATGGGTAGACTGAGCCAATATAATAAAGAGTGACAATTATATTCGCTCAGTCTACCCATGAGCAATTACTCTTTCCCCAGTTGTTTAGATCTGACTTTATTAGTGTGAAAAGTGTTTCGTAATTGTATTCATATAGTTCCTGGGTTTGTCTTGGCAAGTAGACTCCCAAGTATATTATATTATCCGTGGTTATTTTAAACAGAATTTCTCTTTCTATCTCTTGCTACTGGACTTTGTTAGTAAAATATAGAAATACTGATGATTTATGTATGTTTATTTTATGTCCTATATAACTTTGCTGACATTATTGTTTCAACTAATTTTTACTTGATTCTCTAAATCTATCATCATTTCATCTGCAAAAAATGATAGTTTTGTTTCCTCAGTGCCTATTCAAATTCCTTCAATTTTTTCTTCTATTGCTATAGCTAGCATTTCTAGTACAATATTGAGTAATAGTGGTAATAATGGGTGTCCTCGATTCACTCTTGATCATATAGAGAAGGCTTCTAACTTACCCGTTACAGATAATGCTTGCTGATGGTTTTAGATAGATGTGATATTATTTTAAGGAAAGCTCCATTTATTCCTGTGCTTTCTAGTATTTTTACTAGAAATGAGTTGTGTTTTGTCAAAAGCTCTTTTTGCATCTGCAGATGCAAACCATCTTTTTGTTGGTTTTGTTATTAATATGGTCAATTGTGCTGATATTTTTTCCTAAAATTGAACCAGTCCTGAATTCCTGGGAAATTCCTTCCTCCCTTCCTCCCCTCCATCATAGAATATGATCCTTGTAATACGTTGTTGTAATCGTGTTGCCAATATTTTATTTAAATTTTTGCATAAATAGCTATTAGGGAAATTAGTCTATAATCTCCCTCTGTTTTAGCTCTTCCTGGTTTAGGTATCAGCCACAGTATTTGCATTGTAAAAGGAATTTAGTAGGACTCCTTCTTTTACTATTTTTTCAATTAGTTTATATTGTATTGGAATTAATTGTTCTTTAAATGTTTGGTAGAACTCTCTTGTGAATTTATCTGATCCTGGGGATTATTTTTAGGGAGTTCGTTGAAGGCTTTTTCAATTTCTTTTTCTAAGGTAGTGTCATATAAGTATTCTACTTCAGCTTCTGTTAATCTGGACAGTGGATATTTTTGTAAATATCTATCCTTTCATTTAGATTGTTAGATTTATTGGCATATACTTGGGCAAAAGTGCCTTAATTTCATCTTCATTGGTGGTGTCACTTTTATTTTGAAAGTGATTTGCCCTTAATGTGAAGTCATACAGTGCTCTGCTTTTTATTTTTCCCCATGGACAATCAAATGCCCATACTTTTTATATGTCTGTGGTCCCCTTGCCCTAGTGGAGTTCAGAAGTCCTGTAATCCTGATGTGTGAGTCCTCTTCAGTTTCCAAGATTGGCGTGTAACAGGAAAAAAAAAACTTTCTAAGTGAAATATTAATATATTTAACTTAAGCAAGTAACTGTGCCTCAAGGCTCCAGGTGCTTTTCACATGCTATATGACAAACGGTATTTCCTGATATTCAGAGAATAAGTTTAAAGCTGAGATCAGTGTTGGAAAAGGAGGCAAAATTTTCTTGCAGAAGATGACAAATGCTGAATTGATTTATTCTTTTCCCCAATCATTTATAACACTGGTTTTCTATAATAAAACTTTCTTGTTTTTTCTCCATGTGGCTTTCCATGTGAAAAACTGGAATACAACCATAAGAGAACAGTGAGAAGAGCAGTGGCTTTGGATTCAGAGGATCTAGGTTTGAACGCTAACCATAATTAACTATTGTAAGACTATTTTATGTGGTCTTAACTCCCTGTGTAACCTTGGGAAATTTGCTTAACCCTTCTGGTTCTTGTTTTCTCTTCTGTAAAATGATGTGGTTGAATTAGATGCCCTCTAATGTTAATCAATCAATTGACAAACATTTATTGAGGGCCTACTATGTGCCAAGCACTATGTGCTAGGTGCTAAGTATAGGAAGACAAAAATGAAATGAGCCCTGTCTTCAAAGAACTTACATTCTGGGGTATGGAGTGCAACAATATGTACATCTATAGGAATATACAAAATAGATACAAGATGATTATTGGAGATAGATTAGGTGGGAGGGCACTAGCTGCTGTTGGTATTAGGAAGGTCCTGTCCAGATTTAGTTCTGCAATCCTATGAACTAAGAATCTGGCTTTTAAGAGCACTTGAATTTGAATTCCAGATTTATTATTAACTTACCTGTATGGTAATGGGCAAATCACTTCCGGTCTCTAGATCTCAGTTTCTGATCACTAAAAGGAGGTGACTGAACTAGAAAATCCTATAGATCCTTTTTCAGTTTTAAATTCTATAACTTTTAGCTTTTGGGTTCAATAAAAATTATTGCTTCAAAGGGATATATTCTAAATCAAGAGGGTAGTGTTATGCAATGGAAAGATCTCTGAATTAGGGTTCAAAGTGTGACTTTGTCACTTAATACCCAAGTGACCTTTGGCAAATCACTTGCCTCGTTAGGCCTCAGTTTCTCTTATACATAAATTGAGGGGAGTTTATCTAGCTGAGTTCTAAGGCCCCTCCCAGCTCTAAATCTATTATGCTATGAGATTCCTTCCATATCTAAATATGAAATGATTGTCAGTGAGATACCTAAGTCACTTCCTTTGAAGAGAAGAGAAAAGGGTTAAGGGAAGATATTACAGGTTTGTTTTTGTTTTTTTAATGAGGAGTTGCAAGAGTACAGCTGAAAGCATTAGTTTCCCCAGGTGTCTTTATTTACCTAGTGTAATTTGTTCTTCATGTCAAAAAAAAATTTACTTTTTGCTTTCAAGTGACAAGTATAATTGAAAGGTTTTTAGGACCACATTATGGATGACACTCCCTGCTAGGATTTCACCAATAACTCATAGTTATCAGATTATGAGACACTTTTTATTAGGAAAAAAATTAGCCAAGCCCTTTAATCATTTGGAGAAAAGGGGAGCAGATGAAGCTATCTGTGGCTCCAGGGGTTTTATGATGGAGAGAAGGTCAATTCCACTCCAACCCCGAGTGTGAACTAGGGAGGGCTTGGGCAAGGAAGAAGAATAACTCACATTTATTTGGTTCTTTAAGGTTAATACATTGTTTCCCCCACAACAATCCTGTGAGGTGGGTTGTACCTGCAAGGTTTTCCTCATCCTACAGCCATGTCACAGATAGGTAGCTTAATATAAGGCAAAGAGCCCCGGATTGGGAATCATGGAGCCTAGGGTTTGCCTATTGCATCTAGGATAAAGTAAAAATAAGCTTTTTGGTTTAGCATTTAAAGCCCTTCCTAGTCAGTCTCTTATCAATTCAGGAAAGTTGGAATCTCTTCCCACACCATACACACTTTACATTCCAGAACAATTGACTTCTTTGGTGTTCCTCTTCCACTCTCCAACCATCTCTGCCCAAAATGAAACTTGGATTGTACTCCTGCCTCTGAGAAGTGAGGTTTTTGCCTTATATTGATGAGGCTCAGCCTCCACTCCACTTCCTATGATCTCCCTTGGGTGTCCTCCTCCCCCATCCTTGCTTTCTACTGTCCCTTTATATGTTGACTCTTCTTCCATTAGAATGTGAACTCTTTGAGGGCAGAGCTGGGATTTTATACATAGAGCCTCTAGGCTCAAGCTTCAGGATTCTTTCCACTATATCATTCATGCTTTGAATTGCTAAGTGTTATATAATCTGTTAACAGAAGTCCTGACTTTGGAATGGAGAATGTTGTTTCAGTTATTATTATTGTTTAACATTTAACGGGAACTTCCATTCCCTTCTTGATGTGACCTTTGCTCTGGATTTCTCATTTGAAAAGAGCATTTCTTTTTTTTTTTAAATTCAGTCTTCATTGTTTTTTATTTTATTTTTTTGCTTTTTGGAGGGCAATTGGGCTTAAGTGACTTGCCCAAGGTCACACGGCTGGTTTTTTTGTGTGTGTGTGTATTAAGTGTCTGGGAGAGCATTTGAACTCAGGTCCTCCTGATTCCAGGCTGGTGCTCTATTCACTGCGCCACCTAGCCACCCCTGAAAAGAGCATTTCTGTACCTATTAGTGAAGCATCGTTAATAAAAGGGTGGGAGACTGATTAGACTATTAATAATCTTAAGCAGTTAGATGTCTTATTGAAGAGTGCTGTCTCAAGGTTCAGCCTTTGTTGTGATTCTAAGAGAAATCTTCTTGGGCCTTAACCATTTGCTTTGAAATTACGTCCTCTAGGCACCTAGGAACCACCTTATGATACATCTTGAGAACTTCTGGACCTTGCCATCCATCCTTCTGATATACTCTTGTGGGGGGAGCGGGGAAACCTCCAGTCATCCTGATCTATATCTGGCCAGTGGACCCAGAAGGTTCTAGAGGAAAAAGTGAGGCTGGTGACTTTGCACAGCCCTCTCTCACTTAAATCTAATTCACTTGCAAGTCAACTTCTTGATGTCACTGTCCTCCTTCCAGAATGAAGTCAAACAGCAGCAATAAACAATACTCTTAGGACTTGTAAACTTTTTCATCCACTCTGAAGCTGAATTCTCTTCTATGTATTGTCTCCCCCAATATAAATATAAGTTCCTTGAAAACAGGGGCAGACTTATTTTTCTCTTTGTATCCCCAGAGCTTACCATAATACTTCATACACAATTCTTAATTCATACACAATGCTTAATAAATGCTTTTTCATTCATTGTTTCATTCATTCAGTAATGGGGGACTGGTGAGCATGCACAGTGTGCTCAGTTGATGGAATCCCCACATGGGGAAAAGCTGAAGAGCCTTCTTGGAAAGTCAGGATAATGTGTAACGGAAGTGCTCTGCTCTCTGATCTGGATCATGGTAGACATTTTGTAACTGTTTCTAATCTGCTAGCCATGTAACAAAGAGTAGTGTATTATCAGTACTGGGATACATTCAAAAGGCAATAACCAGCCAAAGTAAGTCTGGTCTTCATTTCTTGACTGGGTATATTCAATCGAGGAGTCAAAAAGTCTTGGTGAGGAAAGAAGCCTCTGGCTTTTATGGACCCAATGAGGCTCTGAAGCCCATGAGTATGTGTTCTGGCAACTGCTTTTTTCTCTGTTGTGCCCATTCTTTAGGTGAAGGATGCTGGAGATGGCTATGGCCTTGTGAACATTGAAAGTCTGGAGAAAGAACCTAGAAGTTGGAGTCTGGACTTAAATTTTCAGTAAGCAAGATACTAAGGAGCAAAGTCCTGAGCAACCTTCCTGACCCAGTCTTGCATTAGCAGAGACATGACTCATCCATCTATTAGCTATGACACATTTGGAAGTGAACTGGGTAGGATGAAAGGTATGTAAGAAACACTTTAGGTTTTGAGCTCACCCTTGTAATGGAGGTGGTATAAGAAATTGTGACACAGCTGCTGGGGGAAGGGAGTGTTTGTATTTTTCTTCTTGCCATCTCTGCAGCAAATACTCTTCTGTAAATCTCTTTTTGAAAACTAATTGATGTTAATTGGTTTAATGGAATTGTGGTACAAAGAACTAGTGGTTAAGAGTGGAACTGGAGTATTTGCCAATCAATTCACAAATATTTATTTAGTACCTACTATATTGGAGGGGTGGTGAAAAATGTTGGGGATAAAAGGAAAGAAAAAGAGAATCCCTACTCTTAATGAGCTGATGTGAGACTCTAACTAATAATATTAGGGTGAGCCACCCCTCTGTCCCTAAGGCAATCCCTAGAACTCTGGAGTGGCAGGGAAGATAAAAATTTTCTCTGGAGAGTGAGTCTAAAATCTTGCTATTTTTCATTATCTAGATCATTCAGATATCTTCTTTAATTTGTCCTTAGTCATCAGAATTTTATTTGAGGAATTAAGTTGTATTTTAAATTACAAACCTGTGCTCAGTCAATGCAAACTTTTCAATACACAAGAGCTGTCAGAGTCAGTGATGAGTAAGCACATTCTAGGCATGAAAGAAAAAGATTTGGAGACAAGAAAAGGAATATTTGCATAAAGAACAGGACACTGGCCTGTTTGACTATTGTTGTTTGTCCTTCTTTCTTGAAGATGACCGGTGATCAGGAGAATGATGTCTCGACTTGCAAGTGAATTAGATTTAAGTGAGGCAGAGCTGTGCAAAGTCATCAGCCTCACTCTTTCCTCCAGAGTCATCTGAGTCCACTGGCAAGACAGGTCAGGACAACTAGAGATGGTCCCAGATGCAGTGGGAAACCTTGGCCCTTTTTTTTTTTTTTAAAGGTTAAGGTTTTTCAAATTTATTTTGCCAGCCTAAGCTTCAAATTGATGACAACAAATAGACAACAGAGGTTACTCTTCCAAAAAATACCCACATTGATCAGGAAATTGTCTTTGTTTTCTCCTATTAAAGTAATCAAAAGTTGATCCTCCAGACCTCGGGCAAGTGGAGTGGATAGAAGAGAGCAGATACAGAGTAAAAAGCCTAGATAAGGGATGTTAGGACATTTTTTTTCTATGATAATCAACAGAATTATAAGAGTGCCTAAATGACAAAATAGCAAAATATCTAATGAAGACATGATGAGCATATCTTTAAGCAAACCAAAGAGTTAACTATGGCAGCTCTGAAAGATTTAGTTAAAGAAAAAGTTTTAGCTTTAGCCAGAAGGCTTGACAGAGAAATCTACTTTTGTAAATATATTAAAAAAAATAACATGTTACAAATGGAACTTTATTATTATACTTAGGCATATATTTAGATGAATCCACTTAACTCCATCTGCCTCAGTTTTCTTATCTGTAAAGTAAGCTGGAGAAGGAAATAGCAAACCATTCCAGCATCTCTGCCAAGAAAACCCGACGGGCTCACAAAGAGTTGGACACAACTGAAATGAATGAACAACAATACTGCACTGAAGAAGATTACTCACGGCTGTTCAGTGCTGCTACAGAAAAAGCAAGATTAACTGGAGGTGGCCCTTAGTTTCATCACACCTTTTTGGAGTTTCTATGTAGTAAGCAGGGGCTTACCTCTTCTTCACTAGGTCAACTATCATAACATTCAAAGTCAGCTAGGTAGGTGGTGCAGTACAGTGAGGACTAGGCCTGGAGTGAGGAAGACAGGAGTCCAAATTTGGTCTCAGTTACTAGCTTGTGTGACCCTGGGCAAGTCATTTAACCTCAATCTGCCTCAGTCTCCACATTTGTAAAGTGGGGATAAAAAAAGCATCTACCACCCAAGGTTGCTGTGAGAATTAAATAAATATTTGTAAAGTGCTTTGCAAACATAAAAGTAAATTGAAATGCTATTATTATTTTAGGGGTCAGTTATTATAAACGTGTTTTGACAGTGATTTAAGCAACTATGATTTATAAAACTCTTTGACCTTGGCCCTTTTAATGTAAGGTCTTTCCCATGTCTCAGTTTGTCTGAGGCAACGCCCATTCACTGATTTAAAGCTAGGTAAGAACTGATGACCTAGTCTGCCTAACTCAAAAGAAAATATCTGCCAGGGGAAGATCCTCAGGGTTTCTGGCCAGAACAGAAACACTTACTATTTACACTCTCAGGTTTGACTGGAACAGGGGTGGGAAACTTGCTGCCTTGAGGATACTAGTGCAGCCCTTTGACTGAATCTAAACTTCACAGAACAAATCCCTTTAATAAAAGGATTTGTTCTGTAAAACTTGGACTCAGAGATTGCACCCAAGGACCTAGAAGGCCACGTTTGTCCTTGAGGCAATAGGCTCCCTACCCTTGGACTAGCACATTAGACTAGAACATTACACTGTAATGTCCAATAAGCCTGGAAAGATAAACTGGAGCTGTATTGAGAAAGGCTTAAAAGCCAATAGAAGAGTTTGTATTTAATCCTTTAAGTCAGAGGGAGCCACTGAAGCTTCTTGAGGGAGAAAGGGACATAGTCAGATGTATACTTCAGGCATATTCATTTTGCAGCTGTGTAAAGAGAAGAATTGAAGAGGGGAGATATTGTAGCCTGAGAGACCAGTTAGGAGATTATTGCAATAGTTGAAGTGAGAGGTGATAAATATTTGAATTAGAGTGGTGACTTTGAAAGTGGAAAGAAGGGACAGATATGAGAGAGATATTTTGGCTAGAGAACTGACAAAAATTGGTAACTGATTTGCTTGTTAGTGGTAATTGGAGAGGGAAGAGAGGAAGATGACTTTGAGATTGTGAACCTGGGTGACTGAAAGTAATGTGGTGTCCTTCAAAGCAGTTTTTTTTATCAAGTGCAAACTCAATATGAGTCAGCAGTGTGATGGTGCAGCCCCCAAACACAAAAACAGGCATAGCTTAGAAATAAGGAGGTGAAGGTTCCACTATACTCTGCCCTTATCAAATATTATCTGAAGTATTATGTTCAGTACTGGGAACCAGAGTTGAAGAAGAATATTGTTCAGTTAGAGAATGTCCATATGGGAGTAATAGGGCTTTGAATTCATGACTTATAAGAATCAGCTGAAGGAACTGGGGATTAGCCCAGAGAAGCTAACACTCAAAGGTTACATGAGAGCTGTTTTTAAGTATTTATAGGGAGGAACGATTAAATTTGTTCTGTCAGGACTCAAATGTAATTGATAGAGGTTATAGAGGCAAATTTTGACTTGATAACAGGGAAAACTTGGTAACAGAGCTGTCCAAGAGTGGGATGGTAGCCTTAAGAGGTGTGGTATTCCCTTTTCTTGGATAACTTCAGAGGGTAGATGATCCCTTGTTGGGTGTTAGGATTTCCTCCTTCCCCTCCTCTTTTTTTTTTTTTTTTTGTAGAACTGGACCAGATGGTAGCTGAGGTCTTCCAGTTCTCAAAAATTTTTTTTTTCTGTGAAATAGTGAAGTTAAGAAGAGCAGAGGGGGAAGCTAGGTGGCGCAGTGAATAGAACACTGGCCCTGGAGTCAGGAGGACCTGAGTTCAAATCCAGCCTCAGACACTTAACACACAAAAAAAACCCCTAGCGGAGTGACCTTGGGCAAGTCACTTAACCCCAATTGCCCTCCAAAAAGCAAAAAAAAAAAAAAAAAAGGAGGGCAGAAAGGTTTCAGGGAAAAGACAATGATGATCTGCATCTCAAATGCAGATGTTGCATTTGAGATGCCAATGGGATATCTAATTGATATCTATATGTGTGGGGGAGAATGCAGTTCTGTTTGTGATACAAAGCAGCAACTTTCTGTTGAATTTTAGCTCCAAAGAGAACTGAGATTATCTAGTCTTACTTCTATTTCATAGATAAGCAAACTAAGTCCCAGAGAGACAAAGTGATTTGCTTAAGGTCACACAGCAAATCAATGTCTGAGTGAAGAGCCAAACCTAGGTCAGCTGACAGTTCAGTTCCTAATGCTACCTAATTCTATATATTACAAAGACAGTACCTCTGTCAAACTCTCTCCCATGGATATGAAATAATTTGAGATTTTAAACAGTTCATTGGCTTAACATCGTAGAGTCCCGAGGAAGATAAACTCACATCAGATTTTGGTTTTTCAATTCTCACTTGGCATTTATTTTAGCTGATGTGCAGAAATCAAGAAGAGCCAGAAAATCCTTAGGGACCCCACAGATGTGCATGGTAAAGAGTCCGAATCATGCTCACTAACATCCAGCTAAAAAAACAAAATAATTTTTTTCCTCTAATTGGCCTTTGGAATCAGCTTTTTATAAAAAGCATGAGATAACTTGGTGGACTTTGTTCTGTGGTAGCTTATCTCTTCCTCATTGGTTGAGTTGTATCCTTTTTGAAAGTTTTAAAGCAAGTTCTTACTGATTGAGTGCTCTCTTAAGGAGGAGGGCAACATTTCAGTATGTTTTAATTTAGTCGAGAAGAAAGCTTGAAGCCTTTTAATTTTGTAAATCAAATTAAATCACAGAATTCTGCTGGGGTAGGTTTGATGCTATCCTAACATTATGGTACTTCAGAACTGATTCTAGCATTAAGAAAGTTAAAGACTCTAAGAGACATGAAGAGATGTGCATGCAACCTAATGAAATAATATAACAACAAATGGGAAAAAGAGGAAGAAAAGAATAATAAAACATTTTTAAATACGCAGAAGAAAACAAAAAAGTTCAGAAGGAGACACTGGCAGGGTACTTACGTTACTACCCTATGAAATTTTATATACACTTAAAAAACCCTATGTTAACAGAATTTCATAGTGTCATACACAATTCTTTTTGTCCTTGTATATTGAAATTTGTTGATCATTATTAATTTCATAATAAAAATTTAATTTAAAGAACTCTAATGACTAAAGAATAATGACAAAAGGCAAAGCAAAGAGGGCAGCTGAATTATCCAGAGGATGAATAAATGAATGAATGAATGAATGAATTAAAAGGCAATTCGTTAATTGTTTATTATGTGCCAAGCTTGGAGGATACAAATAGAAAAAGTGAGACAGCTCCTGCTTTCTAGGAACTTATTATCTAATTGATGGAGACAACACATACAGAGTTCTCTAATGCCTTCTGTACTCATTCTTCCAGCCTTCATTTGCCCTAATAGGTTAGGTCCTCAGAGAGTAGCTGACTATTCCTTGCTTCAATATTATATCTTAGGGTAACCCTATAACTAGGAATTGTAATACTGTCCCCACCTAGTGTGCTCTCCTCAATATCATCATTAGCCTTCTGTACAAAATATTTACAGAGAAGGCATAGCAAGAACAACAGTTACAAAACAATCTAGCCCCCTCCCTCAAGAAAAACAAAATGCCCTCTATACACACAGTTCCTGGAGAGAGTAGATCTAAACTTAGCCCAGAAATAGTTAGGTATAAATACAGAAATTATATGGATAGGTAGATATGTATATAAGTGTGTGTCACACACACACACACAGAAAACATGTGGAGCTGAGGGATACCTTAAGACTCCTAGCCCTGGGAGTCCTTTTCTCTCTCCTCAGAATCCCCTCCATATTCATTTTGGGACATGGTGACATGATGGATGAGTCGTTCCCTTGCTTGCCTGGGCTAGCTCTTTGCAGGATATGGCGTCTCAGGTTACAAGTCTGTTTGACTGAGTCACACAGGTCTCTCCTCAGGTCTGAGTCCTCATAGGACTCAGTTACTGCTTCTGGACACTCTGATGACCTCTGCTACTAACTCTGATGACTCTTTCAGCCTCTCAAAGCTCAAAAGCTTGTCAATCCCATTTCCAGATACTTATTCACTCAAAATTAAGAATGAATCAACACAAAAAAGACAAAAGAAACAGTTGTTCATATACATATGTATACACACATATACATATATGTATACACATATGCATGTGTGCACACTATACATACATAAGCATGCATGTATACATACATACATACACATATACATACACCCGCATACATGCACACATATGTATATGGTGGCCCAGTGGGAAATAGGAATAACTACCTTTTTTCTTTGTTGTTGTGCATCCTTTGTTCTTGAAGAGAACCAATGACATTAGGAGGGTTCATTGTATTTAAGTGAGGCAGAACTGTGCAAAGTCATCGGCCTCACTCTTTCCTCCAGAGTCATAGGAGTCCAGAGGCAAGACACAGTTCAGGATGACGGTGATGACCCTGGAATGGGAGTGTGAGTGGCAGTGGGAGACCTTGACCTTTTTTTTCTCACTTCTCTCCTATCTAGGAGCTCATAGTAATCCTCCTCACTAGAAAGCTGCCAGATGAGAAATTGAAAGATCATTGGCTAAAATCTTTTGCATGCATACTTAGTTCTAGTTTAGCAGCCAATGAAAAGATTTTCTTCCACCATACAATGTACCCACAAGAAAAAGAAGGTATCTTGCTAATGCTTAGAAGTGTATGGATGAAACTATCATGTATGCCTAGTAACAAACTCACCAAGACTGCACATATTGGATTGCAACCAGTCACAGTAATATTTCTTTTCTTTCTTTCCTTCTTTCTTTCTTTCTTTCTTTCTTTCTTTCTTTCTTTCTTTCTTTCTTTCTTTCTTTCTTTCTTTCTTTCTTTCTTTCTTTTTGCTTTTTGGAGGGCAATTGGGGTTAAGTAACTTGCCCAAGGTCACAGGGCTAGGTTTTTGTTTGTGTGTGTGTTAAGTGTCTGAGGCCAGATCCGAACTCAGGTCCTTCTGACTCCAGGGCTGATGCTCTACTCACTGCGCCACCTAGCCACCCCCAGAGTAATATTTCACATGCCTCAAGGACTGGGTGCTCACCCATCACATGTCTGGCACTATATGACTACAAGGAAGTGATGTTTGTCAGCTTCATTTCCCTCCCTTGCAAAATTCAGGAGTTGGGATAGAAAATAGCTGAGGTGACCTCTAGCTCTATGAACCTATGCATTCCAGCACAGAGAATGTGGATTTGAATCATCCTGGCTCTGCTACCTGGCTAACCTCGGGGATCATTGCCTTTTCCGTATATCCACTAGTAGCTGCAGGAAGAGCTCATATACTGGCTAAACTTTTAGACTTTCATTTTCAATTTTTAGACCTCACTTTGCCTCTCTGGGACTCAGCTTTTACATCTATAAAATGAGGGGGCTGGACTCTGTGAACTCTAATATTTTTTTTAATTCTAAATCCCCCGATTTAAAAAAAAAATGTGCTTCAGTTTTTCCTTCTCAGTGGAAACAATATACAATGTCCTACTGTGAGCAAACACTCGTGAGTGAACATAGAGCCGGATTTCTTTGTGTTCCCTTCTGTTTCCTGGAGTACAGAAGCACATTTTGCTTTGTAAAAATATGATTCATACAAAACATCTCAGCTCCTGAGTGACATGGAGGTATACCTCTCCTTCTCTACTTGCTTCCCTCATCATTACTGGAAAGAGGAAGGACTTAAAATCTCAGGATGAAAGGGCTGTTCAAATACAACCTATTTTTAGCAATGAAATGAGGTTTTATGCTAGGTTTTGGACTCTCTAGTATGCCTTATGCACATACTATCAGGAAGCCTTTCAAAAATGCAAAGGTGAGTAACACTTCTGACAAGACAATTCCACCTTTAAATCCTACGATCTATTAAAAAAATATGTTTAGATATCTTTACATCCAAGACATTTCCCAGCTACCTCCCTTCAGATCAAACCTGTGATCATAGACTCACAGGTCTAAAACCAGAAGTTACCTTAGAAGTATTTGTGTTTAACCCTCTCATTTTACAGATTAAGAAAATGGAGAAAAATTAAAGAAAATGGAGCCCACAGAGGTTAACTGACTTTATCAAGGTCATATGAATGGAAGGTGTCCCAGGAGGGATTTGAATTCTGTTCCTCTTATTTCAAAGCCATTAGTCTTTCCAGTGTAAACTTTCACACACACACACACACATTCAGCACATATGTGTACACACATATACATACACATATACATAAATGTGCATATATATGTGTATGTGTGTATTCACACACATCAATCAAGCAAAAAAGATCCAATGCAGAGACCTGCCTGATAATGTACACACTTTCCTATCCTACTAATTCTCTATCCCTCTGCCATTAAAGATATTTTCTATTATATTTTTATTAGAACTTCATTGGTAAAACATTGTTTTTAATAGAATTATCAGGTATTATCCCTTCACCTACAGAAATTCAAATTCATTTTTAGTTAGAGTTAAATCTTACAAATAATCCAAGGTAGATGGTAACTACTTTAAGGTAGATAGTAACCTTCCATTTCTTCCCCCTAAAAAATGAAAATGTGGAGATCCCCATGTCACAAAAATAACAAAAAACAATATTTTCTCTTCTCTGCTTTAGCCCTGCAATTCCCTCATTTGTTTCTCATCCTGCCAGTACTACTTGATGGGTCTAAACACAAATCCATAGTAGATAGATTGGGTCAAATGTTTCCTCTCTTTAAGGGATGAGATGCAAACCCGTGGTCCAGTCCTCTCTACTGCTTCATTCAGACCTTAAAGGTTACAGAAAATTTGTTCATGTTGGATATGTATTTTCCTATCATGGCAAAACATCTCTAGTTTCTACTCTGCCAAGGTGTTAAAGGACCCTTCCTATAAAATAGTAGAGATTCCATATGGCATAGGACTTTGCTAATGTTATACGTTATCAAAATATTGGAAGAGCTTCTCCATGAATATATTGTTAGTGTATCAGACTGGACTTGTATTAGGCTGGGTTTGAATCAGGAATATTTGGATTTGAATTTGTCTTTCAATACTTACCTATCTGAATATGGGTAAATCTCTTTAAGTCTTAGGTTAATTAACCTAACCTTAAACTAGGTTAATATCCTAGTAGAACCTACTACAAAACAATGAATGAATGAGCATTTGCTTATGGCAGTCCCAGGCACTGTGCTTGACAATTTTAAAACGCTATAAATGTTGGCCATTATTACTTCAGTATTGGATCTATGGCTTGTTGATACGGGCATTTCCTTTGCCAGTAAAGACTGAAGCTCATTGATGCATTTCCATCCAATGGGATCCTGGTCCATATTCTTTAGAGAGCATTCAAAACCCTCCCCTAGGGTTTATTTTTATTTTTTGGTATTTTGAATATAATAATGAAACTCTCAGACTATCCAGCTATTATCCTTCACTTGGACCATCCAATTGGCCCACCTCCCTTGTTCTATCATATTTCACATATTTCTATCACATTTCCTCTATCATATCATGCTGCTTTTAGTATATACAATGTCATCTTTGTGTTAATGCTTCTTTTAAAAATGGTATTTGTTTGGGTGTATGGGCTTGAGATTTCATTTACTAATACAATTGCTATTGTGAAAAATGATATGCAAACTGTCAACTTGTCTATAATTTACAGTCTTCATGAGTGTCCTGGGGCCTGAGGAGGTTAAACAACTTTTCCATGGTCACCAAACTAATTTTTTTCAAAGAACAGACTTGAACTAGCTCTTTCTAACTTTGAAACCTAATCTCTCCATTATTCCATATGGCCTCTCCCAAGAAATTATTCTCAAAATATTTAACTTCTTCCTTTAAGGTCAGTATTCTACATTTTATGGCTTTGTCTCTGAATTTTGTAATAATATCATATTTTCAAAGAAAGCATCAAAAGCAGAATTTTTAGTAAAGGTAATAGTGACAGCTCACATTTACATTGTGCTCTCAGGCAGGGGTCAGGGACCTGCTCTAAGGTCTCAAAGTACTTTCCTCACAGCCCTGTCAGGTAGGTAATAAGCACAAAAATTCTCCTTTTGCAGGTTTCCAAACTGAGGTTTGGAGAGGCGATCAAAGTTCCCTTTGATCACCTTATGTTTGTCTTTTAGCCTGGATTTTTTTTTCATCAGAAGGTTTCTCCTATTGGGGTGTCTTTTGCCTTTCCAATTTAAAATATCTGAGCTGGGGGTGGGCCAGCTCCTTTAAGAACAGACACCAATGAAAATTAGATCCTGTCTTTCTTCAACTTCCCTGAGGAATCTTTAATTTTTTCTAGCTTCCTCACTGTCTTTCCTGTGCCTAGTGATTTTTGCTGTATTACACCGTACATTCTTTCTCTGCTTAAGAACCCACAGAGAAAAGGTCGTGATAAGAAACCAAAATACTTATCATAATGACCATTTAATAGAAAGATATAATAAATAAGTTATATAAGAGCAAGGGGAAAAATATGTTGACAATGAGCCACTGACTCTTGATGGTGTAGGCCCAGACACCCAAGGAGAATTGGATGAGATCACAGGTCTATTTGAGCATTTGAATGCTTGAGTTTGATTCTGCTTCTTTTTTTTTCCTTTATCTACTCCTCCTTCCTAGAGATGTAACCCCTATCCTAGAAACAAAGCACTTATAGTCAATCTTAGGGGCTTTTCTCTCTTCCTAGTCTTTGGACTGAGTGTGCCCACTTAGATTTTCCTTAAGAACTTCAGACTAGGAATTCATAGCTTCTCAAGGTATTAACCTTATTAAACAAATTTCACACTTTGTTGAGGAACTATCATTAGTACCAGACAAAGTCCTCACCACTAGTGACAATGAAAACCCAGGACAATATCTGGGCATACTCTGGATGGTGACAAGGCCACTGTAACAGCTCCCAGGCTGATCTAAGATACTGCTTTATAAAAACAGAAGGTCTTTGTTAAAAGCCTGAGATCCGTGTTCTGTGTGGCAGGCAGTAGTTCTGAAGTGATGCTCAGCCAAGTTGCCCAACCCACTCAGCTGTGATACAGTAATTACTTTTTATATTAGACATGTCTACAATATTCCCCTAGGTAATTGGATCTACATTTTCATATTGACTACAAATGCTGAATTACAAATAGCTCCTCCATTTTTAAACTTTTTTTTACTATGATGTCCTCAATGATTCCATCACTATTTAGGCATATGAAAATAATAATCTATGTGATTAAAGCATAAACAATCTTTCAAGATGATTTTGGTGGCAAACTAAACAAAAATCCCTTTCTGTGTGCGAATATATGTCACTGACAAAATTAATTAAAGCCTGATAATTTTTGCTATGTATAGGACTGATTTTTTTTTAAGTTATGGCATCAACCTGAAAAACTGAAAGAAATTTTGTGCATTTATGACTATTTTCACTATTTCTTCCTCTTTGAGCAATATTTATTTGGGAAAGCCGTGATGGGAAGATAACCATACTAGAACTGTGACTGGGGTGGGGGAAGGTGTAATTGAAGAGTCAATAAGGGCAAGAGTAAAGGACTGAAATGCATCAGTGAGGGACCAATTGAGACTGGATAACACAAATCTACAGTGGACTCAATCATCATGATTGTGTGATTTCTTCCAGTGATGTTCTGTAGGAACAGAGAAGGTAGGTGGTAGAAATCAAATAAAGTTGGACTTTAGAGAGAGATTAGCAGCATAAGAAAATGAGGCAAGAGATGGAAATGTAGAAAGGGTCTGTTCTACTGATCTTTTTAAAATCAGAATCAGTTTTTATGATTACTGCTTCATATGTACTTTGAGACCTGGAAACATTCACTATTCATTCTTACTTTTCATTATTTCTTGATATTCTAGAACTATTGTTCCTCCAAATAATTTTTAAAATCATTTTGTCTAGTGTTATAAAGTATCCCCTTGACTGTTTAATTGATATAGCACTAAGTATGTAAATCACTTTTGATAATATTATCATTTTTATTATATTGGCACAGCTCAGCCATGAGCACTGATGATACATCTGATTGTTTAAGTTGTTCTTTATTTCTTTTTTTTTTTTTTTTTTTTGCTTTTTGGAGGGCGATTGGGGTTAAGTAACCTGCCCAAGGTCACACAGCTAGGTTTTTGTTTGTGTATGCGCTAAGTGTCTGAGGTCGGATCCGAACTCAGGTCCTTCTGACTCCAGGGCTGACGCTCTACTCACTGCGCCACCTAGCCGCCCCGTTCTTTATTTCTTTAAGGAGTATTTTGCAATCACAAATAGTGAATGTGCTTTAGTATATTGACAATGAGCTTTTTGATGCATTTGTGCCACAAATTATGGCACAGGACTGCAATGGAATATTATCATGTTGGAGGAAAGGATGGATATGGAGAAGCATAGGAAGACATATGAACTGATGCAAAGTAAAGCAGAATCAGGAAGGAAATATATACATATATATTCACTACAATAACATAAATGAAAAGAACAACTGAAAAATAGAAACTGAATGCTACAAAACTTATAATTACTTATATTTTGTAAGGTTAAAATGTGATAAAATGCTTTTCAAATCTTCAAGTATTATATAAATCACAGCTATTGTTGTGGTTATTACATTAACTAAATGGTTGCTTTCTTAATAAAAGTATAAATTCATTGAATTGTTCCTTTGTGTTGGATGTTCCATAAATCTAACATCCAACGCAGTGATTGTAATTCTCCAAACTGGAGTCAGAGTCTGGCTTCTCATAAACCCCTAGAAGGAAGCCCCTTTTCCATAGATGAAATAAGAGATGCAAAAGTCCTTTAAAATATTATATACATTAATATATTTTTAAAGCTGCACCTGAACTTTGGCTTTGCTACTAGATGTGTGTAAAAAACTTGAGTAAGCCCCTTCACTTTTCAGGGCCTCATTTGTAAAGTCTCTTCATTTGTAAAATGAGGGATTTGAGCTAGATGAGTTCTAAGTCCATTTTCTATGAGGTAATAATTATTTAAAAAGGAAAAAATAAACTAAGAAAATCTATAATACTATAAATTCAATGATTCCATCATTATTAAGATATATAAAAATAATAATCTGAGTATATACCTTAAATAATCTGTTTCTTCAAAATGATTGTAATGTCCATTAAATCAGAAAAAAAACCCCAAGCCTTTCCTTATTCATATAGATGTGATTCATTAACTTTTGGGATTGGTTAAATTAATAATGTATAACTGTCTTTATACAACTTGCAAATGAGGAATACTCCTAAGTAAATTTTACTTTTATCTTATCCTCCTTTGTCTTTTGCTTGTCTTGTTATACTTGATAATGACTGGTTATGATGGAACCTAAGACTTATCCCTTCCTGGTGTTTATTTAGTTTTGTTGGACTGCAATAATGACATAATGTTGATTTGTCATACTACAATCATTTCTATGGCAATGGAGAAAGAGGTCTAAGTCATCAGAGAAGCACTCAAGTATACTGCAAAGAGAATCTTTAAAGCATTGCAAAAAAGGTGATTTTTCCATTCATATGTTTTGCTTTCCAGTTAGTACCAAATAGGAATTATAAAATCATAGAATTTTAGAATTGGAGGGGATCTCAGATGCCATCTACTTCAGCTCCACTGATGGAGAGCCCACCACTTCCTGAGACAGTTCATTCCACTTTTGGACAGCACCAGATGTCACTGTTTTTCTTCACATGAAGCTTCTGAAACCTGCCTTGGCTTCTAGGGCTAAACAGAAATAGGTATAATCCCACTTTTACAATACACATTAGCTCTTCAAGTATTTTTTTGTGTTAGCTTGAAGTCTTTTTTTCTTTATTTTCATAATGGCACATAATGAACCTAGAAGTGTCGATCTTGGTTTCTTCTTTGTTGAGGTCCTGTGTATATTCATTTACCAAAGCTCATATTAGCTTTTGTTAATTCTGAGTTCCTTTAATAATTTTCCAGGATATTAAGCAAAGATTCTTATGTTTCTAAAAATTTTCTGTAATGTCAGTAATTCTGATATTACTGTATATTAAGGCATCTACATAGTGTAGATCATAGAGTGCTAGTTCTGGATTAAGGAAGACCTGAGTTCAAATCTACCCACAGACCCTTCCTAGCTGTATGACCCTAGACAAGCCACTTAACCTCCGTCTGTCTCAGTTTTCTCTACTTCCCATGATTGTTGGGTGGACCAAATGAGATGTTTGCAGTGCACTTAGCAGAGTGCCTGGTGCAGAGTAAGTATTCACTGAATAATCATTTCTCTCCTTCCTGTGAGCCTATCTGACAGGTTAATTCCTTGATTCCATATGTATCATACGTCTTTGGATAACTTAACGATTTTCCCTATCAATATTTTCTGCAATTGACCTGCCTGGGCTATACTTTTTGTTGTTGTTGTTCCTAAATCTGTTGACAGTTTATGCTACTAATTCTTTTAGATTTAATTATAATCTTTATCTTGTTGATTATCTTTATTATTTCCTTTTGATAACTTTTGAGCATATTTTAATTTTTAACTTGTGTTCCCCCTGCAGTTTTCTTTAAAAAATTTTAAATGGTCTTATTATTTTATTACCAGTTTAAATTTTTGTTTTGCATATGTTACACATTTGAAGATGTATATCAGGAGATCTTGCTTCTTTTCTCACCTGTACTTTTTTATTTCATTGGCACTCTATGACTTTTATCCTATTCTAGTTCATTTTGTTCTTACCATCTTGAATGTTAGGGCCATTTCCCACCCCCATCTGGAATTATACTTTTTTTTAGGATTATATGAGGTACCAGGCTTCTTTCTAACCACTCACTCCATCATCTTGATCAGAAAGGCCCAGCTCCAACTACTGGAAGACAGCCTCCAACTTTTTGTTGTTGTTGTTGGAATAAACATCCTAATTTATTTAGTCTTCATATGGTATGATCTCCAATACCTTCATCATCCTGGGCACTGTCCTCTGAACAGTGTCTAGATTTTCAGGGTCTTTCCTAAAATGTGATGTCCAGGGCTCAACACAATATTCTATATGTAGTCTAACTATGGCAGAATACAGCAGGAATTTCATCACTCTATTTTTATTTACATATGTTTCTATTCATAAGTTTGCATTAGCATTTTTGGATGCCATATGAAATTATTAACTCATAATGAGCATAAATTCCACTAAACCCCCAATCTGTAACCTGACCTTGGATTGTAAAACATTGGAAGAACCAAGAAGTGAAAGGCCCTTACGAGAGCTCTGAGAACAACAGCACAAAAAACCTAAAGCCCGAGACTTTATCTCTCTCACCTCAGCAACAGAATCCAACCCTAATATAAACTTAACAGTCAAGAAATAGATCATTGAGGGGTGGCTAGGTGGCGCAGTGAGTAGAGCACCGGCCCTGGAGGCAGAAGGACCTGAGTTCAGATCCGGCCTCAGACACTTAACCCACACAAACAAAAAAAAAACCTAGCCGTGTGACCTTGGGCAAGTTACTTAACCCCAATTGCCCTAAAAGGGGCGGCTAGGTGGCGCAGTGAGTAAGAGCGCCAGCCTAGGAGTTGGGATGACCTGAGATCGAATCCGGGCCTCAGAAAATGAGCACCCACACATAAATAATGACTAGCCGTGTAACCTTGAGCAAGTTACTTAACCCCAATTGCTTAAAAAAAAAATAGATCATTGAAAAAAAGAGCACCCTCACCATAGTTACTATGGTGATTGAGAAGATCAGGGTTCAAACTCAGAAGAAGAAAATGAAGTCAAGCAAGGTTATTTGTAAAGTTTCAAAGGACAATGTTAAATGGTCACAAACCCAGAGAGAGTTCTTAGGAGAGCTTTAAGAGGACTTTAAAAATCAAATAAGAGATTAGTCACAAGGACTGATGCTTCTCATCTCTTATTAGATTTGGCCTAATATTTTTGCCTATGTCATTTGCTTACCACCTGTGTGACTTTTGGCAAGTCACTTAACCTTAAGCCCTACTTGTCTCATATACAAGATAAGGAGAATGAATTAGATGGCCTTTGAAGTAATTATTTTGTTGTTGTTATTCAATTGTTTCAGTCATGTCCTAACTCTTTGCAACTCACAATATGCCAGCATATTCACAGTCACTGTCAGTGCTATGAATATTGCCTTGGTGATACAATCTATCCATGCTGAATCCCACTCAGTAAACTCTTATGGCTATTGCCTTTGAGATAAAATATTAATGCCCTTCACATCCCAGTCCCAAGCTCTATTTCCAGCCTTGTTAAATGTTACTCTCTTTCTTCCTATCTGAACTTTGGGCAGTTTTCCCTTTTTTTATTTCAAACACAAGATCATTCATCACTTGTTTCTGCCTTGACACTGACTGTTCCCCAAAAACTCATCCCTGACTCTTAGAATTCCTTGTTACCTTCAAAATTCAGTTCAAATTTTTCTACATGAAACTTTCCCTAATCTTCCCACCTACTAATGCTCTCCCTCTAATTTGCCTTGTATTTGTTTTTTAAATATATTTTTGTATAAATTATATAGGTATGTATCATCTCCTCTATAAAATATAACCTCTTTGAGGGCAGGCAATGATTATTTCATTTTTGTCTTTGCATCTCTTCAGTTCATAGCTCTGTGCCTGGCATATAGTAAGTGCTTAATACATGCTAATAGATTGATCAATAACTCTATGATCCATTTTTCTAGCCCTTGGAGATTGTGTGTGTGTGATTCTGACTGTGTCATTTAGTGTAATCTATCTCTCCCTGCTTTGTGTCATCTGAAAAATTGATTAGAATGCCAACTATACCTACATACAATTCCTTGATAAAAATACTGAAACCTTTGGAACCAGAGTCAGAAGAACTGAGGTTTTAATCTTGTTTTTCTTTCTTAGTAATTATGTGACTTAGTAATCAAGTCTTTGAGCATCAGTTTCTTCATCTGTAAAATGAGGGAGATTGACTTCATGATCGATGATATTTCTGATGGGTAGAGCATGGAACATAAGGAGATCGATGTTAAGGTTTAAGTTCCAGAGTTTTTGTAGCAGAAAGAGCCCTGGACTAGAGGTCATAATAGCTGCATGGAAATCTTAGTACCATTATTTTTGTGGGTGTGTATCAGTCATTAAATCTCTGAACCTGTCATAATATCTGTAAAATAAAGATGTTATCTGACCTGTTAGCCTCCCAGGGTTTCTTTTTTTTTTAGGTGGGGGGGAGAGAATTTTGTGAATAATATAAAGTGCAAAATAACTATGAACTCACTATAACTTTCTTCATTCAATAAATGACTAGCACTGTCACTTATAATATATTTCAACATGTCTGTGTGCTAATGTCATTAACCCAGTACTACTAAATATTAACACCCTTTTGCCATGATATACAGCCACACATTTTTGTCCCACAAGTGCTAGAATTTAATTAGAGAGCTTTCTTTTTAGAAATCATAGAATTGTAAAATTGGAGGGGCATTGGAAACAGCCTTAGAAATCATCTAGTCCACACCTCGTTTTGCAAAGGAGAGAACTGAAGGTCAGAGAGGTTTAAGTGGCTTCCTTACAGCCAGTTTGGGAAATTCCAGGAACTCCTGTCTGGTCTTTGCCTTCATCTTCAAAATTGTGAATATCATTCAAAATACTGACTAGCTATCATTCAGTTCATTTATATTTCAAATAAAAAAGAAGCCTGTACTGAATATGATGGAAAGGTGTCAGTGGAAATTTTCCAGGGTTCCAATATAACAGTCCTCCACAGGTTCCTTCTTCTGTAGTAGTTTCATTATACTGGATGAAGTCAGAGAATTTGGTTTTGAAAAAGACAATTTACACATTTTTAGACTTGTTTGCACAATCAACAAACTTTCCCAAGAGAAAAAAAAATCTTCTCCACATATATTTGTGCAAGTCTGAAATTTCCTTACAGAAATCTTATGGCTGCAGCTTACTTTATATAGAAGCACTGTGTTGTAGAAGTACCATTGGCCCAGGAGACAGGAGACTTGAGATTGAGTTTCTAGTCTTGGTTCTGCCACTAACTAGCTCCTCTTGCCTCAATTTCTTCATTTGTAAAATGAAGGGAGTGAGCTTAGATTATTTCTAAGGTTCATTCCAGCTCTGAACACCCCTCCACACACATTATATAGACACATGTGTCTGCAACATAGGTTTACATGTGTGTATACATGTGTATATAATACAAACATATGTATACACACGTGAACACAATGTGTGTATACACATGTACATACACCTATACTTGTAAACTTACATAGATGTGCATGTGTGTGTATGTATTTGTCCCCCTTACATAGATACATCATGAGTATTTAGGAAGTATGTTTAACATATATCTCTAATATTCATTTCAATTCAACAAGTAGATGATGAGTTTTATTCTCTGAACTATGGGCTAGAGATCAGTTTAAAATAAAACTTCAGAACGAAGCTTTATGAAGGTTTACAATGGCCACGTGTTCTAACGGAATAACAGAGAAACTTTCCTAGCCTGGAGAAACATTTCAGCAGTCTATGGGTCTTAATTCTCCTTTGTTGTTCAGTTGTGTCTGACTCTTTGTGACCCTGTGGAACATACTGTCCATTGGGTTTTCTTAGTAAAGATAGCAAAAAGTGACTTGCCATTTCCTTCTCCAGTGAATTAAGGCCAACAGAGGTTAAATACCTTGTTCAGGTCACACAGCTAATAAGTGTGTAAGGCCAGATTTGAACTCAGGAAGATGAAATCTTCCTGAATCCAGTCCCAGTGTTCTAACCATTGAGCGATCTAACTGCCTCTTTTTCCTTTTTTTGAGTACACTGCTATTCCTATGGCATTCCTCACTATTGCAGTCTAGTCTCTCTAAAGAGACATATGAATAATGAACAACAGATGAGTAATTTCCAACCATAATTGGGTATAACTTTGTTCCAACTAAGAATGAGAGAGGAGATTTAAGAAAATTTTTTTTTCTTTTTTATTGAAGGTTAAATGACCATGGAGCTAGAAAGGGTATGGGTGTTGTGGGTAGGTAGGTGGGTTGGAATAAAGAAGATTTATATATCTTTGTGCCATTATATGCCACTTGACATAAGTTGAAGATCAAGTTTTAAACTTCAAAGTTAAAATTTTGTAGTTTTTATTTTTTTGTGTTTGGTTAAATACTATGTAAACATATCTAAACAAGCCCCATGTTGACCAAATCACTGACAAATTCCTACAGTGGCTAATCAAAGTCTTTCAGTTATTTGAATAAAGCATGTTGTTGATTAATATTTCTTTTAACTATTTTTTAAAAATTGCCATTGATTTTTTTTCTTCAGTGTAATTACAGGTAAATTTGTATCTAGTTTTAATTCCTAAAACAAACCAGCAAACCTTGGCACAAATATTTTATAAGAAAAGGAATTGAGAACAAAACAATGCCTGGAGGGAATGATATTTAGTCAGATTGCAGTTGTCATTCATCTCTTGATAAATTTAGTTAAATTAGACTCTGTCTGCACCTCATATTCTGCTCCTGTTACCTCCTATGTCTTTGCCTGGGTTTACACAAGCCCCATGAAGTATTATTAAATTTTCTTCTGAATTTTATCATTGCAGAGTACTTTAGGATTATAAATTCCTGATTCCCAGAATCTCCCTTATCATTGTGAGTGAAAATAAAAATGAAAACAAACTATTTAATGCCATCAATTGGGGAAAGACTCAACAAATTGTGATCCATGAATGTAATAGAATATTATGAAGTAATAAGAAATGATAACTGTGAAGAATACTATGAAGAATACAAGGGAGCATGAGAAGACTTCTATGAATTGATGAAAAGTGAAGTAAGCAGAACCAGAAAACAATATGCACAGTAACAACAATGTCAATTGAACGAACAACACAATTGAAACTGAACACTGTAATTATGATAATTAACTTGATCCTGAAGAAGAGAAATAAAAATACACTTCCTTTTTTTTCCAGAGGTGGAGAACTAGATATGTGAAACATTGCAGATACTCTCAAACTTATGTTGGTTCCTGTCTTTCCCCCCCTTTATTATTCTTTGTTTTAAGTGATAATATCCTAGATGGGAAAGAAAAGATCAATATATTCAAAAGTAAAATTATAAAAAAACAAAAATTTAAAAAAGAAAACAAACTACATTATAAAGGCACCTATTGAACCTGGAAAATTAGAATTGGTTCCTTTTCTAATATCCACATTAATGGAGGTATGTAGTAATAGAGAGAATCAAAAATTTGTAGACCACCTAAAAGTCACTGTTACTTTTGCAGGGCTTATATAATATGTTGCATTATTCTCTGCCTACTCACCTAGTGGATTTACCACCCTAATTTGTTTTATTTACATTGATGATAAAATTAATGCTCCCTAAGAACATGCCCCTTAACTTTGGGGATAAAAAAGGGATAAGCTATCCATAGATAAACTAGAATGGAAATATTTTTACTAGAGCAATTAATGTAGATTGAGGACATAAAAACTTAATAAAAATTTCCAAATCTGAAAATTTTCTTCATATATTGAGTTTTATTTAGACTTCACAACCTAGTGAACAGACAGTAATAGAAGGTCTACACTATGGAATATTTTCTCTGCTGACTGTTACTGGATCTAAAGGGCTGTCAACAATCTGGAAAAAAGCATGTCTCATTCTTGATGAGACTATTTTGTCTGAAAAAAAACCTTTTCATAATAAAAGAATGAACCCGATCTAGTAGAATAGATAATAATTGGAGGAGGAATGTACAAAATTTCCCTGTTTATATTAAGAATTTTGAAATGGCAGCTTTGAACATAGTGATTGTCAGAAAAATGCCAAAGAAACAAGGCATTTATATAACTGTTCCACTTTTCCTCTTCCTTTTATTATCACATGTATTCCTTCATCTCCTCCCTGATTCTCAGGACTCTGCACTTACATGTAGAAAACCTGTATATCCCATTTTATTCTAGTGCAAATAATACAGATTGAAGCTATCTTATGACAGAAAACTTTCACAGCAGAAGTGAGAAATCAAGGTTCCAGTTTAGACAACAGCTTCACCTCTCATTGCCTATGGCCAGGCTCTGTGCTGAGTCAACAAGAATAGAGAAAGGAGAAAGAGAAAAGATTTTCTGGAATATTCACTACAAGCTCCTTTGACCAATACAAGCAGCTTATAAGGCTAAAGAGAGAGGAATATACAATTCAATACTTGTGTGTATGCTTACATATATATGTACAAGTATATATGTGTATACACTTATATGTACATATAGTTCTGAAAAAAGGTTTTAAAAGAAGTAAATGATTAGAAAGTTAGAGACTATATGTACATTTTTATAGATTCAACCTCATCAATTATCAGAACTGGTTTAAATCACTCTGAAGAAAACCCGCCATTTTTCCGCCAAATTGATTATTTTTAAACTGACAGTACTGGGAAGGCAACTCATAATTCAATTAATTTTTTAAAATTTTGTAATTTTTACCGTCCAATGTTCCTGATTAATTTCTAGTAATATGAGAATATTACATGATTTTATCATCTTAGTTAAAAACTCATAGAATTAGTGCTGGAGGGGATCTTGGGAGTAGTCTCTGGATCATTCTTCCATGGACCAACTTCCCCACATTACAGATGAGAAAACTAAAACCAAATAGTTTAAGGGACATGTTCAAGGTCACACATATAGGCAATAGTTTAGCCTTCTCTCCGTGTTTACTTCTGAAATGCAATCTAATAACTCAGGAAGGTTCTGACAGTAGTGAGATGTGTTCAACAGGACAGGACATATTTGACAAGTTTACAAATAAGGATGCAGTATTAAAGTTTTGGTGTTTAAGAGTGGAACTTGCTTGCATTTATATACAATGTCTATTAACTATGATGTCTATTAATTATGACCAAAAAACCCTACATATTTCAAAGAAACAGGACTAAAATAGCTTCTGAGAGTCCAAATAGTTATTTAAAAAGTAGTATTTTCATGGGTTAAAAAATTGGTTTTTGAATGTACTGAGAGCAGTTTTAAAAATATGGAATCTTCAGCATGCCTTTTCATTGAGATGCAGTATTTAACTAACATAATTGTGACTCTTTAGTCACTTTATTTTAACTGATAATATATGAATATGGCATGAATACATAATGGAATATATATTAATTCAAAACTCATAATTTCTATTTCATGATACATGCTAAAATTCAATAAAACTGCATTTGGATACAAGGAAAACAAAGAACCATGTTCTAAATTTCTTTTAAAATGCTCAAGATATCTGAAAGGGAAAGGAGAAAGTGCTCTAGGCAGAAAAAAAGAACTGGGAAAATTAAGAGTAGGATGGGGAGGGCTTCTGGGGAAGGGAGAGGGGGAAGGGGTAGTTGTTAAACCCAAAATGTTTAGTACAGTGTAGGTACCCAACAGGCACTTAATATATGCTACCTGATTGATTGACTAACATCTTCTTAGTGGACTGTCTGATCAGGAAATCCAGTTGGATTTCTTCCACCTCTGCAAAAAGTGCATAAGAAAGGAATTTGAAAGGTAAAGTCAAGGAGAAAAAAATCCCAACAACAAAACAAAGCATTGAAATCAACTTTCAGAAGCAAGAGGAGCATTGTAAACAGGGACAAAACAAATTTTCAGCTCTGCTTTGCTCTCATTCCTGAAGTGGTTGTCATTAGTTTATGAAAATATTTCTCTAGTTTCCTACTCTACGATGTCTAGGCGAACACTGTGATTCCCAATCTATTCCAGGCACTGGAACATGCAATCTTGTCACTCACATGATGCCTTCCAAGTCCTCTCCACATTCCCTACATTCAATAGGAACACTTACACAAGAATATGCAATATCTTTTCTTTCCATTCCTCCTGACACTGTCAGCTACAGTTAAAAAAAATGGAATTATAATTAAACAAAGGATACAAATTCCATTTTCTTACAATGTATTTTCTTAGCATAACTTTGTGCTGATTAGATATTGAAGTCTTTGGGGGGGGGTGAACTGAATTCAGTTTAAGATGCATAAATGATTTAATGGTCAAAATCTATGTGCTCTGGGCCGCTCCCTTCCATCCTCTTCTCTGGCCCCCTGTGTCACAGTGTCAAGCAGGCAATGCAGAATCCCAGGAGGTCCTCCTTCTCATTGGCCTTCCAAAGTAAGCAGCTGAAAAAAATGCTCAGATTTAAGCAGCACCACATTCAGATTCCCCTGGATGCAATGTGCTCTCCCTCTTGGCTGGAAAAATGCCAGTCTGTTCAAGGAGATAATTGACCACAAACCAGTCTGACTGACAGGTTGTCTAACTGCTGGGAAATGCCAACTGTGCCAATTGGACCCTCAAAGGGAGGCCTTTTCTCCTTGGAATTGAAGCCGAACTAGCCTCATCTTACTGTAAAACCATCAGTTTTCTCCTTAACTTCCCTAGGAATTAAATAAGAATGTTTTATTCCATATCCCTCCTCTCTTCTAGGCTTAATTAAAAAACAAACAACCGGCAACAAAAAGCTCTGTATCCCACCTTGGTGCTTCTACCTACTCTAGGCTCTGTGCACTAGAACAGAGTGGGGCAGAGTAAAAACAAGAGCCTCTCCCATCATCATGGAAATTATTGACTCTAATTCTATTTCTCCCTCAAATGCTGCCATAGAACAGGGTTTAGCTCACCAAGTGTGATTTTTAATTTAATTTTTTAACCTCAAATGTTCAGTTTCAAGGGTATTCCTTGCCCCTCAACTGTTTAAACCCTGCACACCTCCAACCCCCTTATCCTCAAAATCAGGACTGAAAAGAATTTAAAACTCACAGGTCCATAGGAGTCCAAGAGATTCCTAGGCTTTAGAGCTGGGGACTTGGCACATCAGATTAGAAGTACCCAGGTCACATACTGGACCAGCAGAGTTGCCAATTACATAGTAATTATCTTGTTTGTAACAGCAAGGGGAGCTCTTTAATACCTTACTTTAATTGTTGCCAGCACACTAATTTTTTAATGACCTGACTCTTGATTTAACATTTACAATAGGAGCTGGGCAAGACTGTGGTTCCCAAATTGCTTTTCTGGCACTAATTCGAGCACTTGGCATGACTTTTCCGGGTGGGAGGTCTTAGACTTTTCCTACATCTTGGGCATAATGCTCAGTGCTTAAGCCTGTTCCTTCTCCCTCAGGAAAACAGTGGCCAGAAGGCCACCTAGGAGCCAGAAGTATAGTGAGACCCCTGGTGAATCAGATAACACACTTTAATGACAGAAAGCATCTTAGACAAAGTCACCTGGAGGTCCTTTGAATATTTTGATGGCTAATTTGAATAGAGTTCGAATATTTTGATTGATTTCCTTTATAGTCAAAGTCTGGGGGGGGGGGGAAGTAAAATCTGACTCTCCTCTCCTATTCCTATTAATTTCCACTAACCACATACCTTTAGTGCTAGGAATTTAGCACTGGCTGAAACTTGAGCAGAATAACCAGCCTGGAGCTCTTCACTCATCCTTAGTCTCCTTTTCTTTCCCCTCCCCCCTGCCCCCCAACACATACAAAATCCTACCAAACCTCTTTTGAGAGTTGCAGGGAGGGGCCCCGGATTGGCTCTACAGTAGTGATGATGCCAGAGAAATGCACCCGCAGAAGAAAGAAGTTGGGGAGTGGGGTGGGGAGAGGGGTAAGGGGCGTCTTCGCCAGTTCCCATGATCTTTCTTCAAAGCACTTTCTCATTGGAGAAGTCTTAACGTTTGCCTTTTCTTCGCCGCCAGAGCCCGGTTTATTCCAACTGGACTATGCCTGATGTGGCTTTCTTGGCCTCAGTATGTCCTCTTTGGGGCTAAGTTGATCGTTGACACAGCTAACAAGGAATGACGGTCAGACAGTGGAGGAGATTACCTAGAGAAACAGGATGGGGGCAAGTGTTCTCTGGACCACCTTTCTCTCTTTCCCTTGTGACTTTCTCTCTCCCTCCCCCCTCCCCCCCATCCCAATCTCTTTCCAGCTTCTCTCTCCTCAGGGACAAATACTGGGATAGTATTTCTGTAGGGAAATGAATGAAATAGCAGTGCTGCTCCCCTTATTCCTGAACATGTAATTCTCAACCCTCTAGCATGAATAGTGCTTAACTATGGTATACGACCAGGTGGATATCCTTCCTTTTTCTCTTCATTCTCTTCCCCCGCCCCTTGCCAAGGCCCTCTCTTTCTTTCTCCCCCTCTTCACACTCCACAGTCTGTCTCCCAGACAGTCACAAGGAGATATTTAGAAGTCATCGACTCTTTAAAGTTGCAAGAGATCAGCGAGTCCAACCCCTTCATTTGGCAGGGGAGGAAATTGAGGTCCAGACATAGGGAAGGACTTGCCCACGGTCATAATAAGGGCTGCTAGTGACAGAGCTGAAGTTAGAATCTAGGCTCCATGGCTCTGCAGCCGTTTTCTTGAAGCCACCCCCACCTTGTGAAGCCTTAATCAAAGCTGAGACAACCGAAGTCAAATGAACAGATACAGCTGCAGAGGACTGCACCAGCTGCTCCTCTCCATAAATGAGGCGTGGACCTATATTTTTTGAGAGTAAAATTAAACTCTAGGCCATGATCATTAACGACTAGTCATTGTTATCTGGTTGTGAACTGCCTTCTTAAGAAAAGATGGTGAAGCACTGGTGGAATTGACTGGTCAGCAGGGGAAATCGCCCCCAAAGTGGAGATCCGTGAGTGTTTGGGACTGCGACCGGAATCGAAATGTAACCTATCCAAATATCTCCCCCATTGCCTTGTCCTTGGAAAAGGAATTCTATAGGGTGAGAGTCGAAGTGAGAAACAGGGCTCTATTATCCTCCTCCCCAACCCCTGTGTATATTCTATGACCAAGGTCGGGCTCCCAACGTCGAAAAGCCCGTGGAATTGGTCTCTATTGCTGGTTCATTTGAAGGGAGGAGTATGCATGTGATTTGTTAGAGGTTTTCAGGTTTTCTGTAGTAAATATCATTCAGTAGCTCAAGGATGCAAAAACCAGGAGGGCTGGATTCCAGGGGACTACATCTAAAAGCTATGAAGCCTAAGCCTTACTCCCCTTGACCCCACGGAAAAAGCCACTGGACCTCGGGTTTCCAGATAGCTGTCTGTGGTGGAGCCGGGCGAGCAGCTAGCGCGCAACAGGTCGGGCTGGTCAGACCAGTCAGCGTGCAACACTGCTAAGAACCACCTAGGAAAAGCAAAAGATGTCGGGCAAAACTCGGTTGAAGAAATGTACTTCGTTCAAGCCCCGGAAAAGGAAGGAAAAAATAGATAGGGTGAAACAGATCAAGGAACCAGGGGCGACCTCATTTTTTTCCCAGTCCTGGGCCCGCGTCTCGCCCCACCCCCATCCCTCAGCCTATAAGCTCAGAAGCATTGGCAAACAAAAATAAAGACAGAAGAACACTTCCCTATTACAGAGTGCTTCCCCCTTTACCCCCACCCCCACCCAGGTCCCCAATTCTTTTTCTTTTCCCCTTCAATGCCAAAAGACTTCAGGAAAGGGAAGGCGGTGTGTGTGGGCGAGGGCGGGCTCAGGTGGGGAAAGACTGTTGTCTAAACAGATTCAATCAAAGCTACTTTTCTTGCTCCTCCAAATCTCTGTGCAGAGCTCTTTTGAGTTCAATGAAAAAGAGAAATAGGATGGGGGCTATAAGTAATTTCGAGAAACGATAAAAGGGGGATAAAATAGGGGTATGGAAAGGCACTTTCTTTAATAAGCATTTCAGGTTCCTGAGCTCTCTCTTCCCCACTACTGAGACGAAAACCCATTCCGGTTTCCGTCACAGAAATTGAGGTTTACACAGGCCAGTCCTCCAAGACACTCATTCACGCATTTTAAGAAGAGAAATACCAGAACCAGCAAAGAAGCAAAGCCACTGAGAAGTTTTAATAGACAACACTGGCGTACAACATAGGCAGACATTAACTTGTCACAACGTCACAACCCGAATGAAGTGGATTAAAGAAGCTAAGGATGACTTGTTCGTTAAAAAGGGCAGCAGCTGTCCACCGCCACTCAGCCCCCCGCCTTTGTTTTTCCTCCATCTAAAGTTTGTTTTGAGTAAAGTGCTATGCCTGTGGTTTAAAGAAAACAAGTGAAACAAACATCAAAGTTTTTCCCTCTTTCCCATTCACTAGTTTAAATTGGAAAGAGATTCACACCAAGTAACACATAAAATATCAAATTTGTGTGAGTGATCAAAGGTGATGGGAAAAGCGTTAGTCGCTGGTGGTTTTTTTTTTCTTTTGTTTGTTTGGTCTGGACAAGGTGTGAAAAGGGAAAGCCAAAAGACAGTTTTGACTCTTTAAAGAACAGCTGGGCAGAATTATGTTGAAAATTTGCCTTGCGTGGTCGAAGATAAGACAAAACCAAACACCCAAGTGTGTTTCATGTGGACCTGTGAAATATAGAACTCACAGAGGGAATTTAGCTTGAAAATTCTTTTTTTTTTTTTAAGTAGGATTCCAAGATCCCAGATTGCGCTCCGAATCCCTAAAGGGATTTCTTGGATTTTATAAAATCATCTGCAGTCTGAAGTTCTTGTTTCTCTGTTTCACTTGGGTTTTGTTTCTCCAAACTTTACTTCTGGAATCGGGGCTTTTACTTTTTAATCCCGTGTAGCTCCCCATTGTGCAGGCTAATTGCTTTAGCTGCTCTTCCCACCCTTCCAAACTCCCCTGGAAAGAGAGCTGAGAAACTAAACTGACTTTCCCAAAGATACTTTGTGTTCTTTTAAAAGAAAGTATGGGCTTTATTAAAAAGACTCGAATTCGTCTTCTCCCTACCCCTTCCCAAGGCAATGGAATAGACTAGGGAAAATATACTTCCTTCTCTACAGTGAGTTTTTTTATTTGACTAATTTTATCTTGGATATTTATGATACACAGCTAAACAGTTTCAAGAAAGGTATAATGGTCACTTGGTAACCTTATGTATTTTTCACTTTCAGTCTGGATTTCGCCCACGTTGGTTTTAAAACACCACCTGACCCACCCTGAGCCTTAGGAAATTTTATATGGTCCAGGGAAGGCCAACATTGAATCCAGTTTGGCACAGAATAAAGCTTTTCCCCACCATCTTGTCTTCGCTCTCTCTCCACATAATTTATTTGTATTTATAGTATTAATAACAATAGAAACTCTTACCTGAAAATTGGCTCTCAGTAATCTGATTGTACAACATAGTATAAACACTGACACCAGAAGTGTTATATTTATTAAAACCCATTTAAGCATCCACTTTGTTTGTTTAAATACATTCTTAGTTCAAATCTCTCTCTCTCTCTCTCTCTCTCTCTCTCTCTCTCTCTCTCTCTCTCTCTCCCTCACTCCCTCTTTCCCTCTTTCCTATCCACTTCAATGTCTACTTTTCTCTACTGGGAGGAGAGGGGAGTCTTGCCTGCCAGTCCAACGTCTCCAAATGAATTCACTTTTCCCCTCCCCTGTTCATTTGTCTTAAGAGTGCACCAGGACAGAATGTAAGGAACTGCCCTTGTTTTCCGCCGAATTGGGGGTAGTCTGCTCCAGCAGAGTGGAAGCCGGCGAGGCTGCAGTAGAAGGGCAGATAGGTGGAGGAGGCGGCGGCGGCGGCGCGTTGACCGTCAGTGCTGGTGGCAGGGCCGCTACAGGTGGCAGGGCCGGGGTGGGCTTGATAGGGACGGGTACTGCAGGCAGAGTTTGTGCAGGAGGGTGGCACAGGGTCTTAACTGGCACCCCAAATGCCCCGTAATCTGGGCCCACTGGCACCCCAGCGGCTGCAGCAGCGGCTGCAGCAGCGGCTACCGAGTCCATGACCCCGACGTGCGGCCACATGGAGCTGACCACGTTGCTGAGCTGACTAGGCACCGGGTAGCCAAGATGATGCATCACGGACGCCAAAGGCAGCCCGCCTGCCTGTATCACGCCCTTGTAGTCCCTTCCGATGATGTTCTCGATGGCGAACGGATGCTTGAAGCCTGAAGACGAGGCTGCAGCCGCGGCCGCTGCAGCAGCCGCCGAGCCCAGCCCGTAGGGGGGAAACTGGGATAGCCTGCCCACACTGCCCACTGCCGCGGCCGCAGCTGCCGCTGCAGCCGCTGCCACAGCTGCCGCCTCCTGCATCTTGCCGGGGTGCGATTGGGGTTGAGGCTGAGGAGGAGGTGGCTGTGGCTGTTGCTGCGGCTGTTGTTGCTGGGACTGGAGGTGCGTCGACTGCGCAGGCTGCGGGGCCGGAGCGGGAGGCTGCTGGTGGAAATAGTGTACCATATGGGGGGGCGGCGGCTGTGGCGGATGGTGGTGGTGATGGTGAGCTGAGGGATGGTGGTGGTGATGGTGGTGGTGGTGGTGAGGGTGGTGCGGGTGGAGGTGCCCCCCAGGTCCCGTTCCCCCTGAGACCTTGGCTGCTGCCGTGCCCCCCGGGTGCAAATGCGGGTGGTCGGCGCGCAGCACCTTGAAGCGCTTGCGACGCCGCAGGAAACTTCCGTTCTCAAACATGTCTCCGCAGTCGGGGTGCAGCGCCCAGAAGCTGCCCTTGCCTGGCTGGTCGGGCCGCCGCGGGATCTTGATGAAGCAATCGTTGAAGGAGAGGTTGTGGCGCAGACTGTTTTGCCAGCGCTGCGTGTGCTCCCGGTAGTAGGGGAAGCGCTCCATGATGAACTTGTAGATATCGCTCAGGGGCAGCATCTTCTCAGCGGAATGTTGGATGGCCATAGCGGTCAGCGAGATGTAAGAGTAGGGCGGCTTCTGGTCGCTGTAGGAGCTCTTTCCTGGACGAGGCATTGCCCCCTCCACCCTCCCTCCCACCCACTCTGGACTTCAGCACCTCCCTCTTCACCCACCCTCCCCCTCCCTTAACCCTCACCCCACTTACCCCCACCTTGTCTGCCTTCCTCTTCCACAACTTCCCCCTTTCCCCAGCCTCCTCTAGTGGGTCCCTCTCTTGTTCTCTTGCCTGGCTTCTCTAGGATGCCCACTCCGCTCTCGGACTCCCGCGGCAACTCTGGGCTCACAGGCTGCCAACTTCTTGCCCCGACGGTGGCGATCAAGGCCTCTGTGTCCCGACTGGAGCATGCCAGCTTTACCACCCCACCCTCACCCCACCTCCTTCCTCTAGGTTCCTGGAGTCGATGTACAGGGAAGTTGAGGTGTAGAACTCGGTGGTGCTGGGGGCAGTGACGGTGAAGAAAGTGAAGAGGATCTCTCCACTCCTCTCCAACAAACCCACCACCACCCTTTCCCGTCAGTAGTGGGAAAGAGAACAGAGTTCCAGGACAGTGAAGGAGAGGGAGATGGGCAGCAGAGAGGAAGGAAGAGAAATCTTGTTCTCTTTGCAAAGATCCAGACGTCCTAACCGGCTTTTCAAACCCCGGCTTCCCAACAGAGTCTCGACTCAGGCCCCAGAACAACCGGGATGTGGCTTTTGGGAGCGGACAGTCACTTTCTTTTTCCTCTTTCAAGTTCTTGCTTTTCCAGAGGAGAGAACTTGAGGGGATGGCCCAGCCGGGTGCAAGAACGGCTCTGCCTCCCCCGCGTCTCCCCGCCCTCTTCCTTCAGCAGGGTTGCTAAGAAAAGAGGAAAGCCCGGAAGTTCAAGCCCCCAGCTTGCCGCTGAGCCCTGGGAGAAATAAATCCAATTGCTTTTCACTGCTGCGATCGGATAAAAAGTTTGGTGGCTGCTACTGCTTGCTGCTGCTAGAGCCGCTATCTCTGCTTCTAGACCTAGAACGAGGTGGCTTCCGAAGCCCAGGGGCTTGTGTGTATGTGTGTGTGAGGGGGGATGGGGGGGTAAATGAGGGTAGCGTGTGTATATGGTGGTAATAGGGTCGGGGGAGAGTTCAGTCTTTGCGTTGCGGCTTCTGCTGCTGCTCTGTCGCTGTCGTTATTGGTTCTGCCTGAGCTCTCCTGGGTCCAGCTCGGAGGAGAGGCGGCGAGGGCTGTGGCAGGCAAGCACTCTCTTGCCTGGGTTTTGTAATGGTCCCCGAGATGCTGAGACCCCCACAGCTCCAGCTTCGTGACTATCACATGACAGAAGCTGAGGGACTCTGCCGCCAAGACTAATAGAGAAGAAGGGGGCAAGAAACCAGCGTTCACCTCCCCCTACCTCCTCCTCCTCCTCTTGTCTCCCCCTCCCTCTTATTCTCCAACCACCACCACCCACTCAGCTGCCCCCCGCTCCGAAGCCCCTTAGCAGGGACCAGGCGGAGCCAAGTGCACAGGCAGCTCTGCAGGGAACATTTAAAGAGAGATGTGGAGTCTGTACTGTTTCACAACACTGGATTGAAAAGCGGGATGAATGAGGAAGAGTTCTCTCTCTCTCTCTCTCTCTCTCTCTCTCTCTCTCTCTCTCTCTCTCTCTCTCTCTCTCTCCCTTAACTCTCTTCCAGATTCTATTTCTTCTCCATTTCATTTAGAATAGTCTCAGGTCACATTTTCAACCGACTATCCTATCCTATCCTACCAAGAAGGCCCTTTGCTCTAATACAACGAGGAAAAAACATGATTTCTAAAAGATAGAAGAAAGCTTTTGGGAGGAGAGACTTAACAGTTTGTTAGAATACAAAGTTTTGTGCATTGATGTCCCTATATATGGAAATAGGTCTGTGGGATGAATGAATCAGACTCCTGAATTGCTTAAATAGAGGAAGGTAGAGAAACAATTTGTAAGGTCAAGGTTGCAGATGTGTACTACTTGGAGGGCTAACAAAAGGAGAAGATTAAGAGAAGGTATATTTGTATATATACATACACAAGGTTTTTTTTGGGGGGGGGAGAGTAGGTTTTTAAGCAGTGAAAAACAAATGAATAAAGGGAGAATGATTCTATAATCCAGAGTCTGGCTTATCTTTATTATAGTAAATGAGATGTTTCCTCTAAATTGAAATAAAAACCAGGACTTAAAGATATATGTAACTGAACATAGTGATTGAAAAACAGACCCATTCTGGATTTGGGGAAGCTCCGGAACACGTAGTGATCCAGTTTGGAAGCTGGCCCCATGCAAAACTTTACTCTTACATAGCCAAGCAAGCCAGAAAGACAGCTTTTTCAGAGTAAAATGTTGGTATAACATCTTTACATTCTATCTCTTGTTTGTGGGGGTGGAGGAAGCAGCCGATGAAGGGGAAAGGGGGGAGGACATTGATCATAAATAATTAAGTAACTTCATGGGTGACCTTATGCAAGTCACTTCTCTCTGGGCCTCAGTTTCCTCATCAGAATGAGATTTGGTTTCTAAAAAATATTTCTTCTAGCTCTAGATCTAACAATCCTGTGATCCCAGGTGCAGGTGTGTTGATGCTGAAAGTAGAATGATTCTGTAATTCAGGGTCTGGACAATTTTTGCTATTGCAGAAAGAGAGGTTTTTATCTAAATTGAGATGAAAGGTTTTCGTCTCAACAGAATAGTGGTCTCTTCTCTCTCTATTTCCCCCCACCCCCCAACGAAGCAGCAGCTGCAGCAGCCACAGCATCAGCAGTAACTGTAAAAGCTTCCCTTAACTTTAAGACTGAATTTATTTTTGACACCTTATCGGTTTAGGGAGTCTTTGCCAGCAGATGTCTGCTGAACGAGTCACTAAAGTGAGCTTCTGGCAAAGGTCAAGGAAAGAACCAGGAAAACCACGCGAGGAGGAAGAAAAAGAACACCATCTCTGTTGGTTGAACTCAAAGCTGGTAATTTTAGCGTTAGAGGGTTGGAGTTTTGTTTTGCTTTTCTCCCTGAAACTTTGTAAAGCAAGCAAAAGCTTCCTACGTGATTGAAGAGAAGAAATCCGGAGATAACTCCCGTTGTAGCCGCATTCCACTTGGCTATAACCAGGTAGTCTGGGCAAAACAAAACTACTGTCCTTCCTCGCTAGATACTTTAGCTTCTACGAGACTAGTCTTACTTCCGGCAAGGTTGAGTCTGATTTGGTTGGGCCATGTTTATTACAACAACTGACAGGAAGGTCGGTGGTAGGCTATATTGTATCTAAGTACCTCTAGCCCCATTCTTCTGTACCCACCAAAGGTTACCTTTTAGTGGCCGTTTAGTGGTCGATTTTCGGGAAGAGCTGTGATCTTTCTGATAAATACCTTTTCATTTGGCTTAGGGATAAAGATGGTTCAACTTAGATAAATGGGTTCATGATATTGGTTCCTTCTTTGCTTCTTAGAACGCACAGGAACGTTTTATGTGGTTATTGCGACTGTTTTTTCTTCTCAACGTCAAGGGTTAAGCACTTGTCATTAAAGTTTAATACTAGGGTATTGATTATTGCTACACAGTGGCTGGAGCACAATGACAGCTTCAATACTATTATTTACTGTCATCATTGCTGACCTTTGGTTCGAATTTTGACTTGGTAACTTTTACTTGCTCTGTGGCTACTTGCAAGTATATCACTTAGCTTTTTAACTTTAGCGTCCTTTTCTGTAAAAAGGGGATAATACTACCTACCTCATGGGGTTGGGTGAATACAGTCTTTTTTTGTAAACCATAACACTATATAAATATGAGTTATTATATTGCTTTCACCTTCAGTAAGTCAACTTTTTCTCTTCCAAATGCAGCATCGCTGCACTTTAAACAAAAAAGAACATCCTTATCTTATATGGAGGGAATGGTCCTAATTATATACACCACTGCTGGGGTTCTTGCATAGAAACCTGCATTGCGGTTTCTAAGGCTGCTGAGTACCAGGGACAGAGCCAAGTTCATGGCCTTTGAAGGAGAAGAAGAGGAGAGAAAAGGACAGTAAGAACGGGGGTGGAGAACAAAGAGGAGGAGAGAGAAAAGAGGAAAGAAGAAAGGGGAGGGTAGAAAAGAGAAAATGAGAATAGAGAAGCAAAGAAGGAAGAAGGGTGAGAAGAGAGAAAAGGGAGAGAGAAGAGGAGAGGAAAGAAGAGGGCTAAGGAGAGAAAAAAGAGAAAAGGGGAAAAGAGAAGCAGGGATAGAATGTTGAATTGTAGAGAGCATTAGGGGATGAGAGGGAAAGTATTTTTTCTTAACTTTTCATTTATTTTAAATTTAAATCTAGAGACTATGGGACTTTTCAAGTTACTGATATGTAAAATGAAGGCATTGGACTAGAAGATCTTTATGGCCCCTTCCAGCTCTTAACATCCCATATGTCTGTCTATCTATGCACCATCTTTAGAAGAATTGAGCAGTGTTTTGGCATTGGGAGTAAGACTGGTAGTGGTGTTGGAATTCTTTTGAGGTGCTTGCTGACCTGACCTAGGCTCCGAAAACAATTACTTAAAGAAAAATAGATCATGTAACCACGCTGGCGCCAATCAGCCAGTGTCAAATTTCTGGGGTGTTTTACAAATTATACACTAACCAAATATTGGCTGGTGCTCCAGGCACTAGCTGCCAAGTCATTGCCCCTGGGTTACTGTAATTATCTCAGTAGTATCTTCTGGTTCATCCCTTAGGCAGTTGCTGACACTCTTCTAGGAATGGAAGTCAATATAGAATTTACTGAATTTAATTGTGTCTTTGGAAAAGAGTAAATTTCCAGTAAAAGACGACAGGTGTGGGGTTGACAGCATATATTATTATTCATCTCATTCTCTCACTATTCTCCGACCTCTCCCCTCCCCCCAGTTTCCTCTCTCCTCTCCTTCCCTTCCTTCTCTTTCTGCATTCCCTTCCCTCCTCACCCCACCTAGTGGCAACTTGCCACACCACCCCCTTCTGTCCTAAAGACCCTTGCCTCTTCAGTATTCTCATCTGCAAAATGAGATTTGGACCAGTGAGGTTTCTTTTTACTCTAACCTTCTATCATTCTCTTTCCCATTTCTTGACATCGAGTAATCAAAATTTGGGCTGCTCCTTTTGAGCAAAAGGATGTCTCAGCTAGCTACACAAATAGAACCTCAAAACCCAGATAGCCCTGATCAAGCAGGCAGATTACCCAAATGGTACCGAAGAAAGAGTGTTGGATTTGAAGTAAAAGGATTTATTTTCAAAACCCAGCTCTACTATTTACTATCTATGTGATCCTGGGCAAATAACAACCTTTCTGGGTCTGTTTCCTAATCTGTAAATGGACTGGATTAGATCACCTCTGAGGTGCCTTCCAAGTCTAAATCTACTACCAGTTATATAAGTGTTCATTTCCGATGCACACAGCACTGGACTAAAAGTCAGAGGATCAGAATTTTAGTCTTGGCTGTAACATTTACTGGCTGTATGATCCTCAGAAAATCACTTAATTTTCTGAGCCTGAGTTTTCTCCTGCATAAAAGGGCATAAGAGAACTTGGGTTGTGAGGAACATGTTTCCTAAATCTCAAGTTAGTATTACATAAAAGTAAGCTATCATTAGAGAGCATACCCATATATATATATTTCTTGAGATTTCTCTTTCCTGTTTTCATTTCCAAAGTTGTTTGCTAAGTTCAAAAACTTGCCAAGTTTTCCATATCATATTCATATCTAAATGGTCTTCCTAAACACTATAATAATTCTTCAAATTACACACACACGCACACACACACACACTCCCTGCGCCCCATCACTCTATGTTGACACTGTCCTTTCTTGTCTTTTGCAGACAGTTTCTTTATTTGCAGCATTAAGGGGTAGGACTAGGTAATTTTTAGGATCTCTTCTAGCTCTAAGTTTCTGTTTCAGAGGGAGGTGAAGTGGCTTTAGGGCATAGGCCCTTTTCATAGGGGTTGAAGTCAGTATCATAAACAAGATCAGGTACATCAATTAGCCAGTCTGGAGGGTGGGGTTATTGGCATTCAATTTTTCACATCAGTGACAACAGAGGTGCAGAGATTTAAAACCCCAGCCAAGAGTATATACCAGCAACCCTGACCCCCCCCCCCCCCTTTACAGAGTGCCTTTCCGTCTGTGCTTCTGATTCTTTGGACACCTGCACACTTCAGGCTGTCAGTCGAGGTCTTCTCCCCTAATGAAAATCAAGCCAAAGCACTGGTGTAAGTGAAGAGAGTTTTAAGAGTTTGGGGATAGCAGACCTACATTCAGATCTGACTCTCCTTATGAAGCTGCTTGACCTTGGACAAGCCCCGCCCTGAGTTTCTTCATCTGTATAACAAGCAGATGGGAGTCAGTGCAATACTGACTCTTGAGCAGGGGTACTTCCAGTATAGTGGAAGCAGCATGTAGCAAAGAGTAATGGATTTGGAGCTACAGGCTTAAATTCCAGTTTTCCTCTTCTCCTAAGGGA
The DNA here is from genome assembly GCA_011680675.1 of Gymnobelideus leadbeateri. NCBI lineage: Eukaryota > Metazoa > Chordata > Mammalia > Diprotodontia > Petauridae > Gymnobelideus > Gymnobelideus leadbeateri. The sequence goes on from WOXC01000370.1 coordinate 189,906, forward strand.
CTTAGGGCAAATCACTTAACCTCCATGGGCCTTGGTTTTCTCATCTATAAAATGAAGGGGTTGGACTTAGTCGCTTCTGGGGTCACTTCTTGCTC
>WOXC01000370.1:195000-332568 GCA_011680675.1 Gymnobelideus leadbeateri
GACTGATTACAGACTTCTTCCATTTATACACTAAACCAGTGGTATCAAACACAAATGGGGGCCATTAAACCATACAAAAAGATCTCTGAATATTGACTTAGAAAACCACACATTAGCATTATCTATGTTTTATTCAACTTTTATGTATTTTGCTAAGTATTTCCCAATTTTAATCTAGTTCTGCCTGCACTCAGAAGTGAGCCATGTATTTGACATGTCTGCATTAAATGAGTTAGCCAAACTGGTCAATATATTGTTCCCTATACAGGACATTGTATCTCCTACCTCTATGGTACATCCTCCATACTTGGAAATGCAGTCCCTTCATACCTTTGCTGCTTTCTAAATTCAGATCAAGGTCCACTTTCTGTAAGAGGCTTTTCCCTGATTTCTCCAGTTTTTAGTGCTTCCCTACAAATTACTTTGTTTTTATTTTGCAGCTATCTGGACTCAATTATGCTAGATTTAGAATCTGAGCATATGGGTTTGAATCCTGACTCCTTCACTAACTGTCTGTTTGGGATTACTATTCTATTTGAAATGTCACATATCTAAATAAAAAGTACTTTTTTCTGTTAATGAATGGAATAGGAAGAAAGGGTATTTTCATTTTACTTATTAATGCAATACTAAACAAGAATTCGTTGTTTTCTCTTTCCAGGTAAGGCTAAGGTTATATACCTGTGTCTGTGTGACTTTGGGCTAGTCATTTAGCTTACTTGGCCTGTTTCCTCATAATAAGGTATTGGATTAGATGACATTTGAAGCCTCTTCCATATATATGCATATATATATATAATATATATGTATGTATGTGTGTGCATTTCTTTCTCTATATATATACTTATACATACATACTTATACACACACATATATATCTTATATCCTATCAATGAACATGTGAATTATACAAAATTATACAAATTATACAAAAATACATGTGAACTGTATCCAACAGTAAAATGTGAGCACTTTGAAGGTAAGAATTTTTGTATTTTTTTCCCTAGGAACTAACACAATGCTTAATGACTGCTTGTTGATTTATTGAACAAATTGAGGCCCAGAGAAAATAAGCAGTTTGCCCAATGTCACACAGTAAGTAAGTTGCAAGGCTCCTCTGATTCTGAATCTGTGCTGCTTTCTGCTTTGAGATTAAGGCAGCAGTTAGTCTGTGGAGTCCAAAAGGTTTTCTAAAAAAGATTTACCTTGTGTTTTTCAATTGTTGTCTGTTTTAGGAGCCATCTTATAAGGGGCCAGAATACTAATTAATTTCTCATCTATCACCCAAACTCTTATAATTTGGCACAAGGGACAATTTTGTTTAGATGGTTGTTTGGTTTTAATAGGATGCATTAAAAATACCCTGACATGTATCTTCCTCGTTGTGAAGGAAAAAAAATTAAAAAGTCCAAACAGTTAAAAGTCAGAAGTTCAGTGATTTTTTTGTTGTTGTTGTTGAAAAGAAAATGAAAACTCACTACTGGGACCAGTGTTCTATCTTAAATCATTTAATTCCATAAAATGTTTTCTAAATTGAAGAAAAATACATCATACAATTTACATGGTTAGTCAGGAATTATACTGAAAGTTCATTAAATCACATCTAGGGAATTTAAGTGAACTGAAGTAAGTAAATTAAGTGCTGAGTTAATTAAGTTGTTAATTAGTTAATTAACTGTTATAGTTTTAAGTGATACTATTAACAAACAGACATAAATTTCAGTTTAGGTTTCCTGTATTTAGAAAGTCTTTATGGAACTGTAAAAGCTGGAGGGTTTAATTCTTTCCATAGAGTTTTAGAGCAAAATACTAACATATTTGTAATAGGATTTTTATTATTTAGAGTCTAAGGCAGTTTAAAATCATTTAACAAATTGTTTTAAAAAATATTTCCTCTTGCTCTTATGTTTAAAAAAAAAACACATCAAAAACGAATGCATAGAAGTACAGCAGTAGCCCTTTTTGCTCCACAGTAGTCAGCTTTGATCTTTGATGTTCTAGCAACTGTGTTGAAGGGACCTGAAGTTAGCATTGACCTTGGCATCAATGTGGAAATCTTCCAACATGGGAAAGTGAAGATTTTTTTCTAATGATCAAGGAAACAGGACTTCCCTGCCCCCACCCCCACCCCCCAACCAAATTACATTGCCTTTACTGACAGAAGTTTAATTGGGAATGCTGAAAAGAATCAAGTTGCAATGAACTCCAGCAACATAGTCTTTGATGCCAAATGTCTGATTGGTGGCAGATTTGATGATGCAGTTGCACAGTCGGACACAAAGCATTGACTTTTCATGGTGGTGAAAAGGTGGCAGGCCTAAGATCCAAGTGGAGTACAAAATGGAGGCCAAAAATTTCTATCTAGAAGAAATATCTTCTATGGTCTTGACCAAGACCAATGAAATCACTGAAGCTTATCTTGGGAAGACTGTCACAAATGGTGTCATCACATTTCCGGCCTACCTCAATGATTCCCAATGTCAGGTGACCAAAGATACTGGAACTATTGCTGGTCTCAATGTGCTCCAAATCACCAATGAGTCAACTGCTGCTGCTGTTGTTTATGGTTTGGACAAAATGATTGGTGCCAAGAGAAATACATTGATCTTTAACTATAGAGGTGGTACTTTTAATGTGTCCATTATTACCATGAAGATGGCATCTTTGAAGTGAAGGCCACAGTTGGGGACACCCACTTGGGTAGGGAGAACTTTCACAACCACATAGTCAGCTATTTTATTGCTGAGTTCAAGTGAAAGCACAAAAAGGGCATCAGTGAGAACAAGAGGACTGGCCACCATCTATGCACTGCTTGTGAACCTGCAAAGCACACCCTTTCTACCATTACCCAGGCCAGTATTGAGACTTACTCCTTCTATGAAGTTATCAACTTCTTTACGTCTATTACACATGAATGTTTTGAAGGGCTGAATGATAGCCTCTTCAGTGGCACCCTTGACCTCATGGAATAAGCCCCAAGAGATGCCAAGCTAGATAAATCACAGATTTGTGATGCCTTCTTAGTGGGTGGTTCCACTCAGGTTCCCCAAACCCACTAGCTTCTTCAGAACTTCTTCAAAGGCAAGGAGCTCAACAAGAGTATCCATCCTGATGAAACCATTGCCTATAGTGGAGCTGTTCAGGCTGCCCTTGAGATAAATCTGAGAATATGCAAGACTTGCTGCTATTAGAAATCACTACTCTTTTCCTTGGAATTGAAACTGCTGGTGGAGTTACATCAGTTTTGATCAAATTCAATATCCCCCATCAATCTGATGCAGACATTTGCCACATACTAGGGCAACCAGCTCGGTATGCTTATTCAGGTTTTTGAAGGTGAGAGCAATAACAAAGGAAAACAACCTCCTCTGGCAAACTTGATCTCACAAGAATATAAGCCTTGCCCTAGGGGTGTTCCTCAGATTGAAGTAACATTTGACATTGATGTAAATGGCACTCGTAACGTTTCTGCTGTGGATAAGAGCAAAGGCAAGAAGAACAAGATCACCATCATCAATGACAAAAGTCATTTGAGCAGAGACATTGAGCTTATGGTCTAGGAGGCTAAGAAATACAACTGGAGATGAGAAGCACAGAGACAAGGTGTCTTCTAAGAATTCTCTTGAGGGGCGGCTAGGTGGCGCAGTGAGTAGAGCCCTGGCCCTGGAGTCAGAAGGACCTGAGTTCAGATCCGGCCTCAGACACTTAACACACACAAACAAAAACCTAGCGGTGTGACCTTGGGCAAGTTACTTAACCCCAACTGTCCTCAAAAAAAGCAAAAAAAAAAAAAAAAAGAATTCTCTTGAATCTTATGCTTTCAACATGGAGACTACTGTAGAGAATGAGAAATTCCAAGGCAATATTGTTAAACACAAACAGAAGATCATCGACAAATGTAATGAAATAATTAACTGGCTGGATAAGAGCTAGACTTCTGAGAAGGAAGAATTTGAGTATCAGCAGAGAGAATTGGAGAAGGTCTGCAATCCCATCATTACTAATCTGTACCAGAGTGCAGGTGGCATGCTAGGAAGCATGGGTTCCCAGGAGGTGGAACAGCCCCATCTGGAGGTGTTGCTTCCAGACCCACCACCAAAGAGATGGATTAAATGCACCAGAAGAAGGAGTATTACACATAAAAATGAAAGGACTCAAAATTGTGGCCAAGGTAGTTGCAGTTTAAAAGTAACATTTTAGCTACTGTATAAATTTGGGCATTCTGAATAGTCAAATGTATGCAGAGGGAGAGAAGTGAATAACATTGTACTTTATCAGTACTGTAAACAAGTAGAAATGCAATTTTTGTTCAGGGGAATAAAATGTACTTAAAAGTGACAAAACAAACCAAAAAACCCCCCAAAAACCCATCTGAACAAGCTGGTTCAATGCGAAATTTGTGTTTTTCCTTTTTTGGATATATATTTTTTTTGTATAGCTGACAACCTTTAGGGTGGGAATTTTAGAGAGTACAGATAGAAACGGCTTACAAGGTCTAAGGGTAGACTCCCATGGTGTATATGATTTTTTTTCCCATTGTGATGACTTTGAGCTTGTATCTTGAACTATATTTATCATTTCTTTCTTTCTTTTTCTTTTTGAAAGGGGGAAGGCAGAGCAATTGGGGTTAAGTGACTTACCCAAGGTTACATGTCTAGTAAGTGTTGTTAAGTGTCTGAGGGCAGATTTGAACTCAGGTCCTCTTGACTCCAGGGCGGATGCTCTATTCACTGCACCACTTAGCTGCCCCTGTCATTTATTTCATGTCAGAATATTCTCACTTAATTCTTTTGTGTAGTGGGAAGAATGCCAGATTTAGTCTCTCTGACAGAGCCTGGGTGTCTTAACTTTTGCATGTATGACCTTGGTTAAGTCATTTGACTTCTATAGGTTTCATCTAAGAAAATGAGAGAACTGAATGAGATTATTTCTAAGGTATTTTCTTTCTTTTAATCCTATCATCCTGTACCTAAAGAATATGTTCTTTTTTGTGTGAAGTAAATAGTGTAATATTGTTATATTTTATTATTATTATTTTTCAAATGCTTTATTAACTTCTGGTTTACTTCATTCATTCCTTCCAGTTTTTGTATTACAAATTTTCTCCCCATTTTTCCCCCTACATACCTCCCCAAAATAGCAGTCCCCAGGATATTCCCTCCTCTTATTTCCCAATTACATGTAAAATAGTATTAATAATAGTATATATATATATATATAAACATTTGGTTTTAAAACTTTGAATTCCAAATTCATTCCCTTCCTCCTTTGTCACCCACCCTCACTGGGAAGATAAGCAATTCAATATAGGTTGTACATGTGTAGCTAATACAAAATTTTACCATAGTAGATATATTGTAGAAGACTGATTATATTTCCCTCCCTCCTATTACACCTCCTACTTGTTCTATTCTCTACTTTGGTCCTGTCCCTTTTCAAAAGTGTGTGCTTCCAACTTCCCTGACCCCCCAGCTTGCCCTCCCTTTCATCATCCCCACCTCTTGTCTCCTTCCCCCCTATTCTCCTGTAGGGTGAGATACCCTATTTTGTGTGTGTTATTCCCTCCCTGAGCCAAATTCAATGATTATAAGGTTGACCCATTCCCTTATGCCTTCCTGTTCTTCTCCTCCATTGTACCCATTTTCCCTTGTCTCTTCTGTATGAGATAGTTTGCCCCATTCTGTCTCTCCCCATCTCCTCTCATTAAATTCCTCTCTCACCTTTTGATTTCACTTTTTAAGTATCATCCCTTCCTATTAAATTGGTCCAGTGCCCTCTATCTATGTATACCTGTAAACATATATATATATATATATATATATATATACATATATACACATTCACATATGTATTCATACACCTATATACCCTCCTATAAAGATTATATGTGTGTATATATATATATATATATATATGTATATATATATTCATGTTCCCTTCAACTATTTTCATACTGAGAAAAGTTTCATCAGTTACAATTATTGTTTTTTCATGTAGGAAGGCAAATAGTTCAACTTTGATAAGTTCTTTATGATTTCTTTTTCCCTGTTTACCTTCTCATGCTTCTCTTGCTTCTTGTAACTGAATGTCAAATTTTTTATTCAACTCTGGTTTTTTCTTCAAGAATACTTGAAAATTCCACTGAATGATCATATTTTCCCCTGAAACATGATACTCAGTTTTGCTGGGTAGGTGATTCTTGGTTTTAATCCCAGCTCCTTTGACATCCAGAATATCATATTCCAATCCCTCAGTGTAGAAGCTGCCAGATCCTGTGTAATCCTGATTGTATTTACATAATATTCAAATTATTTCTTCCTGGCTGCTTATAATATTCTCTCCTTGATCTGGGAATTCTGGAACCTGGCTATAATATTCTTAGGAGTTTTCTTTTTGGGATCTTTTTCAGGAGGTGATCTGTGGATTCTTTCAACCTCTATTTTGCCTTCTGGTTCTAAAACATCAAGGCAGTTTTCCTTGAGAATTTCTTGGAGGATGATTTCTAGGTTCTTTCTTTGATCATGGCTTTCAGGTAGTCCAATGATTTTCAAATTATCTCTCCTGGATCTACTTTCCAGGTCAGTGGTTTTTCCCATGAGATATTTCACATTGCCATCTATTCTTTCATTTGTTTGGATCTGTTTAACAGCATCTTGATTTCTCATAAAGTCACTCTAAATCTGAAGGAATGATTCTCCTCAGTGAGCTTTTGATATTCTTTTTCCATCTGGCAAATTTGGCTTTTTAAGGCATTCCTCCCCTCATTGCCTTTTTGAGCCTCTGCCATTTGAGTTAGTCTATTTTTAAGGTGTTATTTTCCTCAGTCAGGCTGTTGGCTCTCATTTCATACTTTTCTTGCATTATTTTCATTTCTCTCCCCAATTTTTCTTCCACTTCTCTTATCTGCTTCTTAAGGTCCTCTATGGCCTGTAACCAGCTTGCATTTTCCTTTGAAGCTTTTGGTGCAGGAGTTCTGACTTTACTATCTTCCTCCTGTTCCATGCTTTGATCCTTTTTGCCCCCCAAATAGGAGTCCAATGTTGGATTTTTCTGTTTGTTTTGCTTCCTTTGCCTGGGAATGTTGCCACTCAATTACTTTGACTTTTGGGCTTTTTGCCACAGTAGGACTCTGCCACCAGACAGGGGAGCTTCTGTCTCAAATGCTAGTGTTTTCTCAGCTGCTGGAGATATTAGTTGGGTGCCCCTCTGAAGCCTCCACACGCTCTGGCAAGCTGGTCACACACCCCAGGACTTCCACCCCAGACTGCAATCCAGATTCAAGAAGGTTAAAGCAAGAGCAACTGCCCCTCAGACTGGTCACCTGGCATCGGCAGTGCTGAAGCCTCTCAGTGGCTTCTTGCCCTGGGGGCAAAAGCTGATGCTCTCCCAGCTGCTGGTCCCAAAGTCCACAGTGCACTGACCTCTCACTTTGTCCTAACAGCCACAGCTGCTGGTGTTCTGAAGTCCCTCCAGCTGGCTGCTGGTCAGGCCCACCCTGGGGCTAAAACCTTGGCTCCAGCCAGGATGGGGTCAGCTCCCAGAGTACTACTGGGCTGCTGGGCTGTCCTCAGTGGGAGGTTAGCTTCTCTGTGTGATTTTGTGGGTTCTTTAGCTCCAAAGTTTGTTCAGAGTCCCCCTTTTACATGGATTGGGGAAGGTGGAAGCTGGAGCCACACAGAAGTCCTGTTTCTACTCTGCCATCTTGACTCTGCCCCCTAAAGAATACTTTCTATATACCCAGTTGAGAAACTGGATAATGAAAGTGGGGAAATGTAAGGAATATTTTTTCCTGATCAAAGAAAAAAAAACCACAAAAGGGAAAGAGAAGCTACATTTGGCAGTCACTCACTCAGTCAGTTTCTTTATTGAATATTATAGATAGAAAGCATGCAAGATCATTGGAATACACAAAGCATTGACTGGGTATTCCTGGATGTGCAGATATACCTGACCTATGCTCCATAACAAGCCTATGCTTAGAACCAGTTTTGGGCAAGCATTAGGCTCTGTGGAAAATGTATTTTTGACAACCTACCATTAACATGAGGGGCAGCATGGTGTGGTAGATAGAGAGTAAGCCTTGGGATTGAGGAAGATCTGGATTTAAGTTCTTCCTCTGACAAATATGAGCTATGTGACCCTTGCAAGTCACTGAACTCTCTGTTAGGGGCCCAGGAAACTCTAAGATTATAAATTTCAGAGCAGGTACCAATAAAATCATTAGAGGAATTTCCCCAGGAACAGTAAAATCACCAGTCTGACAAAACACCGAGCCCCGCCCCCGCAACAACAACAGCAAAAACAACAACTATCCCTATGATTAAGAGGTTGGTATTATTGGAGACTACTCCCAATGGCATCAAACATGCTCATAACTATAGAATTGGAAGCAACAAAACTCTACTTTGCCAGTGTAGAACTCTGATGACTCTAATGGTGGTGGCAGGACAGGTGGTTGTGGTGGTGCCTCCATGATACCTTGGCATCTCATGCTTATTCCCTTTATGTAAGTGGTTTGGAATTGGAAAGCACATTGGATCCATAGTCAGGAAACCTATTTAATCCTGGCTTTACCACTAACTGTGCTATCTTGAACAAGCTCTTTCACCAATTTTGTATGTTAGTTTCCTCATCTAAATGTAAAATAAGAGAGTTGAACTATGTTGTTCAGTTATTCTTAACTCTCTCTTACCCCATATTGGGGTTTTCTTGGCACAGATCTTGGAGTGGCTTTCCATTTCCTTCTCTAGTCCATTTTATAGATGATGAACTGAGGCAAACAGGATTGAATGACTTGCCCAGGGTCACACAGGTGTTACGTGTCTGAGGTCAGATTTGAACTCATGAAGATGAATCTTCCTAATTCCTGCCCAGTGACCTATCCACTGTGCCACTCAGAAGCACTTTGGGCTACATGACCTCTAAGATATTTCTTCCTGCTCTAAAATTCTGTGATCTTATGAATCTCTGAGTCCCAAGAGCTTTGTCCAAGGTACTCTGTTAGGGTGGGATCTGGGCAGCATATGGGATTTTTTTTTTTACTGGACCTATGATTATATTGGTATAAGAAACTTCTGAGGAAATTCTCACTACCAATGAAGAGTAGCACTTGCTTTGCTACTGATATTGACTGTTGACGGGGACACCAAAAAGTTTGTCCAGGGTCATTTGGCAGGACTTTAATTCATTTTTCTGCTTGAGATCAGTTATCTATCCCTTACACCAGTTATCTATCCCTTACACCACATTGCCTCTCTGTATGCAATGAGGAGATAAAAAAGAAGAAGAAAGTGTTCCTCCTTTTGTGGGGATCATTATCTAAATATGCAGGGAGGTAGTATGTATAAATATGAAATATAAGCAATAAAGACCAATTTTCGCAGCAGTGGATCAGCAAATTATAATTAGTATGTAGTAAACTTTATTATTTGACATGATCAGGAAATGATATGCACTTTAACAAAAAATTCCAATTAGCAAAGAGTTAACTAACACATGACAAAATGAAGGGTTTTTTTTAAATCTAGAGAATTCAGATGCAATAAAATATGCAACAGCAGAATTGTAGTGAACATATTTTAATTTTTTTTTCTTAATGATTTGGAAGCACTTGAGGATATGGTAGTCCCTTAGAATCAACATTATGAACTTAAATTAATCATTATATAATAGATGTCAGGATGTTATGGTTATTGAAGAATTCTGATTAATAGACTATGGGACAACAAAGAGCTTACAACAGTATAGCTTAGGTATATAAATGATTTTAAAAAATGAAACTTATTGGCAGGAAATCATAGAGACCTCCCTAGAGGAAACAAGTTTGGAGGCAGATACTGAATCAAGCAATAAGCATGTATTAAGTGCCTATTCTGTGTCAAGCACTGGGCTAGGTGCTGAGGATGCAAAGGCAAAAAAGGAAGAAAAGAAAAGAAGAGAAAGAGGAAGGAAAAAAGGAAGGAAGGAAGGAAGGAAGGAAGGAAGGAAGGAAGGAAGGAAGGAAGAAAAGAAGGAAGGGAAGGAGGGAGGGAGGAAGGAAGGAAGGAAGGGAGGGAGGGAGGGAGGAAGGAAGGAAGGAAGGAAGGAAGGGAGGGAGGGAGGGAGGAAGGAAAGAAATGAAAAAGTTTCTGTCCTTGAGGAGCTTACAGTATAATGGGGAAGAGAACAAGCATATATAAAATAAGTAGAGAATGACTTTTTAAGTCAGCAGGCCACTTGGGGGCACAGCTTGGATTGCTAGTCTACTAGTATTTCTAGGCTTTTCTACCCACTACCTCTCAAAGTCTCTAGTACTCCCAAACATTTTCCCCTTCAATCTTCACTTCAATTTCATATCCAGGTACCTATCCCTAGGTACCCTATCTCTAAAGATAGGGAATTAAGATCGGTAGCTGAGATTTGGATAGCTTTTTGTTGTTCAATCATTTCAACTGTGTTTGACTTCTTTTTTTTTATTTTTATTTATTTATTTTTTTTAAGCAATTGGGGTTAAGTAACTTGCTCAAGGTTACACGGCTAGTCATTATTTATGTGTGGGTGCTCATTTTCTGAGGCCGGATTTGATCTCGGGTTATCCCAACTCCGAGGCCGGCGCTCTTACTCACTGCGCCACCTAGCCGCCCCTTTTAGGGCAATTGGGGTTAAGTACCTTGCCCAAGGTCACACAGCTAGGTTTTTGTTTGTGTGGGTTAAGTGTCTGAGGCCGGATCCTAACTCAGGTCCTTCTGACTCCAGGGCTGGCACTCTACTCACTGCGCCACCTAGCCGCCCCTGTGTTTGACTTCTTGACCCCATTTGAAGCTTCCTGGGTAAAGATACTGTAGTGGTTTGCCATTTCCTTCTCCAGCCCATTTTACAGATGAGGAACTGAGGCAAACAGAGTTAGGTGACTTGTCCAGGCTCATACAGCTAAAAAGTATCTGGGGCTATATTTGAACTCAGGAAGATAAGTCTTCCTGACTCCAGGTCCAGCACTCTGTACAATATAGCACCACCTAGATGCTCTCACATGACTAGCTCTGTTTCTGATATTTTGAGTAGCACAAATCTAACACACGAGACACCAACAAAACAAAGATACCACGTAACTTCTGACTGCTTCTCCTCAGGGTCAGCATCTATTGCATACACAGGACAAACACGGAGTGGAAAAGAAAGAAACATCTGCATATTGTAGCAGAGTCACTGTAAATTCTTTGTAGTCTTCCTTGGCTGCTTGCTCCCATACATTTGTGATCATTGCCTGGAAAATATCACATGTAGACCAGCTATCTTGACACATGCACACTGTCACAGCAGTGCTAAATAACATCTAACCTAAATAGCATCTCTAATAATTACAGATCAAGGACTGGAAGGGATCTTTCAAGCCTCTCCCCAGTCCAAACCTTCATTTTGCAATGAGAAAAACAAGGCCCAGGGATTTGTCCAAGGTCACAAAGCTGGTAAATGTCAGAAGCAGGATTGGTATGTACCAGTGTTTGTTCACTGGGATTTGGGTCCTTTGAATTCAGTCAGTGCTTGTTCTGATGTAATGTCTTTAGGTTTAGCTGCATGTATCAGAGTTCATATCTGGCACGTGAATTTAGCTGTATCCTTCTACCTCCCCCCCACCCATCCCGCATCCTTTGCTTAACACTCTAGACAAAATCCTGCTCTCTTTTAAGCATAGTCTCAGCTAACAGGGAATGGTCTTTTCCTCTGCCGGTAAGTAAACTGTGAGGTGGCTAGGTTGTGCAGTGGATAGAGGTCTGGGCTTAGAGTCAGGAAGACGCATCTGCCTGAGTTCAAATATAGTGTCTGATGCTTACTAGCTGAATGACCCTGGGCAAGTCACTTAATTCTGCTTGCCTCAGTTTCCTCATCTACAAAGTGAGTTGGAGAAGGAAATGGCAAACCACTCCAGTATCTCCACCAAGAAAACCCTATTTAGGGGCACAGAGAGTCACATGTGACTGAAATGACTGAAAAGAAGCAAGGCCAACAATGTAGTAACCCATGACAGAGAGCTCACTGAAAATGACAGGCAAGTGCCAGTCATTTTAGAAGTCTCTATGTCTTATATTACATCATGTAATTTGTGTCAATTACCGAGATTGGGGCACAGGATTCATATCACAATGTTCTCCATCAGCTGAGTCACATACTTTAGTGTATGTCTTCATGTGGGGACGGACACTAATGAGTTTATTTAATTACCTTTGATTTTGCCTTGCCACATGCAATCAAGAACTATGTTCACTCCAAACAATAGCGTTGCAGGCTCTTGAGACCAGTAATAGTAACCTGTTTGGATTTTCCCATTCAGCGTTCTGCCCTTGCCACAATTGTATTTCTACTGTCAGCATGTTGCTTTTAGCTCTCAATTCTCTTTTGAGAGAACATGTGGAAACAGAAGTTTTCCCTCCCCCACCCTGTCTGATTGGTCTAGGTTTTTGTTTTGGCTGAAGAAAGCAAAGTCTGCTGTCAGGAATTAGGGGAAAAGAATATTTGTTTATGAGAATTTTAGTTTATATTTTCATGTGGCCAATTATACTCAGGCTGGAAAAGTAGAATAAAGTAAGAGAATATTTGCTTATGGGGATTTTAGGTTGTATTTTCATACAGCCATTTTTATTGTGTAGAAAAGCAGATTAAGGTCAAATAAGCCTGGAATTCTACTAGCATAGAAATTTTAGATCTCTGGAACAAGTTCCGTCCAAATTTAAATATTTTATTAATGTCTTTTAAATTTCCACTGTTTTTAAGGTGTTCAAAGGGCCACTATTTTGTAACTGTTATGTAACTAGGATGTTGTGGAGAAAGAGCATTGAATCTAATGTCAGGAGGCTTCTAGTCCTGACTTGGCCAAAACTCATTGAGAGACATGAAACTGTAGCCTTTCTGGACTATGTTGGAATAATAAGTAAAATGATGGGGCTCAACCAGTGTATCTTTTAGATTCCTTGCATCCCTAACATTCAGCCCTTCTGTTTTGGCCCAATTACTGTACTGTGGAGCCAGCAGAGGGAGCAAAAGCTAAGAAACCTGATTTCTAGAGAGTGGCCAACCTCTCAGCAACACACTGTTTCACACTTTATGCTCTCTGGTTGTTTAATAACTTTCAAAGGTACTGTGAGGGGACAAATGTTTAAAGTAAATTTAAACAATGATTTTGAAAACATACATATATGCATAGATATATGTATATAATTATGCATATGTATATAATTATACACATCAATATGTATACACATGTTTACATACACACATGCAAAAGCCTATTGTGATAATGGTGATAATAATAACTGAAATTTACATCGTGCTTAATCTTTGCCAGGTGCCATGCTAAGCATTTGACAGTTATTATTTCATTTGATACTCCTAACAACCTGGGAAGGTAGTTGCTATCAGTATCTGTATTTTACAGATGAGTGAACTGAAGCAAACAGAGGTTAAGTGTCTTGCCCAGGGTTGCACAGCTAGTAAGTGTCTGAGGTTGGATTTGAATTCAGGTCTTTCTGTCTCCAAGCTTGATGCTTTACCTACTGTACCACCTAGCTGCATAAATCTATATCTATATAAATATATAGTTCATATATTGCAACAAACTGGTTGCTTTATATGTGTTATATAAACAAGGGGACAATTTTAAAAGCAATCATTCTAGGCTAATTTACCTATTATTCCCCAACAAGAACAATCTTTGTGCTAGCCAGACTGGCCTGCTTGTCTTTTATCTTGTATGGAAAGTTCCATTTTCTCTACAAAGTTTGCTTTTGCTAGGCTGCCCCTCGGGTCTAGAATGTACCGAACCTCTAACATCCTTCAGAGCTCTGTTCAAGTGACACTTTCTAGAAAAGGTTTTTCCTGATCCCCCCAATTGTTTATGCTCTGCCATTTCCCAAATTATTTTGTATCTTTTTCTATATATATTGTATTTAGCTGCCTGTGAAAACAATGCTCACCCTGGGAGAATGTAAGCTCCTTGGGGGCAAGAAATGTATCATTTTTGTCTTTATGTCCTGAGGGCCTACAAGAGTGCATGGGACAAATATTTGTTGAATTGAATTGAATTGAATTAAACTGAAGCAACTACTTCTTTGTCGATGATGGGGGTGGGGGGTGTTGGACTGGACCTGCCATTTTTTTCACAACCTAAAAAAAAGGTTTTTATATACAATAACAAATTTATTTTTATTTGGGAGAAAAAAAAGAGAGGAGACTTTTTGGCAAGAATGAACCACTTAATTACCTTATTTAATTTTATTTTACTAATGGAGAACTGTATCAGGTCAAAAGCAGTAAATTGTTAACAAAAGTTATGATTTCTTTACATGATGATGTGGATAAAAAAAGTTATGACCTTGGGGCAACTGCAATGTTTCTTTTATTAAATCTAGTTTGTTTTGATTGATATAAATATTTAAATATATATTGCATATATTACATATATAACATAATATTTATATGAGAGACAGAAAGAGAGAAAGAACTGGTAGAAGATACTCAGGTGAAGGTGGGTTAAAGGATGAGGAAAGACATAGAAAAGCACCAACAAAAATTTATTATTTTTTTCATTATTCTCTTTTTTTTCTTTTAATTAATTTACACCAACAAAAAATTTATTATTTTTTTCATTATTCTCTTTTTTTTCCTTTTAATTAATTTATTAGTTTAGTTTCAGTTAACAAGATTCAATTCCATAGTTTCTTGATTTTCAAATTTCTTTTACTTCCCTCCCCACTTCCCCCACGACAGCATATAGTCCAGTATAGGATCTGCAAATACATTCATATTAGACATTAGTCCAATTACAAAGGCATATTGTACTAGGTGGGATGAAAGATGGTAAAGAAGAAATAAAACCAAACAATGAAAAGAACAAGATCACATAGTTTGCTTCCATCAGGATTCAGGCTCAGTTCTTTCTAGTTATATCTCTGGATGGCGCATTTCTCTCTTTCTTGAGTCTTTCGGGATTGACTTATATCACTGCTTTGCTGAAAAGAGTCCAGTCTGTCATAATTGGTCATCACAGTTATGGTATGTCTGTGATTGTATACAGATTTCTTCTGATTCTACTCTTCTCACTCAACATCAGTTTGTATAAGTCTCTCCAGGTAATGATGAAATCCGTCACCTCCTCATTTCTTATAGCACAATAATATTCCATTACATTCATATACCACAACTTGTTTAGCCATTCCCCAATTGATGGGCACTCCTTTAGTTTCCAATTCTTTGCAACTACAAAAAGGGCTGCTATAAATATTTTTGTACATATGGGTCTTTTTCCCACTTCTGTGATCTCTTTGGGATATAACACTAGAAGTGGTATTGTTGGGTCAAAGGGTATGAAATTATTTATAATCCTTTGGGCATAATTCCAGATTGCTCTCCAGAATGGTTGGATAAGTTCACAATTCCACCAGCAATGTATCAGTGTTCCAATTTGTCCACATCCTCTCCAGCATTTGTCACTTTCTTGTTTTTTCATCTTAGCCAATCTGACTGGAGAGATGTGGTATCTCAGAGTTGTTTTGATTTGCATTTCTCTAATCAATAGTGATTTAGAGCATTTCTTCATATGTTTATAGATATCTTTAATTTCTTTCTCTGAAAACTGCCTGTTCATATCCTTTGACCATTTATCAATTGGGGAATGACTTGTATTCGTATAGATTTGGCTCAATTCTCTATAAATTTTAGAAATGAGTCCTTTATCAGAGACACAAGTTATAAAAATTCTTTCCCAATTTCCCACCTCCCTCTTGATCTTGGTTACATTGGCTTTGTTTGTACAGAAGCTTTTCAATTTAATGTAATCAAATTATCCATTTTGCATTTTATAATGCTCTCTAATTCTTGTTTGGTCCTAAAATCTTCCCCTCTCCACAAATCTGTCAGGTAAACTATTCCTTGCTTTCCCAAATTGCTTACAGTATCATCCTTTACACCTAGATCATGCACCCATTTAGACTTGATTTTGGTATATGGTGTTAGATAATGGTCTATGCCCAGTTTCTGTCATACTGTATTCCAGTTTTCCCAGCAGTTTTTGTCAAATAGTGCATTCTTATCCCCAAAACTGGGGTCTTTGGGCTTATCGAACAATAGATTACTATATTCATTAACTGTTGGGTCTCCTGCACCTAATCTCTTCCATTGATCCACTACTCTACACCTCTGCCAGTACCAAGCAGTTTTGATGACTGCTGCTCAACAAAAAATTTAAAAAAGAAATCCAGAAGCAGTTGCAAATAAAGCAATCCACTCTTGTTTCCACTCCAGCTCATAGGTCATAGACTTAGAGTAAGAAGGGACATTAAAGGCCATTGAATCTACCTCTCCTCCCCATTTTACAGATGAGGAAACTGAGGCTCAGAGAGGATGAAGTCTCAGATGATGGAATGCTTTCTTTTGGAGGGGGGAGGGCAAGGAAATTGGGGTTGTGATTTACCCAAGGTCACATGACTAGTAAGTGTTAAGTGTCTGAGGTCACATTTGAACTCAGGTCCTCCTGACTCCAGGGCTGGTGCTCTATTCACTGTGCCACCTAGCCACCCCCAGATGATGGGATATTAATGTGTTAATAAGATGTTAATACCATGTCATCCCTTTACAAAGTACAACACCTTTATTTTTATGTTTGAACAACAATGGTTGGTCATGCCCTGGTGGCCCAATCAAGACCACTTCATGGTGTAGTCTACAGTTCTCTCAACTCCCCCACCTCTAGGCTATTCCTCCCAGCTTGTACTTGCATAAGCAGATAGGTTACTCAAAAGGTGATTGCTACTACCAGGTTCTAGGGTTACTTGTGGGTCTAGGTGTTTGCTGCTATAGATCAAAGGTCCTCACCAGTGTGTTTTCCATGAACAGATAATCATTAGATACAATTAGCTCAGAGCACATGCATTTAGTAAGACAGCCAATGAAGAAGAGTAGCTATAAAATATTCCCCCATCAATCTGGAAATATTCTTCTATAAACAAACAAACAAACAAACAAAAAACAACCCCACAGCATCCATAAGAAAGTGGACCTAAATTTAGAGTACAACAATAGTAAGGCAAGGTAACTTACAATTCAATCATTTCCAGGTTTTTTCTCCTCATAGGATCCTCATAAAATTCCCAATGGGGTCAATAATTAACATCCAACAAAGATTTATTAAGTACCTACTATGTGGCAGCCATTGAGCTAAGGGCTAGGGACACAAAAATGAAAAAAGACAGTTCCATTCCTAAAAAACACTTACAGTCTAATGGAAGAAGAAATACACAAAAGGAAATTAAAAGGTGGAAGGAGGTACCTGACACTGAAGTATGGTCAGTGAAGTCACAGATATCCCAGAGTAGTACAGCCAGGTGAAAAATGAGGTGCTCTTAGTTGAGCCCCCTCCTTAAAAGGAGGTTTTGGAATTCATAGCTCCACTCTTAAAAAGAGTAGGGGATAGGGATGAGGTAGAGTGCCAAGACTGGGGTCTTTCCCAATGATAAGTTTCCTAGGGCATGGTGGAGAAGTCAGAGATAGCCCAGAGTGGTGAGAAATGAGATGATCTAAGCTGAGCCCTCTGCTTAAGTGGAGTTTTAGGAGTTCATGGCTCCACCCTTCAATCGGAGGATCAAAGAGTAGTAATGTGGTATAGTACCAAGGCTGATGGGAAATTGCAGAATGATGAGGTACATTTGGATGCAGTAGCTCTGAGGTGGCTCATTAACTGGACTCCCAGAGTCTGTTCTTCTGTGAAGAGTCACTTTCAATTGTCAGGGGGGCAGATTTCTTTTCTACTATCTGAGGTTCTACTCAAAATGATTTCCAAAACTATAGTCATTGCCTTTCTCTATCTGTGTTTATCTAGGAAATATGTCTATTCCCCTCAACGGTGCCCTCAGACTCTCTAGAATTCATTCTCCGATTGCTGGATGGGATGTCTCCTTTTGTGCAAATAGCTTGATTCCTAGATGCTATGGCCAATGGTGGGGGCAGGAAGGAGAATCCCTTCTTTCCTCTCTGCAGGCTCACTCTTCAGACCTATACTGACTCAAGCTGCTTGCCTGCCTTTTAAAGGTCACCTGAACACATGGTAGATCATTGTTCTTTCAGTGACATTGCTCCCTTCCAACTCATGGTGTTAACACCTTGTTAACACATTTATGTATTATCATCTGTAATTGTATCTTGTTATTACATCAATTGAGTTGGGAAGAGGAGCAACCAAATCCCCACATATCTTACAATGTCTTCCTTGGCAAATATTTGTTATCCAAAGCAAATCAACCA
Source organism: Gymnobelideus leadbeateri (assembly GCA_011680675.1). Classification (NCBI taxonomy): domain Eukaryota; kingdom Metazoa; phylum Chordata; class Mammalia; order Diprotodontia; family Petauridae; genus Gymnobelideus; species Gymnobelideus leadbeateri. The sequence continues at coordinate 213,268 of WOXC01000370.1, forward strand.
GTGTGCTTCTTGAATATATTTATCATACTATCAAATAATGGATAGATTACTAGTGATTTGGGGAGGCATCAACATTGTCCTTTTCAGTCCCTTCTTCAGTGCCTTATACTTTTAAAAAGTCTCAGTCAAGTCTTTGTGGCAACATTAAGCAATTTAGAAAGTCATCCATGAGGGTCCAGGCCTAATATTGGTGTTTGACCTTGGGAACCTCAAATAAATGGATACATAATGTTAGCAAGCATAAATCACTTGATGAAATTCTCCTAGGTTACTCTCTTGCATTGGTGCTTTCCAACACCCTCTTGAACCCAAAAATAATTTTAAAAGAGAAAAATGGAAAAAGAAATTCAAGCTTTTTGCCTCAAAGGGAAAGTTTGGTACTAAAAGATTTCTGGACAGATATAGAGGATCTAGTCTTGATTAGAAATTACCTCCTCCCCTTCAGGAATCCAAAAATTTCCCCAATAGGATTCTGTAATGAATAGGATAATCTCAATGGAAGTCCAAATTCATATCTCTTATGACCAGAAGGTTAACTGACTTAAAACAAAAACTCAGGGAAGGTCCAAAGAGGTGGGGTTCCAAACAAGGAATTTAATATTTGTATTTGGTTATTCTGGTTTCGAGATCAATAAGCAAAACTTATCACATGGACTTACAGTTCATGAGGATCTCAAACAACTGTCTGGATTCATGTCACAGACATGTAGTCTAATCTGCTTAAAAGTGAAAAAAAATTAGCACGGACGAGTTGCTATAGTGTGCTCTAGGAGAACTGTTAGGCATCAGTATTCTAGGAATGTAACTATTATTCTATAGATATTAGCACATAAGCATTCAACTATGCAAAAGTCATCTCAGAGAAATTAGTCTGACTTGTAAACGTGTAAGAAACTGACTGCCGACAGTCTGAAACAAAAGAAAAATGCTATTTTTTCCTCTTGTGGATTTTTGTAATACTAAGGCATTCAAGGAGGAAAATCTTGAATGGAAATCTCTATTATTTGGCTCTGAGATTTTTTTCCTTCCCCCATATTATTGAACATAAAAATTGATCTTTTTTTAGGGATTTGAAGAGAAGGAATCTGATATGATGCATTGACAAGAAATTTGTAGATTTTTCTAAAAAATGTAAACCCTTTTAATTTTAACAATACACACAGATCTAAAATAGCTATTTTAGTGGTCTCATTATTGTGAAACTTACACTTGTACTCATGTGTCCCAGTGAATTTATTATTCAGATGTTTGACACTCATAATCAAGGAGAAGAGCTGTGAACATTGGGGAAAAAAAAACCCCACTGTGACTACACAGCTAGGAAGATAAAAAACTAGAAGGTTAAAGAGGATTGGGTGTGATTGACAATAAGCAGTATAGGCAATGTCTGGTGAACGTATAAAAACCAAGTCCCTCCCACTCATAAAACCAAGATGCATAAGGAAAGCAAGGGGGATGGGAGACACAAAAGCTAGAAAAAAAGAGGAAGAAAGTTATTTGAGTAAGAATATTCTTGGATAAAAGAGGTTGCAAAGGTTGTGAATATCAGAGGCATAGTTTTTAGAGAAGTCTCTTCCTATGCCTCCCTCCTGTACCCTTCCCTACTACTCGCAGTCCATTGATTTCTTGGATAGTGGCAGTGGTAGCAGCAGAAATTTAAGACAAATAGCCGTTGAAACTTTTTATTTGTGAATTGCTCTTGGAGTACCCTTTTTGTTTAAAAGGTATGAATAGGGATACTGGGGGTGGTGAGAAGTAGATACCATAACAGAAAAGACAAAATTCAGTCCTTGCTGATGGGGGAGAGAGTACAGTATGTCCATGGAATTTCAACCTAATTGATCTCAGTAGGACCTTAGGTATAGGTCTTACAATCACTGTATTGTAATTTGCACTGTAATTGTACAATCCATTAATATTCATAATGATTGTACTTATATTTGATAAGGAGAGGAAAAGTATTTAACACATATTAAAGTTATATAAACATAGTTACATTTTTATAAAGTTTCAAGTGACCAATAATAAGATACATATAATAAATAGTGAAAAAGATGTTATTAAGGTCATGTGTGAAAGAAAAAAAAAACATAGGTTGGTCATAGAGTCATGGAATTCAAACATTGGAAGAGATTAAGAGGTTACCCAGTTCAACCTATACTTGAGGCAAGAATCCAACCTATAACATCAATGAAAAGTAGTCACTCAGTCACTCTTTAATAAATCCAGTAAAGGAAATACTGCTTATTTAGAAGGACCATTTTACTTTTGGATGGAGTTAATTTTTCTTCTTATAACTTCAGCTTTCTAGTCCTAGTCCTCGAGGGTGTCAAGCAAAACAAGTTTAATTACTTTTCTATGTGTCAGCCCTTTAATGACTTGAAGATAACTCTCATGTTCCCCTAAGTCTTCTATTTTTCAAGGTTAAGTAATTAGTTTCCAATCAGTTACCAAATCTTGCCAATTATACCTCCACAACAAAGCATTATCAGTGTGCAGGTGGAGGGCTTCTCAGTGGCTGACTAGTCTAACCCGTTCATTTAATAGACCTTAGAAATCTAAGTTTCAGGGAACTTCAATAAGTGGTTTTAGAACTTTGATCATTGCAACTGTTCAACAATCTGCCAATCCTTAAATATACGAACTATTACCACAATCAGTTCATCATTTGACTCATTGATTTCGTAAGTATTTATTGCACTTATTTTCTGCATGTTACCCTGACAGACACTGGGGATGGGGAGTAGGGGGAATTATTCAAAGAAGTATGGCTCTTGCCCTCAAGAATCTTAGTATCTAGTAGTCAAGACATGACATATGCATATAAAATAACTGACAATATAAAGGCATACATTTCAGATAAATCTTCATTTGTAAAATGGAGATAATTATCCTTGCATATTATTTGCTTCAAAGAGGTTTCATTGAGGAAAGTGATTTGTTTCCCATAAAAAAGTTACAGAAATGCCAGCTTATCTTGTTATTGTTATGAATCAGCTGCTCTGTCAGTAACGCTCTTTAACCAGCCAGCAGAGGGCGTTCCCTCTCTAAGAGACTGAGCTAGTGTCCAGACTAGAAAGTGCAAGTGAATCTCGCCTCCACAAGCAAAATCAACATTTGCAATTTACTTAATATCTGCAATCCTGAGCATTATTTCTAGAAAAAAAACAATATTCACATATACAAATTTTCTTTTCTTTTTAAAAAAATTCAGTTGTTCTTAAAGTGATTCTTTTGATTTTATATCTTTGATGACTTTTCTACTTCCAGATACACATGGAACTTTCACTTTTGTTATACATTAGGCTTAGTTTCCATTCTTTAGGTACTACTAAGCATCCAGAAGGATTTCTGAGGCTAGTAGCACTGGATTTGGAGTCAGAAAGTCTTGAGTCTTGCTTCTACTATTTTCTAGCCATGGAACCATTGGGCAAGTCAATTAGTCTCTCTAAACTTTAGTTTCTTCATCAATAATATGGTGAAAGTAAACATTTACATACAACATATACCTTATAGGGCTTTGGTCAAGATCGGAAAAGATAATATGTGGAAAGGCATAAGCTATTTTTGTTGATATCATTTACTAAGTGGTTGTTGTAGCTTAAAAGGTAATTTAGAATCTATGGAGGTTTTGGATTTCTCTGAGTGATATGATAAGCTGATTTCTGCTATAACATGGAAGAACTCTATAGTGATATACGACAAATATATTCTTGTGAATAAAAACGTGCACATTCGGAATTTGGGTAAACTCAATCTCAGTAACATTGTCAGGGTGTTTTGTCCTCATTTTCAATTGACCTTAAAATATGAAGAGCTCCTGACCAATTCAGTTGTCAAATATGGTGGTTTATGCAAGTAATTACTATTTAGAAAAAACAACTTTCTTTGAAGAGGAATGTCAGGGCCAGCTAGGTAGCCCAATGGATAGAGTATGGGCCCTGGAGTTAGGAGGACCTGAGTTCAAATGCAGCTTCATATATAATACTTACTAGCTGTGGGATGCTGGGCAAGTCACTTAGTCCCCATTGCCTGAGCAAAAAAAAAAAGGAATATGAAAATGAATTTTTTAAGCCAAGAACAATTTGGTCAATTGAGCAATCCTCTCCTAAGGCATCTATTTTGTAAATTCTGTTTTCACGAGTACACTACTTTACAATTCTAGAGCAGAAGTGGGGAACCTGCAGCCTTAAAGTCACATGTGACCTTCTAGGTCTTTTAAGTGTGGCCTTTTGACTGAATCCAAATTTTACAAAACAAATCCCTTTAGATTGAGTCCAAATTTACAGAACTGATCCTTTTATTTGAATAATTTGTTCTATAAAATCTGGATTAATTCAAAAAGTCACACTTAAGGACCTAGAAGGTCACATGTGGCCTTGAGGCTGTAGGTTCCCTACCCCTATTCTAGAGGCTTGGTGTGAAGGCCAGAGCTTCCCTTGCTGCAATTACCTGAGGCTTATCCTGTGCACTGTGAGGGCACAGTTCCTTCCCTTACTTAGTTTGGTATGTAGTTTTAATTTATGCTTATAATATAAGATACTATAAGAATTGCAATTAGGAGACTCTGGAAAGAGTTCTACTGTTATTTCACTTCTGACCCAGGGAATACCTAGGTGACCATTCATCAAAGAACCCAGATATGTCTTTAGCAAAGTGGGTAAAAGGAAAAATACATGAATGGAGCAAAAGACAGGCCAGTCTTTTTGTGTAAATGGAGTTGGAGATAGTTCTTAGACAGGAAACAGGAACTAAGTTATTGGGCTAAAACAAAAAATGCTTTGAAATTTGAAAAAAAAAGAAAAGGATTATTCTGTGCCTAGCTATTAAGGGGAGCTAGTAAAACAGAAAGATTCCCAGTAAAAAAAAGCACCTGTCATGGAACACAGAATGGAAAGAAAAACTCAATACAGATAAGAATATAGAATCAAAATAATGTGTAAAGAAGTTTAGCTTCACTGAAGGGTAGAATCAATTTCATAGCTCCATGCTTCTGAAATGCCTTCCAGAAATATACCCTGGACTTTGTGCCATCTGCCCTGATGCTATACCTTCTTGTTACCTTGACCAGCACCTTCCCAACCAGATGTCCAGAGAACACACTTCCCTTCTTTTAGAGAGTTAATGCATTCAACTTTGGAGCTCCTCCCTGGGGATGAGAAGCACTGATTGCATGCCAACTCACCCAATCCACTCTCTCTAGCCAATTCAGACCATGTTCAGATCTAGTCCAAGCATTCACCCTTGACATCTTGCCATTGGACCCTCCTCCAGGTATGTCACCTCCTCTCCCTTCCCCTACTTGCTCTTGTTTTCTATCTCATGTTCAGCAAACAGTAATCAAACAATATATACATATATTGGTACAACTGATCGAGGAACCTAGCTGTTATTCTGTTAATTTCTGAAACTAATTGCTCTAATTGCTTTTAGAAACAGCATGAAAATCATCTGACGTGGAGCTACACTTACCATGCCTGTAACCCTCCACACCAAAACTCCCATCCTTGGCTGCCACACCCCTACAAATGTTGTCTCCCCGATTAGAAGGTAAGCTTTTTGAGCATAGAGACTGCTTCACTTTTGTATTTGTCTCCCCAGTTTCTAGCTGTTGTTAAGTCATTTTTTTTCAGTCTTATCTGATTCTCCACAATCCCATTTGGAGTTTTCTTGGCAAAGATACTGGTGTGGTTTGCTATTTCCTTCTCCAGTCCTTTTTACAGATAATGAAATGAGGCAGACAGGCTTAAGTGACTTGCCCAGGGTCATACAGCTGGTAAGTGTCTGAGGATGGATTTGAACTCAGGAAAATGAGTATTTCTGTTTTCAAGCCCAGTGCTCTATCTATTGTTCAGTCCATCATAATAACTGCCTTTTCATTCATTCATTTAATTTCAAATATGCCTTTGACTAATCAAACAAGACAGAGAAATGGATTAATGGAGATGGAAAACAAAGGATTTCCTGCACCGGAAGCCATAGAAAATGTCAGAACAGGCAATAAGGAAAGAACTAATTAGTGCAGGACAGTTCAGAGGAGGAATCTTTAGAGCCCATAGAGAAAAGTAACTAATTCTTCCTGGAGTCCAGAAAGCAGAACTGGACCTAAATGGACCAAAGACAGTTCCAGAATGGAGAGGCAGCACAACCTTCAGTCAGACGTAGCCTAGGGAATAAGAGTAGGAAGAAGCTCTTAGGGGAGATTAAGGTTCTCACATTATCTGGAAATACTTTCAACTTAAGTCTCTAGAGAGGAAGGTAGAAGTTAGCACACAAACTTATATACCCCAGACTTGCCCTTTACACATGAACCTCAAGTCAGACAGGCACAGCAACTCAATTTCCTATGCTAATTCTACTGGAGATTTCCCCTCCTGCCTCCACTTTTTATTGCCTTTTCACATGCCTATTGTGATTTCATCTTTCACTTTTATCTTTTAGCTTCAGATTCTACTTCTTACCTTGTCCTAGTACCTGTTGCCTAAGGTGATTAGCTATTTAAGTGGTGATGATGTGAAGGAATGAATGAAAAAACGTTTATTAAGCATTTACAATATTCAAAGCACTGTGCTAAACACAGATACAAATAGAAGGCCAATACAGACTGTGCTCTTAAGGAACTCCCATTCCAATGGGAGAGATAAAACTCATAGGAACTTTCAGCTCCAAGTCAGATGTAAGGGTGCCCTGGTCCTTAGGATACAGAGGCAAAGCAGATGGCAATGTATATTCTTGAAATAGGCATTAGGCTTTTAGTCATCTACTTGATTATATATGTTTATATGTATACAATAGGTATACGTATATATACATGTATGATGCATATATATGTACATACATACATATATATGAAATAAGGTCCTTAAATGTTTCAAAATGATGTAAGAATATTTGGGTATTGGTAGAACTAATTGAGGGACCTAGCTGTTATTCTATTAATTACTGGAACTAAATCAGCAATATCTTCATTTTAGTTTGGGGAAAAATAATTTTAGTGCAATTAATCTTCTTAAAGGAAGTAACCCAGGCTTTTTATTATAGCTGGAGTAAAGCTAGACTCCTATAAACAAATTCATTTGTATAACTATTGAACCCAGGGGTGGAAAGCTTCCACCTACAAGAGTGTTGTTCCTCTATTGTACACAGTTACAGACCTATTGTATCTGTGATGACTGACTTTGATAGACTGGGCTCCCCTCAGCAATGTAAGTTTATAAGACAACTCCAAAAATTCATGGTGGAAAAGGCTCTCTATGTCCAGAGAAAGAATTATGAAATCTGGATGCAGATTGAAACAAACTCCTTGCTCTCTCTCTTTTTCATTTTGTTTTGTTTCTTCTTCCTCATTATTCATTCCATTGGTTATAAATCTTCTTTACAACTTAATTAATATTTAATGTGAAGGTGTGTGTAGAAGCTGTATTGGATTGCATGCCACCATGGGGAGGGAGGAAGAAGGGAGAGGTTGGGAGAGAAAATTTGGACCTCAAAAACTTGTGGAACTGAATATTGTAAACCAATAGTAAATAAATTTTATAAAAATAAAAGAGTGTTGTTCCTCAATAGCATCTGTTCCTTCTAAAGGAATTGGAATCAGAGTGGAAACTTTTGGGGAAGTAACAAAATCAAATAATCCTATATGTCAAAAATAAATAATAGCATCACGGGGTTCTTGGTTTTGGGCCATGCATATTAAACTTGCCTGTTGGATTTGTGTCTCCCAGATTAGAGGCTAATTCACCTACACTTGGCAGCTAACAGTGGATACCATCCCATACTTATCCGTCATTCCCTGGATGTGGCCTATGCTTGGTTCCAGTCAACTTTCTCTCCAGGATCCATCCAGGCAGGGACAGCTCTGTATTTAGCTACAGAAGCTAAAACCTTTGTCTCTTTTCCCAGGTGAATTTGGGCCCCAGCTTTTTGAGGGGGGATGATGGAATCCTAATAAAGCTGCCCCCAGACGTAATACAGCCATTGCCCCTAGCTGGCCACTGCCTCCCCAGCCAATTCACATATTCGAACAGGTGTGTCTTGCACTCAACCATAATCACATCATCTAGAAAGCAGCACAACCAGGTTGTTTGAGCACTGAACCATAGATGGGACCCCTCCCCATTGCCTAATCCCTTAATGAACCCCTCCTGCCTTTTAATATTCCTAATTCCTGTCAGCATCATTACACTATAAAATTGCCTGTCTTGTCTTGCTAAGTTGCTGGTTCCTCTTGGAACTTAGCCTACTTCTGAGGGGCATCAGTCCTTAATAAATACTGATATTTGGATTAGAGGTGATCTGACTCTGAATTCTTTGAGATGATCCCCACAACACACCATGAAACCATACCACTTCAGAGAATTATTAGGATAAAATCAATTGTGATAATACAGGCCAAGTGCATTATCAACATAATTATTATTATTAAATTATAGGAGATGAAGGTAGATAGAATCTGATCCTTATATATGTTCCAACCTAGTTGGTAAGACATTGCAGCTGAAAGTTCCTATGTGTATTATCTCTCCCATTAGAATGGGAGTTCCTTAAGAGCACAGTCTATATTGGCCTTCTATTTGTATCTGTGTTTAGCACAGTGCTTTGAATATTGTAAATGCTTAAGTTGTCTTATAAACTTATAAACTTCCTATCTTTCCATCTCTCAAACTATTTCTTGCATAGATCTGTATCTTTTTGAGTTTTCCTGGGAGAGTCATGATATGATGAGTAGAACCAGGGAAATCTAGAGATGGATTTAGTTGGTGGATTTATTGGGAAGAAGAGGTCATTTTTAGCATGTTCAATTTGAGTTTAAAGCAGGATATCACTGTTATGACCTCTAGTCCCTGCACTATTTTTTATTTGTCCAGTCCATTACTTCTTTTCTGGCCTCACTTTCTCCCCCCTCCCTACCATCTGGTTGACCAATTCAAGTATGTCCTATCCTTTGCCTGAGAATCTCTTGCCCCTTTGGTATATCATGCATCAGACCTTGCCAAATACCAACCCATCTCCCTTACTCCAACTCCTGCTGCTTAGGACTGATGGAGAAATATCACAAAACCTTGATGATTGTATTCACTACAAGTACATTTCATCTAAGTTGAGGTGTGTCATCACTTCTGCATTACATGCCTTTTATTCTTCCCTATTTGAATCTTTGCCACATTTTCCATGGTGACTATTTCAAACCTTTTCTTTTCTTCTTCCCCCAAATCTTGCTGCTCATCTTCTCACCTTCCGTATCAGCAGAGAGGCTTAGTTAATATTTTACTGAGAGAACAGAGGCCATCTGTCTTAAGCTCTCTGTTCTCTCCTCCTTTATACTTTAAATTCCTTCTTCATCATACCTCATTCTCTCTGTCTTTGCTCCATCTTCTAATGATGAGATAGATGTCCCCTTTCCTTGCCAAGGCCATGTTCTCTACATGTGCTATTGATCTCATTCCATTTCACTTCCTTTAGAAATTTGTCCCCTCAATCATTATGTCTCTTCCTGTAAAGAATGGGATTTTACTTAGCACTTAAAGAAAGCTGGGGAAGCTAGGAGGCAGAGATGAAGAAAAGGAACATTTCAGGTATGGGGGACTGTCAGAGATAATTCCCTGAGTCAAGAGAACACACAACTGATAACCTTTGGTTTTCCACATGAAAAAGGTAACCTACAAGGGCAGAGAGTAAATAGCCTGATTTAGGATCAGAGGTCACAGTCCTGTTGGCTAACTCATCATCTCTCGTGGCACAGTTATATTCTGTTATATGAGCTTAGAAAAGTGCTGTTATGAATGTTTTGTTGTATGTAGGGCATTTCTTTCTGTCATTGAGTCCCTTGGCACATACGACTAACAGAGGAATCTCTGGGTCAAAGGGTAGGGACAGTTTAATCATTTTCTTCATAGAATTCCAAATTGCTTTCCAGAATAGTCTAACCATATCTCTACCTGCCTTACATATCTATGTTAACAATACATTAGTGTGACCTTCTTTTTAACCTCTCTTAAACTGCCTATTCCTGTCTTTTGTCATTTTTGCTAATATTCTGAGTATGAAATGAAATCCCAAGGTTGTTCCAAGTTACATTTCTCTAAGTATCTTGGAGCAATCTTTCATATGGTTAGTTTGCAATTCTTCCTCTGAGAACTGTTTGTTTATAGCCTTTTATAACTTCTTTATTGGGGGAACAACTTTCCCACGCTAATTAATTCTGTTAGTTGTCTATGTATATTGGATATCACACTCTTATCAGAGATGTTTACTATAAAGACTTTCCTCAGTTAATATCTTTCCTTATCTGAGTTGCATGAAATTTTTATGGGAAAAATTTAAATTTCATGTAACTGAAGCAATCTATTTTTGCCATTATCTTTTGAAATATTTTATTTATTTTATTTTTAATTTATAGAATTTAATTTATAGCATTATCTTTTGTGATCATCACTATTTCTTGTTTTATTAAGAATTCTCCCCTTGACCATAGCAGTGAAAGATAGATACCTGGAAGTTTTCTATTTTTTTATGGTCCAAACTTTAGTATTTAGGTCTGGTATTTATTTTGTGCTTTTAGGAGAATATGGTGTAAGGTGTTGGTCTAAACCTAATTTCTGACAAGTTTTCCCAGTAGTTCTTGTAGAATTATTCTCTAAGTAATTATTGTTCTCAGATTTATTAAATACTGGATTAACCAATGATTTCTTCATGGCAAAACCCAATGGGTGTTATTTTTTTAGTCCTCAATCTACTTGAACTCTCTGAATTAAAACACACAACATCCTTTAAATTAAAAAAAAGTTTAATAGGTAGATGTAATGTTAATGAGATATAAGATCTTCCTCTCCCATTAATAGATCTCACATGGAGCCCATTAAGGGAAGCTTATTTAAAGGAGGCTAGCTTGTAGAAAGGCTTTCACAACTTTTGCTAATTTCTAATTAGGCACTGAGTCATGAGGGTTTTCATGCTTTCTAGTTCTAAGAAGTACTCTGAGTAGTTGATATTTTGCTTTGGAGTTTCACTTATGAGAAGGATCTTGTGGTTCCCTGATCAAGATTCTGAATGGCCTTATGTTCAGAACTTCCTTGACTGCTCAGATGTAAAGACTCCCTTGATCCAGGTATGTATGTATGTATGTATACATGCTTTGATTCAGGCAGTCAGAGCCCTCTCTGTTGTTTTTTATTTCTCTGATTGTATTTTCTTTGTATTTTCTCTGAAGTTCAGGGTGCTGACTTTTCCCCTGAACTAGTGAATGTAATTAAAAAAGATTGTTGACCCTTAAACAGCTATCTTTCCTAGTAAAGCAGATCTACAAACCTGTGCTAGCAGCCATCCTGCATATGCCAGTGTGGTTGCTGCTACAGTAGACCAGAATTGCTCTACCCTAAAAGGCAGAAAAAAGCCCTTAGGCAGCTGTGAAAGCAGCTACTATCATTTGTCTTTCCCAGTTGGTACCCCTGAAACAGAGTCCTCTGATCCATTAGACCCTGGAGGTGATGTCATAGGATATTCTTTTTTATTGACTTTATAGTTCCTTTCTGGTGCCTTAGATTTTTTTTCTCTACTGACCACCCTAGACTCATAGTATCTACCTGTTCCTCCTCTCTATCTCAGACTCTGGACACCTTTGTTTGTTATTCTATTGCCACTTCATTCATTCACTGACTTTCTGATCTCAAACTGTTTCTAGCATAGATATGTATCTTTTTGAGTTTTCCTGGGAGAGTAATGATACGATGAGTGGAATCAGGGAAGTCTAGAGATGGATTTAGTTGGTGGATTTATTGGGAAGAAGAAAATTTCAGTTTAAAGCAGGATATTCATATAGAGATGTCAGGTAGAGATATGGCAAAATGGTTGAAGTAAGTGCTTGGAGTTAGAGATAAAAATATGAGAGTACATTGGTATGATCAGTGAAAGTATTATTTAAGGTCAGTTTACCAAGGGAAAAAGTGTGTGTGTGTGTGTGTGTGTGTGTGTGTGTGTGTGTGTGTGTGTGTGTGGTACACAGATGAGGTGGGGGGAGAGAGAATGGGAGAGAGAGAGCATCTTGAAGAATGAACAGCTAAAAGTCAGGAGGATAAAGAACCAGAAAAATAATAAGACAAATGGGTAATAAAATAGATAAAACATTTATTAAGCACTTAATATATACTGGGAACTGTGCTAAGTGCTGGAGAAAAACAAGAAAGCAAACTGTATCTTATCTCAAGGGGGAAGATAAAACATGAAGGCATGATAGAAAGGAGGGGGAGAGGAGATATAGGACAGGAGTGGGATAGAGAGGGGAGAGGGGAAAAGCAGCTGGTGTGGAGGTGAAGCAGGAGAGAAAATGAGCCAGAAGCAAAGGGTACCAGGGTGGCTAGACTTTCTAATTTTATGATGGCTTCAGGCAGAGTTCAGCAATCACTGAATCAACCTCAGGGTGGAGGCATCCCCAAGGGGGTCAGGCACCTGGTTTGGAGGTGGAACAGATTGGTGTGGAGGTGGAGCAGTCTGAAAGTGAGCCAGAATTGGACAGTGAGCAGAAATACGTGGAAGGAAAGCAAAAGAATTGTTATAATAAAAGTGTTTTGAGAAATATCAAGTACTATGGAATAGTAAGATTATATTTATAGGTCCCAACTACCTGTCCTAGGAACAGGAGTGACAATAATGGGAAGGCAGGCCAGACCAGGAGAGATCAGGGCTAAAAGTGAAATTAAGCAGGTGAGGTCTGGCGACTTCTGTACTGCCAATATGTCTCAACCCCAAGGCAACTCCTGCAGATGCTAGAAAAAATTTAGAGCCCATTCTTGCTGCTCAGTAACTTTTAAAGGTATTTCGAAAGGCTTTGGTCACAAAGAGGGAGTGTGGTATAGTGGATAGAAGAGCACTGTCTGAGTCAGGAGGAACTTAGATCAAGTCCTGCTTCTCTCTGTGTGACCCTGGACAAGTCATTTAACCTATAAGGGCTCTCAGCTCTAAGTTAGTGAACAGTTGGTGGTTTGCTTGGGTAGAAGGGATTTCCTCAGTTAAAGCCCCTAACAGGGATAAAAATAAATAGTCTTACTGGAATCCCCTCTCTAAAGAAAGGCTATTTTGATACTCCCAGAAGAACATGGAAACCCCAAGGAGCAAACCTGCATGAATTAGATTTAGGGTCTTTCAGGATCCAAGGCTTACTACTTTTTCTTGTAGACATGGGAGAACACCAGGACATCATTCATAATGGATAGGTTAGTGGGAGAGACAAAATCTTTCCAAGTAAGTAAGTAATAATTAGCATGAAAGGGATAGGAACTTATAATTTGTTTAATTGTGTCCGATTCATGACCCCATTTTGAGATTTTCTTGGCAAAGATACTGGAATGGTTTGCCATTTTCTTTTCCAGCTCATCTTACAGATGTGGAAACTGAGACAAACAGGCTTAAGTGAGTTGCCCAGGGTCACATAGCTAGTGAGTGTCTGAGGCTGGATTTGAATTCATGAAGATGAGTCTTCCTGACTCCAGGCCTGGTACTATATTCACCTAGCTGCCCATATGAGTTGAAGACATGCTCATACTGATTCATATCCGCCATAATAGCAGATTTTGTAGTATGGGTGTTAAACAATGAATGTTTATGGAGCACCTACTTGCTTTATAGACATAGCTTTGGGCCAGATGGATATAAGGCAGTGGAAGAGATAATCTCTATTCTCAAAGGGTTTATAATATAATACATGTAACAGGATAAATGTCTAATTTAAAAGTACAAGATGTGTGGTAGAAACAATAAGTGAGTGATATTTCTGTACCAGGGAAGGATATATTTCAACAGGCAGCATGAAGCAGTGGAAAGAACACTGGATGCTAAGCCAGGAGACCATGGCTCAAATTCCAGCTCTGATACACTAGATAGGTAGCCATGGGCAAATCATTTTTACTACTTTGGGGCCTCAATTTATCCATATGTAATATAAGGGCTTGGATTAGATGGTCTTTAGTGTGAATCTTTAGTCTATGAATCTATGTTAAGGAAGGCTTTTTGAATTTGAACTAGATCTTGAAGGATTATATCCTTTCTATTTCTAGGTAAGAGTGGGTAAGGAGATATAGGTTGGGGATGCCACTAATCAGGAAGAGGCTGTATCTTAGAGACTCTTGTGGCACTAGTAATAGTATTATGTGGTGGCCTACTGGGGTGAAAAAGTCCAGAGTGATGCAGTCTCAATGTGAGAAAGTTCAGATGCACTAAATGGTCATGCAAATCAGAAAGTTTGGTAATATGAGCAGCTAGCATTAGTTGAATGCTAACTTTTATAAGGGTGGTATTTATGGTTTTCTTAGGCAGGAGGTTTAAGCCTTCACAGAATTTGTAGAGATGTTCCACTGGCAGTCCAGAGATGGTGCTATAAGTCTCCAATAATGTGTTATGGTGGTTAGAACAGTAACGAGGGGCAGACAGTACAGGTGTGCTTTCAGTTAAGGGTGGGCGGGGGTGAGGAGTGGAACCAGTGAGGAACTTATCTCAGCATGATAGCTGCAGCTTCCTGTTAAGCAAGTATTGTTGTTCTCTAGATATTAATCCCTATCATTTCTATTCCCTTATGAATTGCAAGTATTTTCCAAAAATTTCCACTCTGTTTCAAAGTTCTGGTTGCCCTAGCCTATTTATATCCCTAATAACAGTAATGATGAAGTGTGGGCTATCGAATTTCTACATCTTAAGGCCATCCCCAAATTTTTAAATTTCTGCTTACCTCCATGAATAATTGTAATATTTTCAAAAACATACTAGAAAAATTTGAAAGCACTGAAAGTTTATTTTATATCAGAGCACAGAACATACTAAAAGAATGGAAAAAAATCACAGATGATATTACTACCATGAAAAAGGTGACTAAAAAACCAGTAGGAGGGGGCGGCTAGGTGGCTCAGTGAATAGAGCACCTGCCCTGGAGTCAGGAGGACCTGAGTTCAAATCTAGCCTCAGACATTTAACACAAAAACTAGTTATGTGACCTTGGGCAAGTCACTTAACCCCAATTGCCCTCCAAAAAGCAAAAGAAAGAAAGGAAAAAAGAAAAACGAGCAGGAACTATTAACCCAAGCACTTAGTTTCTCATTTTTACAAAATCTTTGAAAATGAGCTACACGGGGTATCCTTGAAGGTATTGAGGGTATCCTTGGTGAAAATGTGAAAAGGAAAGAGGCAGAGAGTTCTGTACAGTAGGCAACAACTTTGGACTAACACAATTAACTGAAAGGTACACAGAATATAAGATCCCATTGTGTTTGTTTATTGTTGACTAAAAAAACCCTTTATTTGGGAGAGAAAATTATATCCCCAAAGTGTTTTCTCCAACTTGTAGTTTTTCCTACTTCTATTAATATTGTCCAAGATTCCTCAATAAATGTAATCATATAAATAATTCTATTTAATGACCCTTTGATGATTAGCATCCTATAAGGCATAAAACATAGAGATATATATTTGAGAAAAGTGTTCACCATTGTCATGGGAGATAGCTTGCTCTGAATGTACATGGAGAAAAATGGTTCTACAGACACTTCTGTTCATAGATGTACTGATTAGCTTTGGTGTGTTCAGTCATTCTAGTTGTGCCAACTCTTCATGACTCCATTTGGGGTTTTCTCGGCTGAGGTACTGGAATGCTTTGCCATTTCCTTCTCCAGATCTTTTGATACATGAGGAAACTAAGGCAAACAGGGTTAAGTGACTTGCCCAGAGTCACACAGCTAGTAAGTATTTGAGGCTGGATTTGAACTCAGGAAGATGAGTTGTTCTGACTTCAGGCCTGGTGCTCTATCCAGTATGCCACCTAGTTGCTGATTAACCAGAGCTGATCAGAACATTACAAGTTCTCCTCACGAAATCTAGTATGTTCAAAATAGTGGAAATCTCAAGCACCAGATTTTTCTGTATGTTAGTGTAAGCACAAGATTGGCCTAACTCCATTAAGGAGAAACTAAATTGATGAAAAACACTCATTGTCTAGACAGTCACATGCAGTTAGATGGCCAGTCTATTGAGTTAGTATATCAGTAAATATATATAGCCCCTGCAGAGGGACAATGAGTTAAGACCAGAATTTAAATATGACGAAGAGAACAAGCTCAATTGCTTTTGGGAAATAATACATTGCTTTTTTTTTTAAAACAACTCTAACCCACTTTCTCCAGCATAATTTTTTTTTGCTTTGTTCTTGTTTTTTTGGAATAGGTCATCTCAAGAGGTAGCCAGTTTCCTCTAAATAGAAGTCTTCAAGCAAGGCTTGGTACTGGAGAAAGGATTTTTGATCAAACATAGATTAAATTAGATAAGTGAATAAATGAAGAAGAATTTATTAGGTGCTTACAATGTGCCAGACACTGTGCTTGGCACCAAGGATACAAATACCAGCAAGTTTGATAGCTCCCCCTTAAAGAGCTTAAATTCCAAAGAAGACATCAGATATAGAGGAGTAAGAGTTGGGAAAGTAGGAGTATGGCAATGCAATGGAGGTTACATGCAGGACAGTATGGCTTGGAGATGTCTGGGAAGTGGCATGGTGGGCCTGGGACTCTCCAGGACAAAGGGAAAGCTCAACTATGTCCCAAGGTTCCAGAGATGGCAATCCAAATTTTGGGTTGAGGAGGGTGAGGAGGCCAGAGTACAAATGGTATGAATTGGAAATAGCCAGGAAGTAACCAGGAAGATGGTCCATGAGGTACCTTCTTTCTCTGAGAGTTGGTGATTCACAAAAATGAAAAGTCTAGGTAAATGGAACTCATAAAAACCCCCACAGCTTTCTAATGTTATTCTAGTGATGCTTTATCATTGTAAATCTTGGAACAATCTAAGCTGTGGGCAACCCAAAAGGCAATAATAAGACACCTGCTAAGTGCATATAGGCTATAGCATATTTCCAATGGTGAAGCTATGCACCAGAAATAGCATCCAGGAAATGATATGTATTCCAAATGCCTTGTCTCCCCCATTAGAAAGTGAGCTCCTTGAAAACAAGGAATATCTCATTTGTATCTCCAGTGTTTAGCACAGTGACATAGCTTTATTTACTACACATCAGGAGCTTAAGAAATGCTTTGTTGGGGGGTGGAGCCAAGATGGCGGAGTAGAAACAGCTCACCCAAGCCACTCTGCCCCCAGATTCCCCCCAAACTATGTAAAAGGAGACTCTGGAGCCCCAGCACCCACAGAACAACACAGAGAAGCTAACCTCCCGCTGAGGACAGCCCAGCAACCCTGCAGGAAGGACCAGCACAGCACTCTGGGAGCCGGCAGAGAGCGTGGGGAGCCGAGCCGAGCTGAGCAGAGCCCAGGTCCCCATGAGCCAAGGTTTTAGCCCCAGGGCGGCAGGGCCAGCAGCCGGCTGGAGACACCCCAGAACACCAGCAGCTGTGGCGACTCCAGAATTATCAACATAGACAAGCCTAGGACAAAGTAAGAGGTTAGTGCCCTATGGACTTTGGGTCCAGTATTTGGGGAATGCGTCAGCTTCCTTCCCTGGGGGCTAGAAGCCACTGAGGAGACACACCATTTTGTAGTTTTCAGAGGCAGCTCCAGCTCCTGGCCTGCGAACTGTAGGGAGATCCAGCGATCAGTCTTGGGGGGTAATCGCTCTTGCTTTAACCTCCCTGGATTTGGATTGTGATCTGGGGTGGAAGTCATGGATGGGTTTACAGCTTGCCAGAAACGGAAGTTGCCCTCCCACACGTTCGGGACAAAAATTCACCTATCTGTCCGCAAAGCCATAGTGTGGCAACAAGCCCAAAAGTCAAGTAATTAAGTGGCAACATGCCAAGGCAAAAGAAACAGAAAAATGCAACCCTAGACCCCTATTTTGGGGGCATAGAGCGGGAAAAGGACTGTGAGGTCAGAAGTCCTGCTCCAAAAGCCCCAGGGAAAACATGAGCGGGTTGCAGGCCATGGAGGACCTTAAGAAGGACTTTAAAAATCAAGTAAGAGAAGTGGAGGAAAAATTGGAAAGAGAAATGAGAAGGATACAGGAAAAGTATGAAATGAGGGTCAACAGCCTGACTGAGGAAAACAACACCTTAAAAAATAGACTAACTCAAATGGCAAAGGAGGCCCAAAAGGGCAATGAGGAGAAGAATGCTTTAAAAAGTCGAATTTGTCAGATGGAAAAAGAATCTCAAAAGTTCACTGAGGAGATTCATTCCTTCAGAGTTAGACTGGAGCAAATGGAAGCTAATGACTTTATGAGAAATCAAGATGCTGTTAAGCAGATCCAAACAAATGAAAGAATAGAAGGCAATGTGAAATATCTCATGGGAAAACCACTGACCTGGAAAATAGATCCAGGAGAGATAATTTAAAAATTATTGGACTACCTGAAAGCCATGATCAAAGAAAGAACCTAGAAATCATCCTTCAAGAAATTTTCAAGGAAAATTGCCCTGATGTTTTAGATCCAGAGGGCAAAATAGAGGTTGAAAGAATCCACAGATCACCTCCTGAAAAAGATCCCAAAAAGAAAACTCCCAGGAATATTATAGCCAGGTTCCAGAATCCCCAGATCAAGGAGAAAATACTACAAGCAGCCAGAAGAAACAATTTCAATATTGTGGAAACACAATCAGAATAGCCCAGGACCTGGCAGCTTCTACACTGAGGGATCAAAGGGCATGGAATACAATATTCCAGAGGGCAAAAGAGCTGGGAATGAACCCAAGGGTCACCTACCCAGCAAACTGAGTATTTTGTTTCAGGGGAAAATATGGTCATTCCGTGGAATAGAGGACTTTCAAGCATTCTTGAGGAAAAAACCAGAATTGAATAGAAAATTTGACATCCAGACACAAGAAGCAAGAGATGCCTGAGAAGGTAATCAGGAAAAGAAATCAAAAGGAACTTATCAAAGTTGAACTATTTACATTCCTATATGGAAAAACAATAACTGTGAGTGATGATATCTTTCTCACTATGAAAATAATGGAAGAAGGGTGTGTGGTCATATGAATACATATGTGAATGTGTGTGTATATGGTTACAGGTATATATGGATAGAGGGCATAAGTTGAATTTGTTGGGAAGGGAGAATACTCAAAGGATGAAATTATGAGGTGAGAGAGGAAAGTGGCAAGAGGAGATGGGGAGAGACAGGCTAGGGTAAACTATCTCATGTAGAAGAAGCAAGGGGAAGTGGCTGCAAGGGAGGGGGAGAATAGGAAGGAAAAAAGGCAAAACCACATTCTCATTGAATTTGGTTCAGGGAGAGAATGACATACATACTTAATGGGATATCTCAACCTACAGCAGAATGGGGGAAGGAGGATGAGAGGAAGGATGACGGATGGGAGGGCATCCTTGGGGGGAGGGGAGGTTGGAAGTACCCACTATAGAAGAGGGACAGGATCATGTAGGGAATGGACCAGGTGGGGGGTGGGGTGAGTGGGAGGGAATTATAAGCAGCCTTGTACAATATATCTACTATGATAATGTTTTGCATAGCTAGACATGTACAACATATACTGAATTACTTATTTTCCCAGAGGGAATGGGTGACAAGGGAGGAAGCGAATGGATCTGAAATTTGAGGTCTTAACATTAAATGTTTCAAATACATATAAATACTATTATTAATACTCTTTTGCTTATAATTGGGAGATAAGATGTGCAGGCATTGGGACACAAAGATTCACCTTCCTCTAATGGAAAAGTCGAAGGGGGTATGGGAGAAGGTATGGGAGAGAGCAGATTGGAGGAAGCGATATCTTGTGGGACTGCTATTCTGGGAGGGTGGGTAGGGGAAAAACAGGGAGGGGGAAATGATTGTAACTCAAAATCTGGTGGAAATGAATGATGTAAAACAGAAGTTAATAAAGCATTTGTTTAAATAAAAAAAAAGAAATGCTTTGTTCATTCACTCATTCAAGCAAACAATTGGAAAAGGAGATGGGCCAGTCCTATGGTGAGAATAGGGGCTAGACAGCCTGAATGCTCCACCAGTATCCACAAAATTTAAGAAATAAAAGGAGAATGAAATAAGAAGATAAAAAAAGAAAAACAACAACAAAAAACTACAGGAAGGCCTCAAGCACATTGGTTGTGTCTTCTGCGAAAGAACATGGAGTACAATTGTACAATTGTACAAAGATGAGAGGGCATGGAGGGGTTGCATTCTGCGCTGTTAGAGAGAATTACCCACACTGACGAGATCCCATATCCATTGAAGTATTAAAATGAATGATGCTGTTAATTGTAGTGATGGTTCAGTCCAACTCTCTGTGCAGTGGCAGCAAATCTTGTAAACCAAGCTCTATCCTTCTTATGTTTTTTTTTTCTAATTTGTTTGGGTTGGAGAGGTGATGTAGGATTTAGGGAGTTTTAGAAAGCTCCAGAAGAACTGCGTGGGGTGGAGGAGAGGCAGAAGGACTGTAGAATGTACAAGTTGGAGAATCACTGACTTAGTCTAGTCTGAGAGAAAAGAAGTTTCATTTTGTAGGCCCTACATGATGTGAATACCAAATATACCATATACAAATGAATGATAAGATATTATTTAATATATTTGAGTCTTGCTTATTGACTTTCATTAGCACCACTGTCTATTTGTTAGTGTTACAATGATTCCACTTAGACTCATGATTCCTGATCACTTTATGATAAAGACTTCTACCACCCAACCAAGCAACCAACCTATCAAGACCAATCAGGCACTATGATAGAAGCTGGCCATACAAAGACAAAACGAAAAAGTCTCTCCCTTCAAGATACTTAATGCATCTCTCTAAGAAAGGTCAAATTTTGCTTACACATGTGGGTATAGGTCAAATATCTAATAATATATATTCCCAGGATTCTGCAAAGAACAGCATCTAATAAAAACATGAATCCAAAGGTTTTTGGGACTTTTCTTTCAAATAATTAACAATTAAATTGACCAAAACAAAGTCTTGTATCTTAGATCATCTACACTTATGATAATAATTGGTATGCAATTTCAAATTATTATTATTATTATACTGTGTATTTTTACTCCGATACTATGTGCTTATCTTCACCCCCTCTTCACTGATAATAGGGAGCAGAGGCCAGCTCAGTAGCGAAAAGCTTGGAAAGTTTTCAAGATTAATTAGCAGGAAGGTGGGGGCATTTGGGATGTCTGGCACCAGATAGTAATCATGAGCACTAATTATACTCTCACGTTAAATAAGTTATGGTGGATGAATCAGGTATAGATTTTCCAATATGGTTAATGCTGCTGCCAGCTGTTGTGATAGCTTAAAAAATACATTAGACCCTAACAGTGAGATCCTCCCCTTTAAACCTTGCCTATTAGTGTATTAACAAATTATTTTCAAATAGATTGACTGTGTTATGTTTTTTGTTCATTTCTGGAATGTGATTACTTTTTATGTGAAAAGGACATTACCCTTCTAGCCATCATGGTGATTAGATCACGATTTAATGATGTCCATTTTTTCCATTTTTATGTTTATCCTGTAGGGTTGCTCCCAGAACTACAAAGAACATTTGGCATGGGTCTCTATATGCATGTTATGAATTAGGCTGCTTCATTATTGGATATGGGAATGCCTTAATGGGTTAAGATCAGAAGAATTCTCACTGGGGAATGAAAATAGTGTTTAGTGGTGAGTGGATATTGGTTGGTGGAGTCAGGAGGCCAAGTGGATATCATGTCCTTGGTACTGTTGCTTCTGTATCATCTTTCTGGCATATTGAAATGACTAGGTCATAAAGGCTGATGCAGCCTGAACTGAGCCTATGTTTTCTTTAGTTTCTCAAAGCTCAGCACATTGGTGTTTTGATAGCTACTTTGGGCCATTTATATAGGATCATCATCACTTTATGCAGACGTTCTGCATAGGTACTCCCTCCAATGATTCAGATGGCAGCCCTTGTAAACCATATCATATGTGATTTTTGTCCATATTTTCCTAAAACTTCATAGAACATCTATACAATATTCTAGGAATTGTTCTTGTTCTTTTGGTGCCTTGGCTGTACTGGTGTTCCCTCTGGGCCATCTATTGTCTTGTTCTTCAATTTCATGACAAGGCTCACTTCCTTTTGCAGAACTTCAGAAACTCCAACTTGGATGAAGATCTCACAGGTACTTGTTACCTCAACCGTAGCTGAACAGAAACGCATCCTACAACATTCCTGAGAGGTGTCTATTAAGCCCTTTCCTGAAGACTTTTAATACCAAGCAATTCAGTATCTCATAAGATAGAGTGCAATTTTTGGATACCTAATTGTTAGTAATTTTTTTCAATTCATTAAGCTGCAGAATTCTTTGAAAACTATGTACTTTTTCTAATTCTACTATCTGGAACCAAGGGAAAAAAGCCCAATTATTCTTCTACTATATTATAGTCTTCCAAATATTTGAAGATAGCTAACATATCCCCTCTCCCTTCAAGTCTTCTCATTTCTGGGATAAACTTCCCTGGTTGCTTCATTACATGATCTGTAGTCTTTACACATCATCCAACTCTCTGTCAATGTCCTTGCTAAAATGTGGCAATGAGAAGTGAACACAATGCTCTTTGTGTGGTCTGTCTATTGGATATCAGTGTTGTTCCTAACATTTTGTCTTTATTAATGCCTGTCACACTGTTGGCTCATATTAAACTGCTGAACTTGGAATCAGGAAGACCTGAGTTTTAGCTCTGCTAGCTGTGTGATGCTGGATAGATGACTCCCTTCCCCAGGTTTTTGTTTCATCATCTGTAAAATGGGAATAATTGTATCTACCTCAGAGGATTGTTTTGAGAATCAAAGCTTTGCAAAACTTAAAATGCCACATAGACCCATTGTTATTGTTGTCTAGCCTTGTCTCCTCCAAACTATACTCATGAAGTTAATTTATTGACCCCAAGTATAAGCTTTCACATTTCTTCCTCTTAAATTTCATCTCATTAGATTTGGTCCATTATTCTAATCTGTTGAGACTTTTTTCCATCATGACGCTGTCCTCCGTTATATTTGTTATCCATTCCACCAATAGGATGTGCATGGCACCTATCCATTCAGCTAAGTCACTGATAAAAATAAACAACACAGGACCAAAGCTAGATCTCATAGCACTTCAACTTTGTCTGATCTAGGATGGTACCAATTCATCAATAATTCTCTGAGTCTAGTCATTCAACTATACTGAATCCACTTATCATTTAGGCTTCATCTTTTCAACTTGTTCACAAGGGCAGTAGGAGACTTTGTCAGACAACTGACTGAAATGCAGGGATACTTTTTAGATGACATTCTTCTGTATGAAGCTGTATGGTCTCTTAGGGATGATCAGTGTCCTTTCTAAATGCCCATTGTTTTTTGTACATTAAAAAACTTTTGTAGGAATTGGAATCAAATTTATTTGATTTGTCTCTTCCTTTATTTGAAAATTGGGAAAGCAGTGGCTTATCTTCAGTCCTGTGGTGTCTCTCCCACTCTATGGGATTTTTCACTGATCTTCATCAGTGACTCAACAATCACATATGTAAAAGTTCTTTTGGATCTTACAATGCAGCTTGTTTAGGTCCTATGACCTTAACTTGTTGCAAGCAGCTAAGTATTTGATTTCTGTCTCCTTACCTGGCCAAAGTTTCTTGCTCTTATAATCACATTTGTTTTATCCTTTTCAGTTACAAGATGCTTTTATCTTTGGTTAAGAAAAGCAAAGCAAATAAGAGTTGAGCAGTTCTATCTTTCCTCTGTTATATTATCATTTCCCCATTCATTCTGAGAAGTCTCATCCCTTCTTTGATCTTCCTTTTAACCATAACATAGTTTTAAGAATCCCATCTTCTTTAGGAAGCCTTTCATGATTTCCTCAGATACTTGTGACTTCTCTTCTGAGATAACCTTCTAGCTACCCTGAATATTTTTTCATTTTAGTTTTTTTCTTCCCCATTAATTTTTAAACCTTTGAGTTCCAAATTCTCTTCCTTCCTCCCTCTCCACTCCCTCACTGAGAAGACAAACAATTTGATATAGGTCATACATGTGTAGTCATGTAAAACCTATTTCCATATTTTACAACATTCCATGTTGTAAAAGAAAACATAGACAAAAAACTCAAGAAAAATAAAGTTAAAAAAGTATTCAGACACCATCAGTTCTTTCCCTGGGAATGGATAGCATTTTTCATTCTAAGTCCTTCATAATTGTCTTGGATCATTTTATTGCTGAGAATAGTTAAGTCATTCACAGCTGATCATCTTACAATATTGCTGTTATTTTGTACACAGTACAAATTTCACTTTGCATCAACTCATCTAAGCTTTTCCAGGTTTTTCTGAGAGCATCCTGTTCATCATTTCTTATAGCACAATAATATTCCATCATAATCACATATCACAATTTGTTCAGTCATTCCAACATTGATGGGCATTCCTCAATTTCCAATTCTTTGCTGCCAGAAAAGAGCTACTATAAATATTTTTGTACATATAGGTTCTTTTCCTTTTTGTTTTTTATGTCTTTTTGGATACAGACCTAGTAATGATATTGCTAGGTCAAAGGGTATGCATGGTTTTATAGTCCTTTGGGCATAGTTCCAAATTACTCTACAAAATGGCTGACAGTTCACAACTCCACCAACAGTGCATTAATGTCTCATTTTCCCCAATCCCTTCTGACATTTGTCATTTTTCTTTTTTGTTCCACCAGCCAATCTAATAGGTATGAAGTAGTACCTCAGAGTTGTTTTAATTTGCATTTCTCTTCAATCAATAGTGATTTAAAACATTTTTTCTGAATGATTATAGATAACTTTGATTACTTCATCTGAAAACTTTTCATTACTTTTTATCATTGATCAATTGGGGAATGGTTCTTATTTTTATAAATTTGACCCAGTTTTCTGTATGTTTGAGAAATGAGACCTTTATCAGAGAAACTTGCTTCAATTTTTTTTACAGTTATCATTGCTAACTGTATTTTCTTCCGTTCTATCTCCCCCTCACTTATTCTATTTTCTCTCTCTTTTCACCCTGTCTCTCCTCAAAAGAATTTTGCTTCTGACTACTCCCAATATACTCTCTCTTTTATCATCCCCTCCCCTTATCTCCTTTCTCTCCTTTCCTGTAGGGTAAGATAGATTCCTATACCCACTTGAGAGTTATTTCCTCTTTGAATATATTCTGATGAGAGTAAGGTTCACTCCCTCCCTCTCATTTCTCCTCTCTTCCCTTCCACCATAAAAGCTTTTTCTTGACTTTTTAAATGTGAGATAATTTGCCCCATTCTGCCTTTCTCTTTCCCTTTCTCCAAGTGCATTCCTCTCTCATCCCTTCATTTAATTTTTTTAGGTATCATCCCTTTATATTCAACTCAGACTTGTGTCCTCTGATTATATATCTTCATTCTAAGTGCCCTTATAATAAGAAAGGTCTTATGGTTACAAGTCTCATCTTCCCATATAGGAATATAAACAGTTTAACCTTATTAAGTCCTTTATGATTGGGATCTCTTTAATGAGGTGATTGGTGGATTCTTTCAATTTTTATTGTACCCTCTGGTTCTATAAAATCAGGAAAATTTTCCTTGATAATTTCTTGAAAGATGATGTCTAGACCTTTTTTTAATCATGGCTTTCAGGTAGTCTAATAATTTTCAAATGATCTCTCCTGTATCTATTTTCCAGGTCAGTTATTTTTCCAATGAGATATTTCACATTGTCTATTTTTCATTCTTTTGATTTTGTTTTATTATTTCTTGAGTTCTTATAAAGTTGTTAGCTTCCATTTGCCACCTTCTAATTTTTAAGGAATTATTTTCTTCATGGAGCTTTTGCACCCCCCCCCCCCACTTGGCCAATTCTGCTTTTTAATGTATTCTTCTCCTCATTGGTTTTTTGGTGCCTCTATTGCCATTTGGTCTAGTCTGTTTTTTAAGATATTATTTTCCTCAGTGGTTTTTTTGTCTCCTTTACCAAGCTGTTGATTCCTTTTCCATGATTTTCTTCCATCACGTTCATTTCTCTTTCCAATTTTTTCTCCGCCTCTCTTACTTGTTTTTCAAAATTCTTTTTGAGCTCTTCCATGGCTTGAGACCAATTCATATTTTTCTTGGAGGCTTTGGATGTAGGAGCTTTGACTTTGTTATCTTCTTCTGAGTGTTTGTTTTGATCTTCCTTGCCATGTAACTTTCTATAGTCATAGGTTTTTTCCCCACAGTTTGCTCACTTTTCTAGTTTATTTCTTGGCCTTAAACTCTTTGTTCAAGTAGAGCTCTGCTTCCAGAGTGGAGGGGGCTGTCCCACAGTTGAGGGTTTTTATACAACTGTTTTCAGGGATGCTTCTAGGGACCTGTAAGTTTTCAGTTCTTCCAAGGTGATATGATCTAAGGAGAGGTGTGTTTACTACTCTTCTAGACGGTGTTCTGGTTTGTGAGTGGCCAAGTGCACTCTTTTCTGCCCTGGAACTGTGATGAGAATCCCCACTCAGTCCACTGAGGTTGCAAGCTTTGGTGTTCTAGTCCTCCTCCTTACCCGGGGACTGCCTCCCAGGGCTGTGATCCAGATGTGAGTACGGGCAAAGCAGCAGAGTCCTGACCATAAGCAAAGAGACCCCTGTAATCTCCTTCTGACTAGTTGTTCAATCCCTCTCCCCTTACCATCTGTGGGCTTAGAACTCTGGAAGTAGTTGCTGCCTTTGCAGATTTAGTGGCTCCCAAAACCTGCTTTTGCTTTGCTGGGGCTGGTCTGTGTGGGCACAGTCGGTGCTGGACTGTGCTCCGCTCTTATCCAGGTGGGACAGATCTTTCCTGCTGACCTTCTAAGTTGTTTTTGGCTTGAAAATGGTTTCATATTGTCCTTTTGTGGGTTCTGCTCCAGAAATTGTTTTGTGGCATTATTTAAGGGTGTTGAGAGGGGTTTTGGGGAGACTCAATTTCAGGTGAGTCACTGCTATTTCTACACTATATTGACTCCGCTTCCTACCATGAACATCTTGTATGTACCCAGTTATATTCATCTTGTCTTCCCCTTTAGAATGTGAGGGAAGGCTGTTTTTGCTTTTCTTTGTACCCCCAATGCTTAGCACAGTGCTTTGTATAGAGTTGTTGTTTGTCCTTCATTCTTGAATAGGACCAATGATATCAGGAAGGTCTTAACTTGCAACTGAATTGGATTTAAGTGAGGTAGAGCTGTTCAAAGTCATCAGCCTTAGTCTATCTTCCAGAGTCACTGGAGTCTAGTGGTAAGACTGGTCAGGATGGCTGGTGATAGCCCAGGATGCAGTGGGAGACCTTGGCCTTTTTAAGCTACAGTCTTTCCGAGGTTTCAGTTTGTCTGAGATAACATCAAGAGTAAACATTTAAGAAATGAATTTTTTCCTGACTGACCAAAATTTATTTTTTTGTGTTTATAATTTATCAACAGTCTTACATTGTTCTCAGAGTTAGCCCTCCCAACATGGTTCTTAGAGGGCCCCTTGTGCACTATTGTGTATTTGTCCTCAAATACCTGTTTTTACTTCTGATGTCTATACACTCCTTTAAAAACTCTTATTTGTTATTGAATTTACTGTTTCTCTAGGTCAGTTTCTTTAACATTTTCCTTTTTTTTAAAAAAAGCAATTAGAGTTAAGTAACTTGCTCAAGGTTACTAGTTATTTTATGTGTGTGTGCTAAGTACTGAGGCTGGAACTGATCCCAGGTCCTCCCGACTCCGGGGCTGGCACTCTTACTCACTGCGCCACCTAGCCACCCCAACATTTTGCTTTTCTTTGAAATTGTCTCATTAGAATTTCAATTTTGAAAGCTTTCCCATATCCCTATTGGGCCTATTTTCCCTGTCAGTTGGAGGACACGAGATTCTCTCTTTTTTTCTGAATGCTTTAATATTTAGTTTGCCAAAATCTATCATATACCACAGACTATACATTCTTATCTATTGTGAAGACTGTGTTTGAACAGTCACTTCTATATAATATTCCCTTAATTTTTACCTGTAAAACTTGCTTTCCATGGGATGATAACAAAAATGGAAAGTCAATTTTGGAGGGGTTGTGAGAAAAAAGGCACACTAATGTTTTTAGTGGAACTGTGAATTCTTCCAAATATTCTTACATAATTTCTATTTATACAAGAAAAGTGCTACATTGTTCATATATTTTAACCCAGTAATCTTGCTATTGACCCCCATCTACCAAAGAGGTCAAAGACAGAAACAAAATTCCATTATGTATAAAAATGTCCATAGCAGCATCTTTTATGATAGCAAAGAATTGAAAATTAAGTAGGCACCCACCAATATGAATGTAATGTAACATTATTGGATAAAAAAAATGACTAACATTGAGAATTCAGAAAAAACGTGGGAAGATTTATATAAACTGATGCACGGTGAAATGAATAGAACTAAAAGAGCAATATATACGACTACAATAATGTAAACAAAAATACCACTTAAAGGAACTGGGCAACAGAAAAACTAACAATGGTCCCAAGGAAGGAAGGAAGGAGAGAAAGAAAGAAAGGAGGAAGAATGAAGGAAAGGAAGTTCTTAAGTACCTACTTTGTGCCAGACACTTTACAAATATTATCACGGTTGATTCTCATATCATCATCATCATCATTATCATCAACCTCATCCTCATCCTCATCATCAATCATCAAATCATCATCATCCCTATTTTATAGTTGAAGAAACTGTCAGAGAGAATTTAAACAACTAATTAGTGTCTGAGACCAGATTTGAACTTGAATTTAAACAACTAATTAGTGTCTGAGACCAGATTTGAACTTGAGTCTTACTGACTGCAGGCCCAGAACTCCAGTTGCTAAACAGATAATGAAACATAGCTACTTCTCATGAGCAGAGAAGCAGAGGACTAATGGGGAATCACATTGTGTATGTTATCAGACCTAGTTACTCTATTGGGTCATTTTGCTCAACTATTTTTATTTGGTACAATTCAGTTTTCTATAGGGGGTGGGGGTATTTTTAGAACTGATTTAAAAACAGAAAGCATCAAAACATTTTCCAAATAAGAATGGAATGATGATTAAAACAAAGGAAATATTTTATCAGCTATTCAGCTTTAAGCTGAGAAAAACCAACAGATTCCAGAAAGTCTTCATTCACTGCTCTAATTCCATACATTTCTCATGATCTATTTTCCAACTCAGTACCAATTTTCTTCTTTTGGGGACATCACAGCTTTTGTTTTTCTTCTCATTGACCCAAAGATGTCTATCATGCTTTCCTTTCATTCACAGAGCTCCTCAAATTTTCCTAATATACAATGCTAGTCCCCTGGCCCTCTAAAAATCATTTATTCCATCAAGTTTTGGTGAGCAAATCTGAATGTTAACCTATATGGTCCATATATTTCCTTGCATTCAGATTTGCTATTTACTTATTACTCCTATTACTCGTACTTTGCCCACTTGGGTAAATACAACTGAGACTTTGGATTTTATTATTCCTCCCTATTCTGGATACTGTTTCTTAAGAATAATTGATCACCTTCACTGATATTCTTCCTGTGTTATACAATCTACCTTTTGTGTTGTCTGGACTGGCAGACAAACTTAGATTGATTTCTCTCTCCCCTCCATTTTTAGCCTTCTTGATCAAATTTATAAGTCATCGGATAGAAATAGTTTAAATTATCTTCATTAGGTGCACTTTATTCTTGGTCATGAACCCATAATTTCCATATCTTCAGCCATGGTCCAGGAATCCAAATTTCACATCATCTTCTAAACCAGATATTGGCTTTCCAAATCCAGCTTTCTTTTCTGAAGCCCTTCAAATGGCAATAGTCTTTAAAACATTAATTATAACCAAACACTGTCCATTTCTTAACTCAGACTTCACCTGTGTTTCTGTTTAGGGTATCATTTGCTCTCATTGCATAGTAATCATCAGATTTAACATATACCAGGAGATTCAGTCTCATGTTGGCTATATAGCATACTTTGGGAAAAGAGTGGGGGAAGGGAATAAGCATTTATATAGCACCTACTATGAGCCAGCCACTGTGCTAAGTGCTTTACAGATATACTTTACTCTCCTGTTGTTCAGTTCAAGTTAACATATGACTACCTCAATAATCCTCAGCAGGGAGCAGACAACTATCATGGTTCATCTCTTCTTCCTCTGATCAGTTCTGGATAGCTTCTTTCCTGGTTTCAGTTGAGGGGTCTCATAATCATTTCTTGGAATATTCTTGGCTTCTTTTTCCTTAGAGGGTCTAGCTTTTCCTTCTAGGATGAGGGCCTCATACCTATTGCATAGCTCCAAAAGGTCCAGATTTCCTCTTACCTTCTTTTCCTGTTTAATGTTATTCTGTCACAACTGTCTTGCACAGGTTAGGGTTCATCTCTGCCTCTTTGTTTTCTATTTTTCCTCTTTTTAAAAAATATTTTTTCTTTTCTTCAATTATCAAGAACTTATTTTCTTTTCCATACACACCAACTTCAGTTTAAAAGGAAAAAAAACCCAACCGCCTTGAAGCAAATGTGCATAATAAAGCAAGCCTAATCCCCTTGTTGTCCATATACAAAAATATATGTGCCATTTGGCATCCTTAATCCATCATCTCTCTTTCAGCAGATGGGTGGCTAAGGTTTACCATCAGTCCTCTACATCCTCTCTTCTTCATAACTTCAGAATTGTTGTTGTTGAGTTGTTTTTCAATCTTGTCGGACTCTTTGTAACCCCTTTTTGGGTTTTCTTGGCAAGGATACTGGAGTGGTTTTCCATTTCCTTCTCTAGCTCATTTTACAGATGAAGAAACTGAGGCAAAGGGGTTAAGTGACTTTCCTTGGATAAAATAGCTAGTAGATTTCTGAGGCTGGATTTGAACTTATTTACTACAGGTCTGGCACTCTATTCACTGAGCCACCTAGCTGCCCCTAACTTCTATATTACTTCCTGTCAGTAGCATCACCATGCTTCCAACCACCAGGCCTGCAAGTTTAGTGTCATCCTCCATTCCTCACTCTTACCTTACCCTCTCCCCTATATCCAATCTTTGGTCAATTCCTTTTGATTCTGTCTTTGGAACATCTGTTCTCTAACATCCTATTATAAGCCCTCATTACCTCATTCCTGGATTATTACAATAGCCTTCTGGTTGATCTCCCTGCCTTGAGTGTTTTACCATTTCATTCAACTATCAAAGACTCCTCCTAAAGTGTGGGTCTGACCATGTTATCCACCCCTATCCACCCGTATTCCTGCCACTGCATGGCTCGCTATTACCCCCAAGATCAAATGTAAAATCTTCTGTTTGGTTTTTAAAGCCCTACATAATCTAGTCTCTTTTCATATTTCCTGTCTGCTTATACTTTATACTGTGTCCTGTGATCTAGTGATATTGGTTTTTCTTCTGTCCCTGACACAAGATATTACATTTCTTGACTCTTTGAATTTCCACTGGTTGTCCTCTATGCTTGGTAATAAGTATTTTTAGTAATCCTTTTCTCCTAATACCTCTATTAAGAAAAAATTTTAGAATTAAAAATAAATCCTTCAATACACATATACATAATCTAGATTCTAGAAAAACAAATGTCCACATCAGCTATGTCCAAGAATGTATCAAGTCCTCTAAGCTTGGAAGAGTTTTCTTCCTCATCTTCACCTCCTAGTTTCTTTCAAGTCAGTTAAAATCCCAGCTTCTGCAAGAAACCTTTTCTAGTCTTCATTAATCTTAGTCCTTTCTGAGATTATTTCCTAGTTATATAACTAGTTACATAACTTTTTTGAACAGTTATTTGCAAATTGTTTCCCCATTAGATTGTGAACTCCTTAAAGTCAGAGACTGTTTTTGCCCTTCCTTGCATCCACAGTACTTAAGCAAAATGCCTGGAGTGTAGTAGGAATAGATGGCTTGACTTGACTCTGGAATCATGACTGGTTATTACATTGTTCAGAGTTCTTAAGTCTAACAAAGTTGTTTGCTTTTACACTGTTGTTGGTATGGTATAAATTGGTCATCTAGTTGTGCTCACTTGACTTACATCAGTTCATAACAAGTCTCAGTAGGTTTCTCTGGAGCCATTCCTTTTTTATTTCTTATGGCACAGTAGTATTCCATTACATTCATGCAATATAATTTCCTTACTTTAGAGCCACCTCCTTAGTTTCCAGTTTTCTGTCACTACAAAAAGAGCTACCACGAAATATTATTGTGCATATGGGTCCTTTTCATCTTTCTTTGAGTTCTTTGAGTCTAAAAGCCTAGTAAAAAGCATCACTGGGTGAAAGGATATGTTCAGTTTATGATTGGGAGAGGGGGCATAATTGCTAATTGCTTTACAATTGTGAATCCATTCACAGCTCCACAAAGGAGGCATTAATGTGCCTGTTTTGTCTGTAGCCCCTCTAATATTTCTCATTTTGCCATCTTTGCCCATCTGATAGGTTTTGAAGTGGAACCCCAAGCTTTCCTTAATTTTCATTTCTCTATTCAATTATTTGGACCATTATTTCATTGGTTCATGATAGTTTGAATATCTTCTTTTGATAACTGTTCATATCCTTTGACCATTTATCTGTTGGAGAATAGCTCTTAATCTTATACATTTTAATTGGTTCCTTATATATCTTATAAGAACTTTATGGGAGAAACTTACTTCAGAGACTTGTTCCCAGTTTCTAGAATCATTTTGATGAGATATTATTGGTGACACTTTCATAAGCCCACTATAATGTAAGCTTCTTAAGGACAGGATTGTTTTTATATTTGCATCCTCGGTACCTAACATAGTACCTATAATAGGTGCTTAATAAACACAAGTCTTCAAACACTTATTTAGTGCCTTCTGTGTGTGTGTAGTTTTTTGGGTCATCTTTGCTGATATGATGGGTATGAAATAGAATATCACACTTGCTTTAATTTGTACTTATCTAATAATTAATGATTTGGAATTTTTTCTTCACACAGTTGTTGATAGTTTGGATGTCTTCCTTTGAGCAATGTCTGTTCAAATCCTTTGACCATTTATCAGTTATGGTTTTTTTTTTTTGTTTTCCCTTTTAGATGCTTCTCTCAATATGTAACTTCTTTCTCCTTGATAAACTTAAAAGAAAAAAAGTTGTTCTTCCAATTTTAGGATCATAGGCCTAGAAATGGAAGAGACTTTAGAAGCCTATTGTCCATCTTTCTCATTTAACAAATGAGGAAAGTGAGATGCAGAGAGATGAAGTGTAGGGAGTGATTAGAGCTGGGAATTGAACGCGGGTCCTCACAACTCTGCCTTCTTTCACTTGTGACTCACTGCCTTTCTATCCCTTCATCTTCTCCTTTAATAGGAAAATAAGACTGTATCATAAGCACAGCTCCACTCTCTGAAAATCACTTGGAAATTCCCATCTTCCTCTAGATTTGCTAAAAACAACATCCCTAGTCCTCTATTTCTCTGCTTCTTTGGTGATAATGTCCTCCAGGGGAGCTGTCAGTCACTGGAGCCTCCTAACAAAGCATTTATATCTGTAGTGGTGTCTCCTGCTTTTTAATGGGGCTTTCCCTCACTTATCACTAAGACGCTTTTTGTCTCCCTTATTTCTTGATACAGGATTAGTTGACTCCTGACAAAGTCTTAATACAATCAGATGGTTTGCTCAGCTGTCTGGGAGAAGGCTCTAAGTAGAAATCTAGCCTATAGTCACTTTTTCTTTTCTCCTCTCCACTGATGAGACTTCACAGGATTATGGCAAAGATAAGTGGTAATAGAAAACTTCAAAGTCTCAAAATCTCTCTATAGAAAGGTACTATAGAAAGGTAAGCCACAAAATATCATATTAACATGAGTTTGTTAGCTTAATGCCCCACAGGTAACTGAAGGGCCAGGACATAAGACAGTTAAGTTTTGCTAGAGGACAAGGGAAACAAGAAAAGTCTGGAGCACAGGCTGCTGTTGGGCAGGGTGGGGCTCCCCAGGCAGCTGTTGGGGCCATCATCCAGACAATGGATTCATCTTGCTTTAAATATTGTCTCAATTATAGAAGAAAGACATCATTCTGGAATAATCTCAAGCCTAAAATCCCCTGAATTGACTTTTTAGGAATATATACAACAAATATTAAAATGTTCTTATTGGTCCTCCTCCAGCCAAGCACATCATTCCCTACGTTCAGTAACTTTGGGGGAAAAATGAGGCACCAGTGAACATTAAGCATTTTGTTTAAATATTAAACTTTAAAGTACCTTGTTAATATTTAATGTGCAAACTCTCCTTGAAAGGTTTCTCTTGGTTTCTGTTCCACTCATCAGAGAAACACTTGAAGTTCACTAGTCAATGTAAAGTATTTATTACCAGGAAAGAGGAAAGCACCAATACAAGGCCTAAACGGAACATCTTAGGAAAGGCAATAGTAGGAAAGAAGTCACATATTTTATAGAGCAGAAGCTGGAAGCAGATTTTTATCCTACAAAACCTCACCACTGTTCAGACTTCTCTAAACCAAAGAGGGTCTCGGCATGTTGCCACCATGCGACTTAGAAAATGGTCTTTAGCTGGGTGTGGTGCTACAGGTCTGGCGTCCTTGTACCCTGAAGTACCCCGTATCTGGTAGTTCTGAGTCACAGTAGGGCTAAAACCTAATGTGTGTCTGCCCTAAATTGGGTTCCAATATGTTGAACCTCTGTGTAAGGCCAGTCATTAAGTTGCCTCGAATGTTTTCCCTCCTTACACCTACTTTTTGGAGTTCCCTTCAAGATTAGATTGAGAAAGGATTTTAGAAGTGTTTAATACAGTCCTCTCGTTGTACAGATGAAGAAACTTGGGCCCACAGAGGTTAAACAGCATGCCCAAGGTCATAGAGGTATTTAGTGGCTGATCTGAGAATAAAACTCTTGTCCTCTCTTAATTGGTTAAGCCTACAGAAGTTCCTAAAGTTCCTATTGTCCCCTGGGGGGGGCACTGGAAAGATCCAGGGGGTTGGTAGTAGCCTCAGGTGCAATTGAAGGGTGTTGAATAAAAATAAGGGGACTGTGGAAGCATAAGGAAAGAAAAGAGAAGAAAAATTTGAAAAATCATTCATACATGCTCTTTCTATTGTGTAACAGAGTTAAAGTTATAGTGATTACATTATTTTCCAAATAAACACACAAAATACAAGTTATAACTGATCAGTGGGCAAGTCCACTGAGGTCTTAACAAGCAAGTGTTGGTAAGTAAGTCTGTCAGGCATTATCTGGAAATCCATCATGCATTGGCAGGAATATGTGCGTATAATGACTTGTTCATAATATGATACTATATGGTTATATGATGCGATATTGGGTCATCAAAATTTCAGTGCAGGAAAAAACCACAAATTTGCAATAAATTACTAAATTTAAGAGGTATCACTTTAAAAATTATATTTTTGAAATAATGCAATTAAAAAAAAACAATCAGTGGGTTAAAGAAAGTAGATTTCCAGGGCAGTGTCAGGTAAGTTTTTTTTAAAGGAGGGCAATAGGCCAAATAAGTTTGGGGTTAGGGGTTTGCCAAGTTCAAATTGACTTTATTATTATTTTTTAAATTTTAGTCCATCATTTTGATTCCATTGATGTTGGGAACTCAGAGTGAGAAATTAAAATAAATTTAAATTAGCAATTGTACTGCAACTTGGAGAGTTGCCTGAAGCCCTAGAGGAAGTGAAATAATCACCTAGGATAACATAGCCAGTATGGATTAAAGGCTGAACTTGAGCCCAGGGCTTACTGACTCCGAGACTGACTTGCTAGGCTCCATGTCAGCCTCTCAGAAATTAACTTTGGGTATGGTAACTCCATCTTTAGTGTTGTCCACATACGCCAAGAATGTATCTGCCAAATTATAGCAGTGTTTGAATGCAAAATTGGGGAATTTTATCATTTAGCAGAGTACTCAGATTTCTGAGTTCTGCTTCTAACTCTTCATTGGCTTGTTTGAGATAAATGGAGATAATACTTATACAGCTCTAGAATAAAGGGATAAAATATCATAATATAATAAGGTTCACGAGGGATAAAATAACCTTGAGAGATTTAGTTCATATTCTTGTCTCCAGTTGGACTGAAATGAATTAAATTCAACAATCGTTTAAAGAGTATCTATGTGCAAAGTATTGTGCTAAGTGCTGGGAATATGAAGACAAAAAAATGAAACAGTCTTTAACATCAAAGAGCTTATATTCTAAGGGGTGAGATATAAATGTATTGCAAATAAACAAATAAATACAATATATACAAATAAATTCAATGTAATTTCTGGGTGAATATATGGATGAATGAAAAGTACTTACTATGTTGAAATCACTGTGCTAAGTTCTGGGGATACAAAAAGAAAAGCAAGATAGTTCCTGGTTTCAAAGAGTTCTCATTATAATGTAATCCATACAGGAGATTTTAGTCACAAGTCATATAGAAAAACCCTATGGTCCTTAGGACACATTGGCAAAGCAGATGGTAACCTTTCTTCTTCTTTTTTAAATTAAATTTTATGTTTATTTTTAGTTTACATCATTCAT
Organism: Gymnobelideus leadbeateri; assembly: GCA_011680675.1. Classification (NCBI taxonomy): domain Eukaryota; kingdom Metazoa; phylum Chordata; class Mammalia; order Diprotodontia; family Petauridae; genus Gymnobelideus; species Gymnobelideus leadbeateri. The sequence continues at coordinate 249,692 of WOXC01000370.1, forward strand.
TTCCAAAAGATTTTGTTACAAATTTTCTCTCTGTCCTTCCTCTCTCCATCAAGCCAAAACAGTGATTCCACTGTATACCCCTTCCCCCAATCTGCTCTCTCCTACATCCTCCCTCATCCCCCCTCTGACTTTCCAGAGGGCAAGATGGATCTCCATACCCCAGTGCTTGTATGTTTTATTTCCCAGTTGCATGTAAAATAATAATAATAATAATGATAAAATTTTTAAACATTTGATTGAAAAACTTTAAATTCCAGATTCTTTCCCTTCCTCCCTCATCACCCACCCTTACTGGGAAGATAAGCAATTCCATATAGGTTGTACATGTGTAGCTACACAAAACATTTCCATAGTAGATATATTGTGAAAGACTGACTGTATTTCCCTCCATCCTATCCCTCCCTCCACTTGTTCTATTCTCAACTTTGACCCTGTCCCTTTTCAAAAGTGTGTGCTTCTAACTCCCCTCCCCCCAACCTCCCCTCCCCTCCATTATCCTCCTTTATCCTCCCTCATCCCCTTCCCCCCTACTCTCCTGTAGGGCGAGCTATCTTGTTTAGTGTGTATGTCATTCCCCCCCTAAGCCAAATTCAATGAGAGTAAAGTTGACTTATTCCCTTTTGCCTCCTTGTTCTTCCCCTCCATTGTAACAGTTTTCCCTTGCCTCTTCTATATGAGATAATTTACCCCATTCTGTCTCTCCCCATCTCCTCTCGTTATATTCCTCTCTCACCTTTCAAATTCACCTTTTAAGTATTATCCCTTCCGATTCAATTGGTCCTGCACCCTCTATCTATGTATACCTGTACACATATATACACACTCACATAAGTATTCATATGCCATATACCCTCCTATATAAACATATATATATATATATATGTATATACACACATTTATATTCCCTTTAACTATTCTCATACTGAGAGAAGTTTCATAAGTTACAATGATCATTTTTCCATGTAGGAATGTAAATAGTTCAACTTTGATAAGTTCCTTATGATTTCTTTTCCCTGTTTACCTTCTCATGCTTCCCTTGCTTCTTGCATCTGAGTGTCAAATTTTCTATCCATCTCTGGATTTTTTATCAAGAATGCTTGAAAGTCCTCAATTTCATTGAATGACCATATTTTTCCCCTGAAACATGATACTCAGTTTTGCTGGGTAGGTGATTTTTGGTTTAAATCCCAGCTCCTTTGACCTCCAGAACATCATATTCTAAGCCCTTTGATCCCTCAATGTAGAAGCTACCAGATCTTGTATTATCCTGATTGTATTCCCACAATATTCAAATTGTTTCTTCCTGGCTGCTTGTAATATTTTCTCCTTGATCTGTGAACTCCAGAACCTGGCTATAATATTCCTAGGAATTTTCTTTTTGGGATCTTTTTCAGGAGGTGATTGGTGGATTCTTTCAACCTCTATTTTGCCCTCTGGTTCTAAAACATCAGGGCAATTTTCCCTGAGAATTTCTTGAAGGATGATTTCTAGGTTCTTTTTTTTTTTTTATCATGGCTTTCAGGTACTCCAGTAATTTTTAAATGATCTCTCCTGGATCTATTTTCCAGGTCAGTGGTTTTTCCAATGAGATATTTCATATTACCTTCTATTTTTTCATTTGTTTAGATCTGTTTAATAGTATTTTGATTTCTCATAAAGTCACTAGCTTCCATTTGCTCCAATCTAATTTTGAAGCAATGATTCTCTTCAGTGAGCTTTTGGGGTCTTTTTCCATCTGGCAAATTCAGCTTTTTAAGGCATTCTTCTCCTCATTGGCTTTTTGAGCCTCTTTTGCCATTTGAGTTAGTCTATTTTTTTTGTCTTTTTTTTGGAGGGCAATTGGAGTTAAGTGACTTGTCCAAGGTCACATGGCTAGTTTGTGTGTGTGTGTGTGTGTGTGTGTGTGTGTGTGTTAAGTGTCTGAGGCCAGATTTGAACTCCTAACTTCATGGCTGTGCTCTATTCACTGCACCACCTAGCCACCCCAAGTTAGTCTATTTTTAAGGTGTTATTTTCTTCAGTCAGGTTGTTGACTTACTTTTCATGATTTTCTTGCATCATTCTCATTTCTTTTCCCAATTTTTCCTCCACTTCTCTTCTTTGGTTTCAAAATCCTTCTTAAGCTCCTCTATGGCTTATAACCAGTTCATATTTTCCTTTGAAGCTTTTGGTGCGGGAGTTCTGACTTCACTGTCTTCCTCCTATTCCGTGCTTTGATCCCTTTTGTCCCCTAAATAGAAATCTAAAGTCAGATTGCTCTGCTTGCTTTGCTTCCTTTGCTTGCTCATTTTGCCACTCAATTACTTGACTTTTGAGCTTTTTGCCATGGTAGACCTCTGCTTCCAGAGAGGAGAGATTTGTCCCAAATTGCTGGGGTTCTTGCAGTTGCCAGAGCTATTAGTTGCGTGCCCTCTCATAAGCCTCCACTGGCTCTAGCACCTGGTCACTTACCCCAGGACCTCCACCCTAGAGAGCAATCCAGATCCAAACAAGTTAAAGCAAGAGCAATTACCCCTCAGAATGGTCTCTTGGTGCCCCTACGATCTGTGGGCCAGGATCTCTGAAGCAGCTGTGCCCTGGTGGCTTCCACACCTCAGCTGCTCCTCCCTCTTGGGGCTGAGGCCAGACCGCACTCCTGGACCTCCTGTTCCCAAAGTCCACACTGACCTCTCACTTTGTCTTTGGCATTTATGGTTTGATAATTCTGGAAACCACCACAGCTGTTGGTGATCCACTCTCCCAAAGTCCCTCCAGCAGTAGCTGGTTGGGGTTGCCCTTAGGCTAAAACCTGTGGGCTCACATGGAGCTGGGCTCTGCTCCCAGCATACTGCAATGGACCCCTCCTGTCTACCTGCTGGGCTGCCTTCAGCAGGAGATTTGTTTCTCTCTGTCACTTTGCGGGTTCTGTAACCCTAAAGTTTGTTTAGAGTAATTTTTTATAGGTATTTGTGGTGGTTATGGAGGGAGTACATGGAATTTTCCTGCTTTTATGCCATCTTGGCTCCACCCTAGAGTCTAAACTTTCTTCTTTAGTGCCATTTTCATTGATAAAGCCATATCCATTTCTTATATTGAGTCATTTGACAGTGTCAAGGATATTGGTGGTGAAAACTTTTTTTCTAGGACTTCAATAGCTATCTACTTTCTTTAACCCATTAATGTTTTTTTTCAATTTGCATTACTTCAAAAATATAATTTTTAAAAACGATGCCTCTTAAATTTAGTAATTTATTATAAATTTGTGATTTTTTTCCAGCATTGAAATTTTGATGACCCAATATTGCATCATATAACCCTATAGTATCATATTATAAACAAGTCATTACATGCACGCATTCCTGCCAATGCATGCCAAGTCTCATGGTTGCTGAGGAGGCATGAATCGAAGTACCTTTGGGGGCACTTATTAGGTTGTACCTCCACAAGATTTGCTCCCCTGCCCACTTGCTGCAGAGACTGGACTTAGTCTGCTTGGCAATGCTATTCCCAAGGCTCTGGGAGTTAGCTGCCTATTTTTTGTCAGTTGGTCAGCAAATGGTGGTAGTGGTTCTCCATAAGGCTTGCTCCCTTCAATGATGACTTGAGATTTAAAACTGCAAGCAGGGACAGTGGTTCAATAGGCTGGAGATGCTACTGTTCCTAAGGCTCTTGGGTCCAGGGTCTTAGGCTATCACCACTTGGGTCTAGGGGAGGTAGGGCACATGCTTGGCACATGCCAGTCTCTGTCTCTCCTTAGGTGGTGTGAACAGCACTAATAACTGGATACAGGGAGGTAAAAGTAGTAGGGCAATCATATAAGAAATGAGCCTTAAACTGAGTGTTGAAGGGAATGCCAAAAGGCAGAAGTGGGGAGGGAAGCACTCTGGGTATGATCAGACAGACTTTGCAAAGGCATGGATGTGGGAGATGGTATTTTGTATAAAGTGACCAATGAGCATGTATGTTTGGCTAGGACATGGAATGTGCAGAAGAGGGGTGAAATCAACCTGGAAACACACGTGGAACAAGATTGTCAAAGCTTTTTATCTTAAAGGCAATAGGAAGTCACCAAAGATTGTTGAGTTTCACTATGACATGGTCACAGACCTGTGCTTTAAGATTATTTTGGCAGTTGTGGAGCAGATGGATTAGAGGGAGGACAGACTGGAATCAGGGAGACCTAAGTGTAGATTGTTACAATAGTCTAAGTGAAAGGTGATTAAAGCCTGAACTAGGGTGGGGGCTGTGTGAATGGATGGATAAGAGGATGGACTTAAGAGACATTGTTGAGGTTGAATTAACATCACTTAGCAACTGGTGAGATACAAAGGTAAGAGTGAATGATGAATGGAGGGTGCCTCCAAGGTTGTGAATCAGAATGACTAGAAGAATAGTCATACCCTCAGTAGAAATAGGGAAGTTAGAAAGAGAAGTGAGTTTACAAGGAAAGATAATGATTTTTTACTTTAAACATGTTGAGTTTGAGAAGCCTATGGGATAGCCAGGTAGAGATGTTTAGCAAGAGTTTGGTAATCAGGGACTGGAGCTCAGAAGACATATGAAGGGTGGTGTTTACACAGAAATGATAATTGAACCCAGTGGAACTTGACTATAGCATTTTGGGGAGTGTGTGTGTGTGTGTGTGTGTGTGTGTGTGTGTGTGTGTGTGTGTGTATGTGTCCATGTGCATGTGTGCATTCTTTTATAAAGTTAGGATATACTATTTCACTAGTTCAAGGTCTTCTGAAACTACATTTACTAATTCAGACAAGCGATTGTACTATATTTTATATCTTAGAGAATTTTCTGGAATATTGAGAAGTTAAGTGACTTACCCAAGGTAATATGCATGTTATGTATCAGAGCAAGCCTTGGACCCACTTTTCTTGACTTCCAAGCCAGATCTGAACCCAGTACTTCATGTTGCCTCTTATTATATATGGTACTATATTACAGTGATTGAACTTCTTCCCTCAGAGCTAGTTAGATGTTTTAGGCCAGGCCTAACCCAGGTTTGCACAGTGCTTTAGGCTTGGGATTTGAATGAAATGGGACAGAAATTATTCAATAATAAAATAGAAAGGGTATTCAGCAAAAGATATGACATTAGTTCAATTATACACAAGTCACTTTGTACTGGAATTTGCTAGGCTACTATTACAAGTCAGAAGGGATGGTGACTGATGGATATCAGTCAAGCCTGAAGGGAGAAAGATATTTGTGGACTGGTTTTTTATACCTTCTTAAGCAGACATGAGACTATGTAAAGGGTTAGAGCTTCCATCCCCTGAACAAATTAAGTCTTTTAAAATATTTTTTGGTCTTTATTAATACCAACTAACTAAGTCTTAAGGACAGTTTTATTTTTAGGGAAAAACTAGCCCAATGTGTTGGGGATCTTCCAATCTTCATATTAATAGCTGATGTTCTTCCTACCATGCCAGAGGAGATTATACAATTTCTTTATGCTTAATTTTCCTGTCCTTTTGTGCTTGTAGGAAACTATTTCCTCTCTCATTTTGTCCTTCAGGAAAAGAGAACTAGCCAGTCACCATCCTGGACCTTTTACATACTTTATGATCATTAATAGATAATTTTTAGCCTTTCCCCACTTCATTTATAGCTTCGCAGTCTCATTTTCAACCACTTTATTGATTTTGTGGGTTTTCTCTAAACATTGTTCAAATTCTCCATGTGGGACAACACACATATTGGGGGCAAGCCTTGGCCTTAAACCCATAGCCCTGCTCCAGTTAATAGCAATTATTAAGACTTGGTTTTCTGGAACAGTCTCTATTTCAATAAAAAGGTATAGCATTTACAAGGCTTTTTAAAAAGGAATGTTCTATTTAAGAATGTGTGTTTTAATATTAGATCTGGAAAGTGTAGTCCCCATAGGCATAGTTCAGCTACTGGCTGCTTCACTACTTGCCTACAGACACGCCCATGTCTTTCCTGTCCTTAAAAACTCCTACTTTCATCCATTCACCCTGATCACTATTATATAGAATCTCTCTTCCTTTTTGTGACTGACTTCTTGAGAACTCTGTCTAACATGGCCGCCTCCGTTTCCTTTCCTCTTATTCTCTTCTTAACTTTATACAGTCTGGCTTCTGACTTCACTGTTTGCCCAAAACTGTTCTGTCTAAAATTATCATTTATTTCTTATTGTTCAATCTCATGGCACTCCCCCTCCCTCTCTCCCTCTCTCCCTCTCTCCCTCTCTCCCTCTCTCCCTCTCTCCCCCTCTCCCTCTCTCTCTCTCTCTCTCTCTCTCTCTCTCCCTCCCTCTCTCCCTCCCTCTCTCTCTCCCTCTCTCTCTCTCTCTCTCTCTCTCTCTCTCTCTCTCTCCCTCTCTCTCTCTCTCTCTCTCTCCCCCTCCCTCTCTTCCCTCTCCCTCCCTCTCCCTCTCCCTCTCCCCCTCCCTATTAAGTCCCTTATTATAACTCATATTTCTTTTTTTATGCTTCTCTTGAGTCTTGTGTTTTAATGTCAAACTTTTAGTTCAGTTCTGGTCTTTTCATCAGAAATACCTGAAAATCCTCTATTTCATTAAATATCTATTTAATGTCTCAGTTTTGCTGGGTAGATTATTCTTGGTTGTAATCCTATCTCCTTTATCTTTAGAAATATCATATTCTAAGCCCTGTGATCCTTTAATGTGGAAGCCACTAAATCTTGTGTGATCCTGACTGTGGCTACACAATATTTGAATTGTTCTTTTGGCTACTTGTTGTATTTTCTCTTTGACCTGGGAACTCTAGAAATTGGCTATAATATTTCTCATTTTGGGATCTCTTTCAGGAGGTGATTGGTGGATTCTTTCAATTTTTATTTTACCCTTTGGACCCAAGATATAGGTGCAGTTTTCCTTGATAATATCTTGAAACACGATGCATAGGCTCTTTCTTTGATCATGACTTTCAGGTAATCCAGTAATTCTTAAATTATCCCTCCTCTGTCTATTTTCCAAGTTAATTGCCTTTCTGATGAAATATTTCATATTTTCTTCTATTTTTTTGTTCTTTTGACTTTGTTTTATTATTTACTTGATGTCTCATTAGCTTCTATTTTCCCAAGTTTTTATTTTCCTGGTTTTTAAAGAATTCTTTTCTTCAGTGAGTTTTTGTACCCCCTCTTCCATTTGGACTATTTTACTTTTTAACGAGTTCTTTTCTTCAGTGAGTTTTTGTGCATCTTTTACCCTAAGGCCAATTCTGGTTTTTAAGGCATTTCTTCTTCAGTAATTTTTTGTACCTTTTTTTTATCAAGCTGTAGAATCTCTTTTCATAATTTTCTTACATCACTCTCATTTCTTTTCCCAATTTTCCTCTACCACTCTTCTCTTCCTTTGACTCTTTCAAGAATTCTTCTGGGGCTTGTCTCCAACTAGAACATTTTCTTTGAGATTTTTGTTGTAGCTGTTTTCACTTTGTTATCTTGTTCTGGGTTTATGTCTTGGTCTTCCCTTCCACTGTCGTAGCTTTTTTTTTTGGAGGGCAATTGGGGTTAAGTAACTTGCCCAAGGCCACACGGCTAGGTTTTTATTTGTGTGTGCGTTAAGTGTCTGAGGCCGGATCCGAACTCAGGTCGTTCTGACTCCAGGGCCGACGCTCTACTCACTGTGCCACCTAGCTGCCCCTACCATCATAGCTTTTTATGGTCAAGTTCTTTTTTTGTTGTTTGCTCATTTTTTTCAGCCAATTTCTTGACTTTGAACTTTATGTTCAAGTTGGGCTCTGCTCATTTGAGGAGGCCCTATTCCAAGCTTTAGACTTTTTTTGTGCTGCTGTTTGCAGAGCTATTTCTGGGGATCTCCAAGTTTTTGGTGCCTCCAAGGTAGTGTGAATTGAGTAGAGATATGGTCAATGCTCTTTGGGTTTATGCCTTGGTCTTTACCCAGGAAGGATCCCTGGTCCTCTGCACTCAAGCACTCTCTTTGCTTTGGAACTTCAATTAGGGCTTCTGCTCCATTGTGATGCTTTGTCAGCACTCCTCTTGACCCTGGCACTGTGACCCAGAATTGCATATGGCCAATAGAGTTGTCAGTGCCAGTACACCAAGTGCCACCAAATGGTCCCCTGCAATCTCTTTCTGAGTTGTCCAGCACCTTCACTGTCTCTGGGCTGGGAGTTCCTGAAGCTGCTACTTCTGCAGCAGCTACTATTGCTGCCTATGAGTGTGTGGGTTCTGGATAGGCTTCCACTCTGGTGACACAAACTTCTGCTGACCTCCTAAGTTTTCTTAGACTGGAAAAATATCTCACCCTGACCTTTTGTTAGCTCTGATGCTCTAAAATTTGGTTTGAGGCATTATTTTAAAGTTGTTTGGAGGGACACGTTGAGAGAAGTCAGCTAGATTGCCACTAATCTGTCATCTTGGCTCTGTTCCTGTCTTTTATAATGGCTTTTGTTCAGTCCCCATTCTTGGCCTCTCTGGAGCCTTTGACACTGTTTATCACCCTCTTCTTTATACTTTTCTCTCCCTAGGTTCTCATGATAGAGCTCTTTTCTGGCTATCCTTCTACCACTTTGATTTCTTCTCAGTCTTCTTTGCTGGATCTTTATCTAGCTCATGTCTGCTAACCATGGGAATCCCCCAAGGCTCTGACCTGGAGTCTCTTCTTTCCTATATGCTCTCTTGCTTGGTAATCTCATTGATTTCCATAGATTCAACAATTATTTCTATGCAGACATATTTATCCAACCATAACCCATCTCCTGATCTCAAGTCTTGCATCTCCAACTGCATTTTGGACATCTCAAAGTGGTTGTCCAGTAGACATCTTAAATACAACATGTGCGAAACTAAATACATTACTTTTCTCCCCAAACTCCTCTTCATAACTTCCCTGTTACTGTTGAGGGTACCACCATCCTCTGGTACCAGCTAGTCACCTAGCCTAGCAATCTAGGAATCATCCTTGACTTCTCAGTCTATCTTAGTTCCCATATCCAAGCAGTTGCTAAATCCTGTCATTTCTTCCTTCACTAACAACTCTCATGTACTTTCAGGAGACTGTCCTGTCTTGAGAACCTGCCCAGTGTCCCTAGCAGGCCCTGCTCTCAGTAGGATGTTTTTTCACCTTCCCTGAGCACTGAGCTGGACAATTCTAAAGCTGGAAGAAATACATGGAGTGTTCTGTTTGATCAAGCTTCTTTCCCCATGAGCCCTGCATGCTCATCTTGCCAGTCAGGGGAGTGTTTTCTGTCTCTTTCCACATCTTTTCAGTTCAGCCCAGGTGTTTGATGAATATTCATGCTTCTTCTTCCAGCACCTGTGGAGTCTCTCTGTCCACCCTCTGGTTCTATGCTGAACCTGCACAAAAGGGAGGCAGGAGAAAGGGGCTTACACCTAGATATTCTACTTGGTACCTGCTTCTGACACTAAGGGGGATTTACAATGGTATGAGGTTTGAAAAGACATGACAGAATGATCTAGAAGTTATAGGCTGTTGACACTTGAAAAATGGATACACAGATGAGTGGAAGGATGGATGGAAGAGTAGATGGAAGTACAAATGGGTGGATGGGTAGATAGATGGACCTGTATCCTTAAATCTGTAGGAATTTAAAAAGGTCTTGATGATATAACAGTATTGTAGAACTATGTGTTTGTGTGTGTGTGCGTGTGTGTGTGTGTGATGCACACTCATTTATAATCTCATGTTTGCATTATGAGACTCTTGTGACATTCTTCCATTTGGAATGTGTCATCCTTTAGTATGTTTTACAGGGAAGATTTGACTAGAAATTACCTAAGTCTTCTTAGGCTCCAAGTCTGGAATTTCACTCAGTGGTTTGGTAGCAGATGCTGACTGACAGTGTCTTCCCCTCTCCCCACAAAGCAGGTAATCAAGCAAATATAAGAATACTCCAGATAGAGTATATTGTATTTCTATTAAAAAAAAACTTTTAAAAAATTCCAACAGATAAATAACTGCCACTGCCACCACTCTTCTGGCGTAGGTGCTCATCACCTTACACATAGACTATTTCTTCTTATTCTTTTTTTTTTTTTTTGCTTTTTGGAAGGGGGAGGGCAGAGCAACTGGGGTTAAGTGACTTGCCCAAAGTCACATGACTAGTTAAGTGTTAAGTGTCTGAGACTGGATTTGAACTCAGATCCCCCTGATTCCAATGCCAGTGCCGGTGCTCTATTTACTGTACCACCTAGCCACCCCCACACAGACTATTTCAATAGCCTCTGGTTGTATTTTTTTTTACTCATGTCTTTCTCTCCTCTCCAGTCCATCCTTCACTCATCTGTCCAAATGATCTTCCTAAAGCTCAAATCTGACCATGTCCTTCTTCCTCCCCAATTCAATAAACTCTAGTGGTTCCCTATTGCCTCCAAGACCAATTATAAAATCCTCTGTTTGGCTTTCTGAAGCCCTTCATAAAGGACCCATTCTTTTCTAGTCTTCTTACACCTTACTCCTCCCCATGAACACTGTGATTCAGGGATGCTGGCCTCTGCTTCTGTTGTTCCTAGCACATACAACACTCCATCTCCTGACTCTAAGCATTTTTACAGGCTATTCCTCATGCCTCGAACTGTTTCCCTCCTCATCTCAACCTACCGACTTTCTTGTCTTCCTTCAAATCTAAGCTAATATTATACCTTCTACAGGAAGCCTTTCCCAGTCCTCATTAATCTTAGTGCCTTCCCTCTGATATTATCTCCATATTCTTTGCAAGTTGCCTCTTCTTTGAGCTCCATGAGAACATGGACCATTTTCCCCCTTTCTTTAGACTTAGTACTTAGTAAAGTGCCTCATGCATAGTATATATTTATAGTATATATATATATATATATATATATATATATATATATACTATATATAGTATATATAGTATATAGTATATATATAGTATATATATACTATATATATATATATATATAGTATATATATTTAATAAATACTTGTTGACTTGAGTGCAACCTCACTGTCTGCTTTAGGTAGGTACCCTACATCTATAGATCTTCCATTGCGTATTAACTCATCAGAACAACTACTTTATGATGGTATGAAGAATCTCAGAATATAACTATGGAGAGGTTTGCATATTTGTGCACAACATAGAATGTGGCTTAGCAGGCAAGTAAAGTTTCTCTTAGTTCCAGCCTGAATCACTTCCAGGCCATGTAACCTCTATTTTCCTCCTGCTCCCTGGGGAATGTCTTTTTCAGGACAGTATCAAGTCAGGCCGAAACTGTGTCTTTCAGTAAGAATCTAGATGCTCTCAATCTGAAGGCTTTGTCCTCCATGGTTTCCCATGCCAAGAAATCTCCCTCACCTTAGGCAGCTTCCCAAGATTCTGGCTCTTTCTTCTGTTCTTGATTAATTTCAGGCACTTTCCTCCTCTTATTTCTTAAGCTCTGCTCATGGTCCTCACCCTTCCCTCCTCCTCTGACTTCTAGTTAGGTAAGGCAGACACTTCAACTATTATACCCACAAAGTTCACACAAAACTCACACCAAACACAAAATAAATCATCTGAAGCAAAAAAGGCCATGCATAGAAAACATGGACAGCTGTCTTTAATGGTGAGCTAGGATGATGAAATCTGGAGAGAAGTAGACTAGATGATAGAATGACTTAGATAGATACACTATGAATTGTAGTAGTCCATAATAGTTTGATGTATTTGGAAGGAGGACTTCAGTAGAGTGCCTCATGGGACTGTGCTTGGTTTTTCATTGTTTAACATCTTGATCAATGATTTTGATAAAGGCATTAAATTAGCATGTTTATCAAAATTGTTAGCAAACATATTAGATGACAAAGTTAGGATCCAAAAAATTTCAACAGGTAAAAAAGAGATGGATCAGGTGTGGAAAAAAAGGAAATTTAAGGAGGACAAATGTAAAGGTTTGCCTGGGGTTAAAAAAATCAGCTTAAAATATAACATGTGGGGGGGGGGCAGCTAGGTGGCGCAGTGAGTACAGCGTCGGCCCTGGAGTCAGAAGGACCTGAGTTCGGATCAGGCCTCAGACACTTAACGCACACACAAACAAAAACCTAGCTGTGTGACCTTGGGCAAGTTACTTAAGCCCAATTGCCCTCCAAAAAGCAAAACAAAACAAAACAAAACACAATATATATATATATATATATATATATATATATATATATATATATATATATATATATAACATGGGGGAGATATGACTAGTCAGCAGTTCATTTGAAGATCTGGGAGTTTTAGTGAATTATAAGCTCCGTGTAAGTCAACAATGTGATATGGCAGCCAAAAGAGCTAAGCTGACTTTAGGCTTCATTGGGAGACATGATGTCTGTGATTGGGGATGTGATAGGCCCATTGTGCTTTTCCAGTTGCTTTATTCTGGGAAACTGCCATCTAGTCATTCCTAATAACACCAGATTGGGAACCTGTGTATAATACAAGGATTCTACTGTCGTGTAAATTAACTTTCCCTTCCTCCAGCCCTCCTTCGCTCTCTCCCTTCTCCAGCCATTGCTGAGTATCACAGTAAAAAGCATGGAAAAGAAAATAATGTATTGATGGTTTAATATTCATTCAGCTGAGTGGGCACTTCTAGTTACAGAGTAGTCAGCATCTGTCTTGGGAAGCTGAAGCAAGGCAGAAACACAACTTAAGGTCTTCATAATTTAACAGGCACATGCCAACTCTTTCACTTTAAGGCAGCTGCTGATTTAAAATGAAAATACATTTATCCTCACTGGCCAGTCTGGGCTTGGGCACTGATTTGAGTGAAACAAGTACATAAAGTACTCTTTTGTGCTTCTTTATAATTGTGCAAAAAAAACCCTTATCAATAATAACTCATGTTTACAAAGCATTTGGATGTTTAAAGTTTATAAGGTGCTTTCCCCTTGACAATTCTATGTGATAGGAAGTAGAAGCATTTCATTCCACCAATGTTTATGAAAAGTTTCCTACGTGCAGAATGAAGAACATTGCGCTAGATGCTAGGAGAGAGACTGAATTTAGGAAAGAAATTCACTGGCCTAATGGAGCTTGCTTTCTAATTAGGGGATAAGAAGTGTGCACAGGTAGCCATGATATGCAATGATGCATGATAAAGTACATCACAAAGGCCCCCAAAAAAGTGCTGGATATTATTATCCCTATTTTACAGAATGGGAAACTAAGAATCAAGATGTTTCCTTGACTAAGGTCACATGACTAGTAAGTGGCAAAGCCAGGAATTAAATCTTCTGATGCCTGGTTCATTGTAATTTCTGCATTATGCTGTTTAAAAAAATGGTAATTCAGTTTGAGACAATTGAAAGAGCACTCGTTTGGGAGTTAGAAGATCTCAGTTTAAATCTTGCCTCTATTGGTTACCGCAACCTTGGGCAAGTCACTCAGTCAACTTAACCAATGGGGTCTCAGTTTTCCTTATCTGTAAAATAAAAGGCTTGGACTAGAAGGCTTCGGGGTCTTTCAGCTCACACATCCTCTGGACTAACATCTTCATAGGACTTTGAGGTTTACAAAGTGCTTTTTCCACAACAACTCTTTGAGATAGGTAATATCAATATGATTATTTTATAAAATGAAGAAACCCTAGCTTACGAAGATGCTGTGATGCACAAAACTGGCCACATGATAGAGCCAGAATCTGCATCCAGGCCTCCTAACTCCAAGGTCAAGCTTTTTCTTCTATGTGCATCATCTTACAGAGGAACTCCATGGCATGAAAAATATTATACCTTAGCCTTAGATGGATCTGCAGGCTGACTGATGGGGGTACTCTCTCCCTCCAAAGGTGCTGAACACAATAGACTTATGCTTTCTTATCCCTCATGTTCATGTTTTGTTTTGTTTCTTCTTTCTTGTGGTTCCTCCCATTAGTTCTAATTCTTCTTTACATCATGACTAACATGAAAACATATTTAATATGAATGTACATATAGAACCTACATCAGATTGCATGCTGTCTTGGTAAAACTCAAAATCTTATGGAAGTGAATGATGAAAACTAAAAACAAATAAATTAATTATATAAAAAGAATGTGAGCTCCTTCGTGGAGGGGCTGCCTTTTAAAATAATACTTGTATCTCCAGTGCCTAGCATAGTGCTTGGTGTTCCTTCCCTCCTTCCTTCCTTCCTTCCTTCCTTCCTTCCTTCCTTCCTTCCTTCCTTCCTTCCTTCCTTCCTTCCTTCCTTCTTTCTTTCCTTCCTTCCCTCCTTCCTTCTCTCTCTTTCTTTCTCCCTCTCTTTCTCTTCCTTCCTTCCTTCCTTTTTTCTTCATCCCCTCCCTCCCTCCCTCCCTTCTTTGTTTCCTTCTTTTATCTATTTGCCTTTCCACATATTATCTATAATTGGCTTATAGATTTATTTGTATATGTATATATACATACATATATCTTGTATACATCTCTCTCTCTCTCTCTCTCCCTCCCTCCCTCCCTCCCTTCCTCCCTCTCCCTAGCTCTCAGACAGAAAACAGAAATGAATAAATTGGGCCAGTGAAGGACATGGGCTGCCCTTTGGTTACTCTTACTCTTGTCATTTGACCAATCCATCATTTTTTAGTCTTACATTTCTCTGACAACATCCTTTATTTTAGTTATTCCTCAAAGCTATTTATTTATTATTTTAAATGCTATTATCCATTCTTTTGCTTTACATAACAGCCATTTCCCATGTCAACCCAGATTGAACCTTACCTTGTGACAAGGAAAAACAATTAAGCAAAAACATCTGGCACAGAAAACCTAGTTTCACAATATAGCTAAGATTTCATCTTGATAGTCCTCTATTTCTCTTTGAGATAATACAGTTCCTCATGTGATATGTTGTGCCCTTTTCACATTCAATATCCATCTCTCCTTTGTACTTTGATTTAGTCATTTTTAATTCTTCAGAGAGGATCACATTCTTTTTTTTATTATTTAAAGATTTAATTCTTCATCTTTAATTTTCCCAAGACTCACAGCTATACAAAAACCTCAACAGACTATTACTATGAAAATGATAGGCCTTTATTTCTGGGAATTGTTTGGTATCATTAAAATCGTTTTTCTATTTCTGGAAGGCTATCTGTCCCACTCCATTCTTCCTGTTTAATTCTGTACCACCTTGTCCATTTGTACTAAGATACATGCAAACATTCACTCACATATAAATATGTACACATGCATATACAAACATGTATGTATATGTACATTTGTGGATATATGCATACTAATGAAGGGGGTTTGTAGGCTATCTAACTACACTGTCTTTTTAAGCCTCTCAAATTTCACTATGTTTACCACATACAGGATTTACCACACATCATCTATTTAAATTAAATCACTGTAATGTAAGTTCCATATGGGCAAAAACTGTATTTTATTTATCTTTTTATTTCCTTTAGTACTCTTCAAGGAGATGCTGCAAGGTTTTGTACAAAGTAGGTGCTTAATAAATGATTGTTGTAAATTAATAATTCAATACAACCCTGTAATCTAATATAGGTTAAACATGTACAATCATGTAAAATATTTCCATATTTGCCATTTTGTACAAGAAGACAAAAAGAAGGAAAGAAAGAAAGTGAAAATACCATGCTTCAGTTGGTATCCAGTCAACATCAGTTCTTTCTCTGGAGGCAGATACCATGCTTAATCATGAGTCCTTTGGGATTATCTTGGATCATACATCTGGAGTTCTTAAACTGTGATCTGTGAACTTTCTTTAAAAATATTTAGATAACCGTATTTTAATTTAATTAGTTTCCTTTGTAATCTTATGCATTTTATGTATTAAAATTATTCTAAGAGGTAGGGGCACAGGCATCATCAAAATGCCAAAGGAGTCCATGGACACAATAAAAAGTTAAGGCCCTCTGGACAAAACAGTCTTCAAAGTCCCTAACATCTCTTGATCTATTGAAACCTATGATGCTCCATTACTTTGCTTTCTGCAGCAGAAAAAAGAGCAAAATGAAATTTGAAATGAGCTGGAAGAATAATGATTTACTGAAGGTAGTGGGTAAGTGGAAAGAATGCTGAGTCTATAGGCAAAGCATCGGAGTTTACGTCCTATTTCTAATGCTTACTACCTGGTCCACTTTAGGTTAGTTGTTTCATCTCCCTGGACCTCAGTTTCCTCATCTGTAAAATGAGGGGGTTGGACTCAGTTGATCTCTGAGGTTCCTTCCAGCTTTCAATCTTGAATACAATGAATCATGTTGCTTTATTATACTTTATGCCTCCTAGGCTAATGTATGGAATATGAAATACTGCAGACACCAGCTAGTATAGGCTCTCAGGCAGAGGGTCTGAAGCTCCTTGGATATTCCAGGCAAGGAGCTCACAACACACTGCTTGACTCCCCCTCCTATCTTGATGTAACAGCTAAAGTATCACTCCAAGTAATGACAGAGTGTTGCCATCACTCAAAATGCAACTACAGAGCTGCTTGGCAAAGGCCGGATGAGATTGATGCCTGAGATACACTGTGTTCCCACCTGAAATAGCCCAACTCACTGAATTACGTCCAGTAATTTAATTAAGTAAGAAGGCAAGATGGATATTGTAGTTCTCCAGAAACAGCCCCACTCCTCATGGGCTTTGATAGTTTTAATGCACAGCTTCCTGGCTCCCTGTAGCCTGATTATTTCAACAATCATATTAGCATGTCCTTATTGTTAATAGAAAATGACTAAGACCATGGACTTAGTCACCAATGATTTTTGGTTTATTAAAAGTAGGGGTGGGGCGGCTAGGTGGCGCAGTGAGTACAGCGTCGGCCCTGGAGTCAGAAGGACCTGAGTTTGGTTCCAGCCTCAGACACTTAACGCACACACAAATAAATACCTAGCCGTGAGACCTTGGGCAAGTTACTTAACCCCAATTGCCCTCCAAAAAAAGCAAAAAAAAAAAAAAAGTAGGGGCAGGGAAAAGTCAATGAAGAGAGTATTTTGAGACTGGGCAGTAGGTTTACTCATAAACTAGGCCATTATCCCCTCACTTGGGCTACTGTAATAGTTTCCCTCTTGCTTTCTCTGTCTCAAGTCTCCTCCTTCTCCAAACAAACCTACATACAGTTGCAAAAATGATTTTCTCAAATGCAGTTCTGGCTATGCCACTCTCCTGCCCAATAAATGCCAGTGGTTCCTTCTATATGATAAATTATAAATTCTTCTGTTTGGCATTTAAAGATTTCCCCAGTCCGTTCCCAGCCTATCTTTCCAGCATTATTCCACCTTCTTCTCCTGTCACTCTGCAATCCATTTAGACTGACCTTCTGACTGTCCCTCTTATATGTTATTTCCTCTCCCATCTTCATGCCTTTCTTTTGGCTTCCTCCTATGCTTGGGATTTCTCTTCACTTCCACTTTATAGAATCTCTGGTTTTCTTCAAAGACTTAGCTCAAATGCTATCTTCTACATGAAGTGTTTCTTGATTCCCTTACAGCTTGCTAATACCTCTCCCCTGTTTTACCTTGCATTTATTTTGATTATACTTATATTGATTCATATTGGCTCCCCATTTCCCTAGAATGTTAGCCCCCAGAAATCAGAGTTAGTATTATTTTTACTTTGTATCCCCAGCATCTAGCACAGAGCCTGACAAGTAGTAGGTGTTTATAAATATTGCTTGCTTACTTGATTGAAGAGTTGATAGGTACCTGACTATGGGAGATGATGGTGGAGGAAGAGTTAAAGATTATGGTTCCACTACATGCTAGGGTTGACTTTTGGGGATGCCTCCATTGCCTTCTGTTTTATCATTTCATGAGGGCTTTCATGAGTTAGATTCCGTTTTCTGGGCGCTATAAGAATATTAACTTACATTTGGAGTTTTTCCTTATGCACTAATACTTTAGAACTCTCAGGTGGAGTGGTAAAGTCAGTGAGGCAACTTGCTGTGTAGTTGTGGTTTCCAAAAAAATAGGATAAGAAAAGAGAAAATAGATGCCCAATTTTTCTCTTATTCCTTTGCATGATTATCCTTGGGAAATAAAGAATAAGGCAATAATAATGCTTACATCATTATAAACATAATTTTATAATGCTTCAGTGAACTTTTTTTCATAAGAGAAGCCCTATGAAGTAATGTAATATTGTTATCCCCATTTTTCAGATGAAGAAATTGAGGCATAGTAAGACTAATTGACTTGCCCAGGGTCACTATACCCATTAAGTGTCAGAGTCAGGATAAAACTCATGCCTCCTGACTATCGACTTACGAACCTGGGTGACTGTATCTAGTGCTGTCTCTGCACTGCACTCTTACCTGCAAGAAATATTGAATATGAAATATAAATGCACTGGTAAGGCAATAAGGGAACATGGTGGTAACTAGTACACTACTTTAAACTGATTTTTGGTCATGGAGAATTTAGAAAGCTGCATCCTTTGTATATACAATAAATCACAGATAAATTGAGTATCTTATTCTAACAGATACACATGCTGAACATGTTTCAGTTTCAAATTTTTTTTCCTTTTTGGATGATACTGAAATACTCCTCAAAGGGCAGATAACATTCATGTTAACTATACTTCAGCTTTACATGAATTTTTAATTGGTGGATAAATTCATCTGTTTCTTCTATTCAGAGTTATAGATAGGAATATAGTTTATCCCCTTAGCCTCTCCTAAAGAACTGCACTGAAGAAATGCATCAGGGAAATATCTTTCTCAAAGGCCTTTAGTTTTTGAGCCTAGAAAGGTCCTTGTTCTTAACCTCTGTGAACTAGGGAGATGAAATTATGGAGAGGAGAGGTTGGGGGCATCAATAATTCATCTTTCATTAACAACAGCCTTCCCTTAAATCTGTGCTATTGTCTTGTACTTTATAAAAAGTCAGAGACATGGAACTGAAGAATTAAATCTACTAATACATCCTGTTCAGATTTAAATTAGCTCATAGAAGGAGGTAAGAGAATCTCTTTATAATCCACATTCCTTGTCCTTACAATACAGAAGTCTTAATTTGAGAAAAGACTTCTCTCCCTCCCTTTCTGCCCTTCCTTCACTCCTCTGTCATCTTTTCTTCTCCTCCTCTTTCCCTCCTTTTCTCTACTTCTTTTCTTTCTTTTCCTTCTCCTTCCTTCCTTGTGCCCTCCTTCCTTCCCCCTTTTCACCTTCTATCTCTCCTGCCCTTCTTCCCTATCTCATTATCTCCCCTCCCTCTTTCCCCTTCCTCCTATCTCTTTCTTTTCTCTCTTTCTCTTCCTCTCTCCCTCTTCCCCTGTTTATCCCTTTCTTTTTTCCCTCCCTTCCTTCCTCTTTCCATCTTTATATCCCTCCTGACTTTCTTCTATTCCTTTTCCTCCCAATTTCCCCCCATCACTTTCCTTATTTCCACATTATTACCTTCTTTCCTCCTTTTCCCTTTCCTTTCTCCCTTAAAAAAATTTAGCTTCCTAAGCTAGACTTTCTACTCTCACCATATACAAATTTACTTGTCTTGCCATGGAACTATGTCCTCAACTTATTTCTAAAAGAAGACTTCTCCTAGATAAGACCATCTGGGAAAAGAGGTATATGGCAACAAGTAGGCACTTTATTCCCCTTGCAAAGAAGTCCATTGAATTGTGGCCTCATGGTTTTGCTTGTGCCTAGTAGGGAAGCTCCTTTCACAGCTGCCTGACTTTATATATACATTTATTTATTTATTTATGCTGTGGATAAATAAGGGGATCTGAGTAAATATTGTAATTAGGAACATAATGGCACATTTTGATTGCATTTAATAAATAACCAACCAGAATTGTTTCCTCGTAGTGACACTAATGATCATTAATAGCCAAACTGTTAGATTTACACCAGAAATTCTTGGCTGAAAACCCTTATGAGTGCAAAATGCATTGTTATCGAAGCAGAAAATGAATGCAAAACTTTCAGCAATTGTCTTGTTATTTTGTAATCATCTTCAGGAATTCATAACATAAAAAAACCCTGTCAAATGAGTCTGGTGAGGCTCAGCACGTGTTTATGTGGGCTATGTGGCTATCACTGTGATCTGAATAAGGCAAAACAGGAAAACTCTCATCAAATCAGCACAGGCTCAGCTTTATTTCAGTGGCAATCGAAGTAACGTTGCAAGGGATTCAGAAGCTGTAAATTGTCTTTCATTGAGGATATGCAACTCTTAACTGGCTTTGATTAAGTAACTATATTTCTGCTCAAACAAAGAAGTCAAGCAAATGTAATTCATGGAGCCTAATGAAATGGTAAATCATTACTTTTTGTGTGATTATAACATTGTACCCCTCTTACCTGGATAAATTTCTTTTAAAAGTTTGTTCAGTTGTCTATCTGATTCTGGCACGTGGGGGGTCCTTAGTCTTTGTTGGCTGACTGATATTGTCTGTCTTCTGTACTCTGTTGACTTTTCCTCCTCCTTCTCTCATCTAATGGAAAACCAGGCCATCAGCCTTGTGGATATATCTTCCTTGTAAATAAGATGTATAGACTCTTTCAGTTTTACAAAAATAGGTAAAGGGTAACATAAAAATGGAGCTCTGTATCTATTTTTGTGAAATTTTATTCTGACACTTCTATGAGCTTATTAGAATGTAAGTTCCTTGAGGGCAGGAACTATTTTGTTTTTTATATATGTATCTTTAGTACCTGGCATAGTACTTTCCATAAACCCTTATTAAGTGTCTTCTGTGTTGCAAGATTCTGGGAATACAAAGATAAAAAAAACCAATCTCTTCCCTCTGGGGGCTTATATTTCACTATTTACATAGATAAAGAGAAAAAAATATAATTTTAGGAGGCGAAAACACTAAGAACTGAAAGATTTAGGAAAAACTTCCTTTGGGAAATAATAATAGTTGTAATACCTAGCATTTTATAGTGCTTCAAGAATTGCAAAGTGCTTTACAAATATTATCTTGTTTTATCCTCATAAAACCTATAAAATAGGTGATATTATTATTATTTATATTTACTGATGAGGCAGGCAGTAGTTAAGTGGCATCCCCAGAGCCACACAATTAAACTTCTGAGTCCAGATTCGATTTCAAATTTTCCTGACTCCACGTTTGTCCACCATATCAGTTTTGAAGGAAAACCAGGAGGTTTAAATGGCACAGGTAAGAATGAAGTGTATTCCAGACATGGGAGACAGTTTGTATGAAGGCAAACTTTTCCTGAAAGTCATTTAATGAAAGATTTGATTTTAAAGCTTTAAATAAATTACTAAAAAGACAGCTCCTGTGACAGTTAGTGAAGTCTGAATATAAGGTGAGGTTTCCTGATAATGGTTGCCCCAAAGGCTAGAAGCTCTTTAAGATGAGGAAGTATGGGTGATTGTGTTGTATCCTTCTCTTATATGCCCTCTGTGTGCTTTGCACAGGGTTCACATGATGAATAGATGAAGATTCAAAGATGACCCCAAGTTTTTATGTCAGAGAACAGAAAGAGAAACAGGGATCAAAGAACCTATGTGTCTAGGTGACCAAGTGTGTCTGCTCACTAGGAATCATGGTGATTGAGGTCTATCTTGGAAATAGTTGGCTTTCTTCTGGATGCAGATGGAAACTGACTAAGCTTGTTAGTGGTTCATGTTTGTTGCTTCCTAAAGTGCAATATTCTCTTTCGACTATTTATAATAATGAATGACAAGAACCAGCAATAAATCTATTTCTTAATTCTCTATCTCTTAATTCTCTCTCTATCACTCTTCAAGTTTCTTTGGCCATCTGGACTGATAGGAGTGGCTTCCCTGGGAATGAGGGAATGACAGCAACTCCACTGATGGCTAGCTTTACCCTAATATAATAGCAAGCCACTGAATATAAGAACTAGAGCATTCTTCGGGCAATCTGTGATGCGTACGACCTTATTCAGGAGCTCAGTGAATTGTGAGCTCATCTCTCTTTAGTTCTCCAGGAAAAAAGTGCTAACTGACAACATTTCATTGAATTTAATTGAGTTGCTTAGAGACATTTGCTAAGGTACCAGGTTGAATCATTGACAATTTTGAGTCAGAGGGTGTACCCTTGAGTTTTTAGCCTAGACAGAATTACAGCCTGGCATAGAGGTCATCCAGAGATATCAGTCTCATCTACAAGGAGTCAGCTGATGAAAGATGTTACTGATACTGATCAGTAACAGGAGGTACAGGAACATTGGATGCTGCTATGCATGTCATTTATTCTACTGTGATTCATCACAACAAAAGATTCCAGACAGCACTAAGTGATACAAAACAACTCTTGCTACCTGGGTTGTCCTGGAGGAAGAGTGGTCATAAATGAATTCTTAGACTTCCTTTTTGTATCTCCCTCTCCATCTCATAAATAACTAGGGAAAGAGGAGTTAGAAAAATGGATTATTAGAATTATAGATGAGGAAACTCATTCCTAAAGCAGTTGTGACTTGTCCAAGGTCACATAACTACTTAGAGACAAAGACAAGATTTGAGCTCTGATCTCCAGACACTTGATGTGGTGAGCTTTTTAAAAAGACTTCAGTGTAGCCCCTGGACCCTTACATGGAGCAGTGCCCCAATATGACTATAGTCCTGGTGATATGGCACTATGGAAAACTGGTAGAGTTTTTGAGTAGGTGGGTCGCTGAGGCTACTTAAGTCATATTGTATAGGCAGATGGCCATTTATTCAACAGGTATTTGTTAAGTGCTTACTCTTTGCCAGGGTGTATGTTGTAGTGGATTGAGAGCTGGCATCAAATCCAGGAAGACGTGGATGAGAGTCCTGCCTTTGACACATATTTGCTATGTGACCCTTTATCTAAGTGCTCTAGATGATTCTCCCAAACTAAAAGGTGCAGAGGACAAGTGTTGACTTGCATTCGTAGAAGGAGTTTCCTTATCTAGGTGTTTCATGAGTCAATTAAACTACAACACAGGCCCTATATGTGCCAGATGCTAGGGATACAAAGAGAAAAAAGAGAAGCCTTGATTTCAAAGAGTTCACATTCTAGCTCTAACAACTAGAGATATCTATAATGAATTTTTAAAAAAAATTTAATTTCTGTTTGCAATTTTGGTCTCAGCCATTCCTCCTGCAAATTTTGGCTGACTAAAAGTCTGTCTTCTGTTAATATTAACTTCACTTGACCAAAACTTGTCCCTCAAGATGCGAAAATTTACTTAAAATCATAAGTATTCCTTAGATTAGAAACCATAGGAAGGGTCTCAACTTGTCCTTGATTCCCTGGTAACATGTAAATCTTCCCCCTCAATCAGTCTATTTGTGAACTCTCTAAATGTAGTTTAATCTGTAACGTGACTTTACCTATAGAGTTTGATGAATTTTGTTTCCTTAGGGGTTGTACAAGATTATGACTATGTTTAAAAAAGTTTGTTCAACTTTTATGATATTAAACAAAGCATTGGGATATATCTTTAATATTTTGTGGACTAAGAAGAAGGTACAGGATTACAACATATAGAAGAATTATTTCTCTGTTACTCTGATGTAATTTTGCCTAGAAGAAAGCTTGTTAGAATCCTAATGATCAAGTTTTCTCTGAGGCTTGAACTTACACTTGAGCATAATGATAAAGTCTAGTTTTTACCTCTGTGATTTCTGTGCTGTGGTTAATATATTTTGAAATTGGTTTCCTGCCACATGAACTCTGGAAATATCTCTCCCATTATATACCCCAAAGTGGAATTGACTGTCCCAAGAAGTAAAGGATTCTCCTTCATTAAAGGTATTCAAGTAGAGGTTGAGTGGCCATTTGTTGGGTATGGACTGATGAAATTCTTGTTCAGGTACAGGTGGATTAGATGGCATCTGAAGTCTCTTCCTTCTGCTATGTCTAAAATCAGGAAAATGAAGTAGAT
Organism: Gymnobelideus leadbeateri; assembly: GCA_011680675.1. NCBI lineage: Eukaryota > Metazoa > Chordata > Mammalia > Diprotodontia > Petauridae > Gymnobelideus > Gymnobelideus leadbeateri. Next base: position 273,434 of record WOXC01000370.1, read on the forward strand.
AGATGACCTCTGAAGCTCCTTGCCAATTCAGAATTGATAACCATAGAATCCCCCAGGATGTGGTTTTAAAAGCCGGCAATATTTGTCTTAATAATTTAGCATCTACTTGGTCTGTCCTTATCGCTGGCAATGATTATGTGACTTGAACCATTATACCAGGGTGCTCATTATATTTCCATACACAGATCAAAGGATTTGTGATTGCATTAATGTGAATGTTCTTTCCACTATCAAAGATCTCAACCATTATTTTTCCCAATTGTATGCACATAAATATGACAATCTTAGTGAAATGGATGAATATTTACAAAATCACAAGTTGCCCAGATTAACTGAAGAGGAAGTGAATTACCTAAATAACCCCATCTCAGAAAAAGAAATCAAACAAGCCATCAAAGAACTCCCTAGGAAAAAATCTCCAGGGCCAGATGGGTTTACTAGTGAATTCTATCAAACATTTAAAGAACAATGGATTCCAATACTCTACAAACTATTTGGGAAAATTAGTGAAGAAGGAGTCCTACCAAACTCTTTCTATGACACAAATATGGTACTGATTCCTAAATCAGGAAGAGATAAAACAGAGAAAGAAAATTATAGACCAATTTCCTTCATGAATTTAGATTCAAAAATTCTAAATAAAATATTAGCCAAAAGACTCCAACAACTTATCACAAAAATAATATACTCTGATCAGGTAGGATTCATTCCAGGAATGCAAGGATGGTTTAATATTAGGAAAACCGTCAGTATAATTGAGCACATCAACAATAAAACTAGCAGAAACCACATGATCATCTCAATAGATGCAGAAAAGGCTTTTGACAAAGTACAACACCCATTCCTATTAAAAACACTAGAAAGTATAGGAATAAATGGAGCCTTCCTCAAAATAGTTGATAGCATCTATTTAAAACCATCAGCAAGTATTATATGCAATGGGGATAAACTAGAAGCCTTTCCAATAAGATCAGGAGTGAAACAAGGGTGTTCACTATCACCCCTCTTATTCAATCTAGTACTAGAAACACTAGCAGTAGCGATTAGAGAAGAAAAAGAAATCAAAGGAATCAAATTAGGTAAAGAAGTGACCAAGCTATCACTCTTCGCAGATGATATGATGATATACTTAGAGAATCCTAGAGAATCAAGTAAAAAACTACTAGAGACAATAAATAAATTTGGCAAAGTTGCAGGATATAAAATAAACCCACATAAATCCTCAGCATTCCTGTACATCTCTAATGAAACTCAACAGCAAGAGATAGAAAGAGAAATCCCATTTAAAGTCACTGTAGACATTATAAAATATTTGGGAATCTACTTGCCAAAACAAACCCAGAATCTATATGATCACAACTACAAAACACTTCTCACACAAATAAAAGCAAATCTAAATAGTTGGAAAAATATCAATTGCTCATGGCTGGGTCGAGCTAATATAATAAAAATGACAATTTTACCCAAACTAAACTATATATTTAGTGCCATACCAATCAATTTACCAAAAAACTACTTTCTAGAGTTAGACAAAATAATAACAAAATTTATTTGGAAAAACAAACGGTCTAGAATATCAAGGGAATTAATGAAAAGAAACGCTAGGGAAGGTGGACTAGCCATGCCAGATCTTAATCTGTATTATACAGCAGCAGTCATCAAAACTGCTTGGTACTGGCAGGAGACCCATCAGTTAATGAATATAGCAATCTATTGTTCGATAAGCCCAAAGACCCCAGTTTTTGGGATAAGAATGCACTATTTGACAAAAAGTGCTGGGAAAACTGAAATACAGTATGGCAGAAACTGGGCATAGATCATTATCTAACACCATATACCAAAATCAAGTTCAAATGGGTGCATGATCTAGGTGTAAAGGATGATACTGTAAGCAATTTGGGAAAGCAAGGAATAGTTTACCTGACAGATCTGTGGAGAGGGGAAGACTTTAGGACCAAACAAGAATTAGAGAGCATTATAAAATGCAAAATGGATAATTTTGATTACATTAAATTGAAAAGCTTCTGTACAAACAAAGCCAATGTAACCAAGATCAAGAGGGAGGTGGGAAATTGGGAAAGAATTTTTACAACTTGTGTCTCTGATAAAGGACTCATTTCTAAAATTTATAGAGAATTGAGCCAAATCTATATGAATACAAGTCATTCCCCAATTGATAAGTGGTCAAAGGATATGAACAGGAAATTTTCAGAGAAAGAAATTAAAGATATCTATAAGCATATGAAGAAATGCTCTAAATCACTATTAATTAGAGAAATGCAAATCAAAACAACTCTGAGATACCACATCTCTCCAGTCAGATTGGCTAAGATGACAAAACAAGAAAGTGACAAATGCTGGAGAGGATGTGGGCAAATTGGAACGCTAATACATTGCTGGTGGAGTTGTGAACTTATCCAACCATTCTGGAGAGCAATCTGGAATTATGCCCAAAGGATTATAAATAATTTCATACCCTTTGACCCAGCCATACCACTTCTAGGGTTATATCCCAAAGAGATCATAGAAGTGGGAGGAAGACCCATATGTACAAAAATATTTTTAGCAGCCCTTTTTGTGGTTGCAAAGAATTGGAAACTGAAGGGGTGCCCACCAATTGGGGAATGGCTAAACAAGTTGTGGTATATGAATGTAATGGAATATTATTGTTCTATAAGAAATGAAGAGGTGACGGATTTCATAATTATCTGGAGAGACTTATACAAACTGATGTTGAACGAGAAGAGTGGAATCAGAAGAAATCTGTATACAACCACAGACATACCATATCTGTGATGACCAACTATGACAGACTGGACTCTTTTCAGCAATGCAGTGATATAAGTTAATCCTGAAAGACTCAAGAAAGTGAGAAACGCACCATCCAGAGATATAACTAGAAAGAACTGAGCCTGAATCCTGATGGAAGCAAACTAAATGATCTTGTTCTTTTCATTGTTTGGTTTTATTTCTTCCTTACCATCTTTCATCCCACCTAGTACAATATGCCTTTGTAATTGGAATAATGTCTAATATGAATGCATTTGCAGATCCTATACTGTACTATATGCTGTCGTGAGGGGAGGGGGAGGGAAGTAAAGGAAATTTGAAAATCAAGGAACTATGGAATTGAATCTTGTTAACTGAAACTAAACTAATAAATTAATAAAAAAAAAAGATCTCAACCAATCCCTATCTTCTTATCTTGTGCAATTCTTCCTTATTCTCTTTCACTTATCACCTATAGAGGATCTACCTGGTGCCCTGGGGCCTTTCTATAGATCATTTAATATTTCAAGGATACTAGTGCAAAATTCAGGCTCTTAGTCCCTACTCTCATTCAATGATTGGCTAACCTAATTTTCAAATCCTATATGTCCTTGATGGGTTTTGTGCCATTTGGGTAAAAGGGGTAGGGGAGAATCATGACCAGTAACATGCTGTAAACATTTAGAAATTATTAATATATTTAGTTTTTTACAAAACTACATTTCTAAATATATCCTGGTTCTGCTTAATTCACTTTCTATCACTTCATGTCTTCCCATGCTCTGTATTCATCATGTTTATTTCTTGCAATGAGTGACTATTTTCTATTGTGTTCATGTAATAGCTATTATAATAGCTAACATTTATATACCTAGGAGGTAGGTGCTATCATTATTCCCATTTTATAGATGAGACTTGAGAGAGGTGGAGTGACTTGCCCAGGGTCACACAACTATTAAGTGTCTGAGGCCAGATTTGCACTTATGTCTTCCTGACTGGGCCTGGTGCTCTATCCACTGTACCACCTTGCTGCCCCACAATTCCTTTAGCCATTACCCAATTGATGGGCATCTACTTTATTTTCAGTTATTTACTATTGAAAATAGTATTGCTAGAAATATTTTGGTGTATGTAGGACTTTTTTTTCTCAGTGACCTCCCAGGGAAGTACCATAGTGGGGTCTCTGTTTAAAAGAACATGGACATTTAGGTGGCTTAGGGTAATTCCAAATTGTACTCCTGAACGACTGGATCCATTCACATATCTGGGCAAAGTTCATTAGTGTGCCTAACTTTCCCTTCCAACATTAACTTCCCATTTTTTTCATCTTTGTCAATTTATTGCAAACTTCTTTAGCCCATTTTACATCTTTACGCTATCCTTAGGGTCACCTGAAATTCTGATTCTTGATTTTGATATTCCATACTTTGCAGCTATGTATTATCCCCCAGAGAATGGACAATAATTTTGTGATGGACAAAAACTTATAGTCATTAAAAGCACTGAGCAATTGCTGAAATGCAACTCAGTCTGCTTTCTTCTTTTCATTTAGTTTTGGCATGGGTTTACTGTCCATACACAATGCTTGATGTATGTACTCATGGACTGACTTAAAGGGCTGCCAGTCCAGCTGCTTGTCATAATCTGGTCAATACTCATTTTTTATACATTTGGAAATTTTCCTGTGTGGTTTGCTAGGCTGATCTCTATTGAGTGGCTATGGATATCATTAAGGAGGCCTTACTCCATTCTGGGGATTGATGCAATCAACACAGTGCAATCTTCAAAAAGGATGACATGGAGAACCTCCCCATCTATAGGGAATTTATCTTCCATTTAGGCTCTGCACAGGACATCCTTGATCCTAGTAGCAAACAACTTTGGTGAGTATCTCCCTTTAAACTGTGTTTTGCTTTACAGAGTAAATGCTTGATGGAGAGGGTGGGGCAATCAACAAACAAAAGACAATGGAATAATATCCTTTACAAATTCTGAATCAATTCTGTGACTGTAGATGTGTTCTACTGCAGAAAATCATCTGTGAAAATTTCTTGTCTTTTCTAATTTTCATCAAAGATGCCATCTAGATGTATGGAAGACATTTCGTTTTTCCCCACGGTTCCTTGCCTCCACTGGACACTATTCCACATCTCTTTCTAGGGCCCCGAACTCCTGATGGGTGAGAGTTTTTCATAACTAGCCTGACTCAGACTCACCAAGCATGCCATGACATTGTATGCATACCCTTCTTCCTTTTCCATCTCTAGCTCTGGGAATGGTAATCAAAGGATATGCCAATCAATTGCCCCATGGTTCCACTCATCATCCCTCTAATTTTTCAGACCAAAACACTCTACCCTGGCATCCACTCCCTTTTATATGTTGTCTACCCCTCCTATAATATAAGTGCCTGAAGGTCAGGGACTTTCTTACTTTTTTTATTTGTATTCCCCTAAGTTTAACACAGTGGCTGATATATGGCAATTAGTAAACATTAAGAAAAATCCAAGTGTTTTTTCCTTCCACATATTGTTTATAAAGATTTATAGAAAGAAGGAAGTCATCATGTGGTTTAGTAATTGATGCCTTTTTTTTTTGGTAACAATACTATCTTTAATGTTTTGCATTCTTTAGGAATTTCTCCCCCTCTTTGATATATCTTGAAGATTGAATGCTCAGTGCCTTAAAGATTGGGTTGATTACAAAATGGATTTTTCCCCTATACATTTGATTAAGTCTAGTTGTTCTTCTTGAGTGCTTACATAATAGAGTCTGTTGGTGATGTAGTGGATAGAGTACTAGGCCTGGAGTCAGTAAGACCTGAGTTAAAATCTAGCCTCAGACACTTACTAGCTGTGTGACCCTAGCCAAATTACTTAACCTCTATTGCCTAAGTTTCCTCAAGTGTATGGGGATAATAATGTTATCTGCTTTGCCAAGTTGTTGTGAACATCAAATGAGATGATATTTGTAAAAGGGGCATGGCACAGAACATAGAATAGGGTAGGCAGTATGTAAATCCCTTCCTCTTTCCTCCCTTTCCCTTCCCTAAAAGCTCTGGGACTGAGAGTGTTATTTTCCCAATCTAGGGTTCTATGGGATGAAATCAGATTGCTATGGAAATGCTGGCAAATTGGATTGATTTTATGTCACTTAGTGGTCCTCCCAGTATTAGGTATGAATTCTCTTGGAATGTTTGGGCTTATCTGAATCTCTTGCCAAGCTCTCTGGAAGGTCGGGGTTTTCTGCTATTTGGTGAAGCAATATTGCTCATAATTGTCTATTATCTTTCTTCTAAAGTTTTGCAAATAAACTTATATGTGTAACCAGTGCTGCCTTTGGTCGGCAGGTTTCCCTGCTTGGCAAGGAGATAGAGTGATCTCTCAATTGTTTTCTAGGCAATTGTTTTGCATCAGTTCAACTTCTTCTGGAAGTGGTAATAACCAGCTTGTTGACTTTTTATCAATTTCCTGTTTTTAAGAATTAATAGCCTGTTTAACTAAGTCAAGTTGGGTCTATTGTAATACTCAGAATGTCTTCTCATCTCATTCTTTGTTTTTCTAATTTGTTGTTGACTTTGACATTTGTTTGAACCTTCTGATGCTCTATAGCTGATTCTGAAATGGCCTCCTATCAGGAGCCGGTGGCTTATGGAAAATTATAATAGTTACATATATTTTTCACTTATTACTAACCATTGCTAGTGAATTCTATCTCTATTCTTTTTTTTTTTGGAGGGCAATTGGGGTTAAGTAACTTGCCCAAGGTCACATGGCTAGGTTTTTGTTTGTGTTAAGTGTCTGAGGCCGGATCCGAACTCAGGTCCTTCTGACTCCAGGGCCAACACTCTACTCACTGCCCCACCTAGCTGCCCCATTCTATCTCTATTCTTGAAGAAAATATTCATGCTATATAGCTGCAAACCTTCCTTATAATCTATACACTTTTGACTTGTTTCATTTCTTAATTCTAATCACATTTACAGTATCTGTAGCTCTCTCTCCTCTCCTCTCCTTTCCCAACTTCACATTGAATTCACTAAATATCAAGGTATATACTGACTTCGTTTGAAGATTCTTTGCCAGATAGTAGAGAAGCACTCTCTCTATTTTAGTCTTTTTATGTAAGCTCATTGTGAGTACTTCTTTCTCTTCCTTGCAACATAACACTCCATCTCCCTATTGTATAAGTTTTAAGTGGCTATCTTCTATGGCTGGAATGTTTTTCCTCTTATCTCCACTTCAACCCTGAACCTAACAATAGGTTTTACCTGATTTCCAAGAATTTTTGGCTATTCCTCACACACAATGCTCCATCTCTCATCTGTATTCCTTAAACCTTACCTCTTATGTGAAGACTTCTCTCTAGTTTAGGTGCATTAGCCACCTTTTTAATAAAAAAAACTTCCTCGTATTTAAAAAAATATACTTTGTAGTACTTAATTGATGCAGACTTATTTGTGTATCTGTTTTCTCTCTTGATATAATGAGTTTTTTGCAGGCAAAGGCTATTTTCAGCTAATACTCATAGCATTTTCTGGAAAAGCAACTCTTAGAGTCAGCCATTACCCCCAGTTGCCAACCGTCACTCATAGAACAGGCAAGCCAGTCTATTTGAAGCATTAAGCTCCCTGAGGGTGAGGCAGGAGATGCCATGTGCCAGGCAAGTCAAATTGCCACCACCACCTTGACCACCCAGTCCCTTCAAACCATTATGGAGATAGCCTATAAACTAAACCGAACCTAAGAGCCTTGGGAATGACAATGCTTCTGGTCCAATTCCTCAACCTTCATCCTGGGAAAAGATCTCTGTTGAGATGCAGCCTAGCAATGGTTCCAGCAGATATTACAGCCACAATTACTGAGGACCCAGAAAATAAAGTTCTTGGCACCAAAGTCCTTGGCATTATCACATAATTCAACATCAGAAACTGAATGATTTTTAAGCAGGGGAGGGGCTAAGAAAAGGCATTATCTATCTCCTTTATGCTGCACCTCAAGGCCCATAGGACTTTTCTACCTGACTTTCAGCTGAAACTTTCTATATGAGTTTCTTCCCCATTAGAATGTGAGTTCTTTGAGAGCAGGGACTGTCTTATTTTTGCATTTATGTCTTCTTCATTTAGAACAGGGTTTTGCACATAGCAATGCTTAATACATGCTTTACTTGTTAATTAATTCACTACTTTGCATCTCTAGCACCCAATAAACACACTAGTCACTTAACACATGAATGTTGGTTGATTGGCAGGATAGCTAAGAACAGAGAAGTTCTTCAGCAACAATAGATTAACCGGTATGTAATTACTTTTTTGACCAAACTGAGCCATGAAATACGATTGTATGATGTACATTAATTACTTATGAGAGAAATAACATTGAACAAATAAGTAATGGCTTTTTCTTCCTTATTTTAAAATTAGGAGCTATCATTCCTCATTTCTTTAATTAGCTTGCCCATCTTTTCTTATAATTCTTTTTTAGACTATCCACACATGAAAAACAGTCCCTGCCCTTAAGGAACTCACATTATAAACAGGGAGACTAAATGCAAACAGCAATGTACAAGCAAGAAATTAACAGGGTAAACTGGAGATAATCTTAGAGGAAGGTTCTAGCATTATGGCAATTGTTTTGGCCTGTTTCTGAGGGTTATGAACTATGCCTTGGAATGATGCAGAAGCATCTTATTGGTCTCAGTGTCTGAGGGTTGTGCTGAAGATGATTGTTGACTGCCCTAGGAAGAACTGTCTCCCACACAGGCTATAAGAACTATAGAACAATTCTATGGCCTCTTTTTTGAGCATGTTGCTACTTGCCACCCTTGGACTTGCAACTCCCCCATAGGCAATGAAGACTACATGTGCCTGACAGTGAGAGTATATGCTTGCCGAATGGGCCTGAGTCCCTGACTGCCTTCTTCCTATGTGTTTTCTGTTTTTTTTTTTTTTCTGAGCATATGTCAGTACCAGTAACTTGTAATCCTGAGAGATGAACATTCTGGCTTTGGTAGCTTCCATGAATTCAAAAGTTCCTGGGTCCTCCAATCTGTGCCAATTGCCTGATGTGAAGTTCTTTCCTGACCCTGCACTGAAACTTAGAGGAGAAGATGACCCTAAGAATTTGAAAGGACTAGAGAAATATTCCTGATGAGTGAGTACATCTAGACCGTACAAAGACTAGAACAGTACAGGCCCGAAGTAAAAGTGAGAGGTCTGTTCAGTCATTTTGCAGCTGCTTTTATCTTTCAGGGAGATTATAATGATAGTGATGGGTTATTATTGCCTTTTAAGTATTTGTTAATGTGAGTTTGTGAGGCTTTTTTTTTGTTTCCATGTAAAGCATTTCTTTTATAGGGTAGGAAATACATGATTGACTAGCATTGTTATCTGTTTTGTATTTTGGGTAAGGTTTTCTAGAACACATTTTATTAATCCCTTTTGGGGAAATCTTAGACATGCACTTTTTACTAGGTTAATTTGAGAATTCTACTCTAAGTTGGGGTATAATGATTATATATATTATATATTATATATATTATATATATTATAAGGGGGGATAATGATTCAGAAAGAATGAGAAAAGCTTGATTTCGCTTCTTTGGGGTCAGGTCGCCTCCAGCATGAATCCAGTTTCTCCTAGAGTCCAAAGAAGGAACCTTTTGTGGGAGGGAGTTTCCTGGGCCATTAGACCAATAGAATTTAAGACTTTCCCACAAATCACACAAGTAGTAAATAGGAAGATTATGATTTGAACTCTGGTTTAATCCAGCACTCTTTCTAATATATCTTAAATTAGTAAAAATTCATCAAGTTTTTTAGTCATTCAGTTGTTCAGTCACGTCTGACTCTTTGTGACCCTATGAACCACAGCATTCTAATACTGCAAGGATACTGGAAGCATTCCGGCATTTATGTCTCCAGTGGATTTGTGACTAGGAGATGCCATTTTTTAAAGGAGGGGCATAAAAACTCATAAAGTTACCTATTAAAACTTACAGGGAGGGAACTTGTAGTGGTGATATTGGGACTGCCCACAAAGATGAACTCTTCAATTGATGAACAAGTTTTTATTAAGAATCAACTCTGTGCTTGGCATTGTGCTAGGTACACGGGATACAAAAGTAAAAATCAAATAATCTCAGCTTTGAATAAACTTATGTAAGAAAAAATATAATAAAAGTTAATAGCAAAGGTGTGCTGGCAAATGTTTAATAATTGGCTCCATGGTAGGGGAGGGAAGAATGTGCTTGTGATATGCTTTTAATTTTAATTTGCATTAGTAACAATTTTCTTTACTTTCTTGAATCTAGACAATCAACAAAGTAATAAATCAAGCCCTTATTTGTAATGTTTGATAATTTATGAGGTATAAATGCATATGAGATGGCTCCAGAGTGCTCACCTTTCTTTCATAGTTACTGATATTATTAATGGACTGTTTTTCCGTAGCTGGTTTAGAATTGTAAACTAGTCATAAAATGTCTCGATGTTATAGGTGTATGCAGATCAGTGTGTTCAGAAAGAAGAGGCCTGCAGTCTGGGCAGCAGGAATCAGATTGGGGTGTGGTGCTGGGAAGAATCGAAAATGAACCTTTAGTAACAAGATCCAGGATAACACTATAAAAAATCCAGGTTTTTTTCTCAGTTGTGAATAGTGCTTTTAAATAATTGCCTTAGGACAATCATTGATGATTATCAAGGATGTCTTCTGGCTTTAAGAACCTATATTCCAAGAAACCTCAGATCATTTGCTTAAGAAGCAGATAAAGAAGGATTCAGGTATCAGAAATGAAGAAGAACAAACTTAAATCACTGTTGGTAATATCCGATAGCACAATGTTAAGATGTTGTATTTCATGCATGCCCTAATTGAAAGTCAAACTCTGATGCAAATGGCTATTTATAAAACTATATTGTCAAGGAATGACTGTGCCCTATAATTGTCACTGTTATAACTCACAGACATTAAATATTATCATAAAGTTATTGGTAAATTTCTCATGTTACAGGTTCTTCTAAAAATTTATCTTTCATTAAATGATATGAATATAAAGAATGGTCGAGATCTAGACCAGGGCTGCCTAATACATCATGAAGTTTCATGTAGTTTAAGAAGACAAAAAGTGTAACTTGAAAGTGATTCAAACTGTGTGATCATCAGCAGAACAGGTTCTACACATTAAGTGCAATAAGAGGTCTATAATATTTAATTTGTAAGCTCATTAAAAGTAGGTATGTCTTACTCTGTACTTATCACCTCAGCACCTAGGACAGTGCCCATTATATAATAGGTTCTGACTGATTGCTGCTTAGGTGTTACCTTCATCTTTAGCCACAAACATTCATCCATTATTGGGAATAGGTGGAAAAAGAGCAGTGCTGGGAAACAGAAGACTTGGATCTTGCTACTCATTTGCTATGTGACCTTAGATCTCTCTGGATCTAAGTCTTATCATCTGTAAAATAAGAGGCTGGACAAGAATGTGGTCTATGCTCTTCCTTGGGTATGTATCTAGGCTATGAGTCAGAATCTCCGAAAATTTATCAGTCCAATAGCTATTTCTCCTTTCTGGTGATTCTTGTGAGAGCAAATGATGACAAAAGAATCTGGAGAGAATTATTAAGGATAATGAAGTTCTGGAAGGAAATGGAGGACTTTATGGGTATAATTGAGGTTTTTAAAACTACTACCAATAAAAGGGTAAGTGTTCAAAAAAGAGCAAGAGATTTGAGAACAGGATTTTGATTTGGGGACCATGGCTTAAATATAGAAATAGTACTTGTTTGGGAATGAACTATCCCTACTAAGGGCATATATACACATTATATATGTATATACACATATGTGTATATATATATATATACATATGGGGCCATATATAATATATATATAATATAATTAATAATATAGTATATATATTATTTGAGGTTCCTCTCTCTATACATAGAGAGAGGAACCTCAGAAATCAAGAGGTTTATAAAAAGATGGGGAGGGAATTCTACACATGCTACTAAGCTAGATAATACAGAGAATAACTAGGATGCAGGAAGAAGACTAGCTATAGAGATATCCATCAATTCAAAAGAAAATTAGAAAAGAACTCTCAAAAAACATGGCCTTGGACATTTGTACACAAAGGCACAAAAGAATGGGTGGCAAGGAAGGTGCAATATTAATGGGATATAAGATCTTCTCTGCCCATTAATAAGCCTCAGGTGGAGCCCATTAAGGGAAGCTTGTTTAGGGGAGGCTTGCTTGTAGGAAAGCTTTCACACCTTTTGCTAATTTGTAATTAAGTACTGAGTCATGAGGGTTGTGATGCCCTTTGACTCTGAGAAGTGTATATATAATCAGAGTTGGTATTTTCCTTTGGGGGCTCACTTATGAGAAGGATCTTATGATTCCCTGGTTGAGATTCTGAATGGCTGTATGTTCAGAGCTCCCTGATTGCTCAGATATAAAGGCTCTCTTGATCCAGGGATATATGTAAAGTTCATAGTTGATTCAGGCAGTCAGAGTCCTGTCTGTTGGTGCTTATTTCTTTGCTTATATTTTCTCTGAAGTTCAGGGTGCTGACTTTTCCTCTGAACTAGTGGATGTAATTTAAAAAGATTGTTGACCACTTAAACAGTTATCTTTCCTAGTAAAGCAGATCTAAGAACCTGTACTAGCAGCCATCCTGGATATGCCAGTGTGGTTGCTGCTATAGAAGATGAACTAAAACTCTTAGCATAAGGAGGAAGATTTAATTTCAAAAGTATGACTGAGATTTGGTGGGACTGAACTATTACTGGTATATGGATCTGGAAAGGCATACCATATTCAAAATGTATACCACAAATAAAAGGATCAGGATTAGGGTTTTCATGAGCATTTGAAAGTTATACTAATTTGAAAAAATTCAGGAACCAGTTGTGAGGAGGGTAGAAGCACAGAATCACGTTATTATTATTATTATTTTTAGATAGAAGGGAACTTAGCATTCATTCAGTATAACACATGCATATAAAGAGACCTCTATAAAACACCTCATATGTAGTCATCTAACTTCTGCACAAAGACCTCCAGTGGAGGGAACTGATTACTTCCTGAAGTTAGTCCATCCATTTTAGGTTAGGAAGTATTCCCTAAAATCTAGCTGAAATTTACCATCTACCTATGCCTCTTAGTTCTGCCCTATGGGGCCCAACGGAATAGGTTTAATCAGCTATCTGTGAAGAGATGCCTAGTGAATCACAGAAAACAGAAATCTATGAAAATAGACATAATCAAAACTTCTGGTCTTGAATATCTACACACAACAGCACAAAATACAGGTAACAAGGAAGGGAATCTAAAAATTTTAGCCTGGTAGTCTTAACATTTGAGTGTAGATCACTGAGAAACAGAAAGCAGATTGTCACTGGCATTCACTACAGTCCACCTAGGCAGAAGGAAGAGTTTGGGAAATAGATCACAAGCTGAGAATGGAAGTAGATATGGTAGTGATAGGAGAATTAAATTATCTGCTAGAGCTCTTTCTTTCAAAAGGTAAGCAGCTAATAATTTATTGGCTTAATTTGGTGTTCATTTCTTTCCTCAAAAGATGGGAGAGGAAAAAAATTCTATTCTGGATCAGATTCTGACCAACCAGGAGAAACTGGTTGTGTAAGTAGAAATTATAGGCCATTTAGGAGAAAATTATTGTTTCATCTTAGAACTCATGACAGAGGAGAGGAAAGTCAGGCACAGTCTGGCAAGCATCCTAGATGCTGGGAGGGCAGATTTCAAAGGGTTATAAAGAAGGATAGTTAGAATCCTATTGCCTAAAGTTCTACATTGGGAATCAGCCCAGGAAGGGAAGATTTCAAGAATGAAATTAAAAACACAAACAGAAATGATTCCAAGAAGGATAAACATAGGGCTTTGGATAAACAGAGGGAGATGTATAGGGATGGATGGGGATGTATATCAATCAGCTTAAACCTTGGAGAGACACGTACAGAAGAAGGAACCAAGGGCAAGTGATGATGAATACAAAATTTTAGTATAGTCATATGATACTATCCAGAGAGTTGTGTTCTTGCTCACTAATTAGGTCCTGATTCTGTGGAGCTATTAACTCTTCTCTTCTGATGCCACAACAACTGGATTCTAGTTTTCTAGAACTCACTATGCACCTTTCCCCCCCTTAATCAGTGGAACCAAATGTCTTTTAAAAGGGAAACTTAAGTAGGCAACTATGGGAAAGTAAAGTAAAACATATTTTTAAAAAAGGGTAGAATTGATGAACTCACAGAGCACAAAATCCCAATCTTAAAATGCCCCTTATCTAGTTGCATATTGATAGGCATAGTTTAAAGGGACATCCTTGTGGCTCTTCTTATTCTTCCCCTTAATCCTATAGTCAGAATCCTGGTTGAAGAAAATGTATCTCTAGGTGGACCTTTCAATAGTCCTTTGCTAGTCTCAGGAAGTAACCCCACTCTACAGACAAATGCCTCTGTCACCCCCCTCTCCTGGATGTCTCTGGGTCTTCAACTCCGGAAATTCTCATTCCCTGCTGACCATTTCCATGTACAGGTTCCTAGCTGTTAGTATTCTTATTAGGTATTTGTGAAGCATAGTACCCCTTAACAGATGTCCAAATTCCTCAACTCATTCTAAAGAAACACAAAGTGGAATACATTTGATGCCACTGAAAGATATTTACAAAAGACAGAGGAGCTGAGTTTGAATCCTGCCCTTATGAATTTAGAACTCAGCTTTTTGATTTGTAAAGGGAAAAAAGGCTGGGACTGATTGAATGAACATAGGCATACAGCATGGACCCAGGGAAGACATTTTAAGGCATGTGGGGAACATAACCAAGGGGAAGGCAAAGATTAATAACAAACTGCACAGAGATATAGGAAAATTCCTTCCATGGGGCAGTATCTTCTCTATCACCTGCAGGAATTGGCATGTCTAAGAATGAGGCACAACGGCAAAAACAAAGCGGGGGGAGGTCAGTGGGCAAGTACTACGAGATAATTACAAAATATATGTGTGTGTGTGTGTATATATATGTGTGTGTGTATGTGTATATATATGTATATTTATATGAATTTAGAAGGAACTCAGAATAGATTCCTTAGAAAAGCTTCAATTTCATGAGGAATACAGAGACTAAAGAAGGACCAAATAAATATAAGAACCATGAATCAGAAAATAAAAGTCTAGAATAGAAAGAAAGGGGAGATAAATAATGGAGAGAATAAGAGAAAGAAATCCTTTTTAGAAAAGGCACAGATGAAAATGTATATATATATAATATTCCCCCCAATTACAGGTCAAAACAACTTTTTAGCTTTTTAAAAATAGTTTTGCATTCCAAATTCTATCCCTCTCCCTCTCCTTCTCCTTCCCCCTCCCTGAGATGGTAAGCAATCTGATAATGGTTATACATATGCAATCATATAAAACACTTTCATATTAGTCATTTTGTATAACAAGATGAATAAAAATAAAGTAAAAAATAACATGCTTCAGACAGACAATGAAACTTAAAAAAACTAATGAATAAAACAAATTGAAGAGGAGGGAGAGGACAGGAGTTTTACTTGGCTACTTAATTGAGGGAGGAAAAAGGAGAGAAAGAATTAAATGACTAGATGAAAGCAAGCACGAAAAAGGAACTAATAGGTTAAGTAAAAATTCAAAACTAGGAAAATGGGTAAAAACAGGTGAGGGAGGGATGGGGCTCCAATGAGGTGAAGAGAACTGGAGGGAACAGGGGTGCCTTCAATTACAAGAAGTTAAAATAACCAAGAAGACCCAGCACCTAGTTTATATATTAGATATAGGACATGCTATAATTCATTTTGAAAGCATGAAATTGTTCCAAGGTGATTGATATATCAGAGAATATTCTGAATATAACCTGAATTTTAAATGTGCTTCTTCGATATTTCTTCCTCAAGAAACACAGAGAATGCAGAAAATCACTTCACAGTACCTCACAACCTGCAACTGTTGTTCTATTTCCACAGGCAAACTTCAGGTCTGTGTTGTGTGCACCCCAAAACTGTGTGCAACAGAGCTCCTTACCCAAATAATACTTAGAGGCTTCTCAAGGTAGGAAGCAGAAAAGAATGGGTTATTACATTCTCGAGAAAGGGCCACCCTCCTGACAAATGGTCAGGGAGTTGAAGCAATTTAGAAAAGGAAATGGCAAAGTTATAAAGCCCTAAGGCAGAATCCCCTCCACCCCCCTGAGCCTTTTCTTCCATTGGCTGGAAGTCAGGTGCATAATCTAAGCCTGGCAATCTACCTCCAGTACTGGAACAAGGAAACTGCAGCCCACCCAGTGTACATTTGAGAAAGCACTTCTGTCCTTATTTGGTATATCTTATGCTAAGGTGTCACTGAGGAGAGGGCTGACTCCCTATTGCTCTTGAGTTTTGAGTCCTTGTAAATCATATAAATTCCAGTGAAGGGGGACTTGGGCTTGTTTCCCACAAAAAGCCTTACTAGATTTTAGAGCAGAGTCGGAGAAGTTTTCACTTCTTTCACTCAGTATCCAGGTCAAATGCTGTATTTATGGAGTATCTTCTGTAAGAGCTATGTGAGGAGGAGCGCTGCTTTGTCATCGCCCCACCCTGCCCCCTCACTTCCATCATGGCTTCCAGTCTCTGACCTGCTCAATTGGCCCTCTCCCCCAAGGCTGTGAATCCCACCCCTGCTTAATATAGTATTTATGTATTTTCTAACCATTTAATATGTATACAACTATGCTGTCATTTTTATTTTGTTCTTATCTAGTCTTTGTTTTATGTGTCACCAAAGAAGCTTTTAGCATCGTACCCCTACCCCCATTTCCCCCATGTGGTTTCTATTGTGAGATTTTGCATATAACATGATTTTTTTGGGGGGTGGCAAAATATATATGTTTTGTTTTAGTGAAATTACTTGTACTGTGCTTACAGAGAAAGAATAGAAAAAAATATAAGGTAGATTTTAGGCAGGATAAAAGTCTTGGTATTTTCCTCAAACCATGTTGCTCAGAGGACAAACCTGGTGGTATTTTTTGGGGTGTGGGGTGGGGCTTGGCAGTTAAGTTTATTAAAATATGTTAAAATCTGTTCAAAGAACAAATTAACAGTGTTTAGCCAATGGCAAAAAAGAAACAAAACTGGCAGGACCAATCAGGGCAGGAAAAGAGAAGAAATACACTCTGGGTTCTATCATTTTGACTCTAAAAAGTTATTTCTTTTTCATTAAACTCTTTAGCCTTTTGAACAATGAGACCTGTCCATTCACTATATTTTTTCCTTGTCTCTCCCATTAAAAGTTATCACCATTCCAAGGTGTGTCTATCATTCCCTGTCTAGTAATTGGCTGGAGATGTTCAAGATAATAAGCTTTAAAATTAGGAAAGAAACCAACTTGGTCCTGAGTACATGAAAGAAGAGCCTTATTCAAAAGGCTGGACTCTTTTTGAATCAAAAGAAAGTGATTGGGTAAATTAACTCATATTAAGATGCTAGTAATTTCATGTATTATTTTCTAGAAACATTGCATCCAATAATAACAAATGATATTGTTGAAAATTTAAGGTTTGCAACGCTTTATATATTGAGCTTTTATCAGCTCTGCAACTTACTTTCCCAGCATCAATTCTGAACTAGGGTGCCTTTCTAATAAAATCAACTCAACTTCCCATGTAATGTATTTGCGCAATGTCTTTGCCAGTGATTAGCACCCCAATATCATTTAAACTTTTGATATCTCCTTAATAATATCATTGTTGATACTGTGTGAACATTAATTAGCTTTTACAAAGGGATATTTACTGACAGGATACAACAGTAACATAAATACCAAGACATCTCCCTAAACCTGGGGACACTCCCCTCTTTATCACTAAGTCCATAGGGAGAGTGGGCTCAAACTGAAAAGATTGCTACAAACATTTCCATCATCAAGGTCCTTTCCAGGGGTGGTAAGGCAAATGAATAAGTTGTTCTCTGTTTTTGGAGGATGATGTCTTGGCTGTCAGGCTAATCCATTGCTAGTGTAGTTTAAATTGGCTATGGCAATCTCTGCCATAATCTCCTGTCACTGACCCTATAGCGGTTCTTCTGACCTTTCAAATTCAAGGGGCCATTTCATTTTCAATACTACTTCATCAAAGAGAAGAAAAGAATGAAATGCAATAGAGACAGAAAAACATCAATGCCATGTGTCCCAAGTTTTGTGGTAACCAGGTGACAGAAGATCAGAGGCTCACCAAAGGTTCACATCTTGCTTGTTATTAGGGAAAATGGAATTTGATTCATTCCGTTATTGCCTTTTGTATGTATACCCCATTGTTGCTCAGCAGCGAGGCGGAAGTCTATTCTTCACCACTCAGTAAGCAGACAGGAAGTCACAGAAAATATGCCCCTTCTCTGAACTGACCCTTACATTCCATGGCATCATGCACTTCCAGAAGAAGACTCACCAAACTCCTAATACACACAGGGCTTATTGTACTTGCTTTTAGAACTGGGCTTTCATTGTGCAATCTTCCATTATACATATATCTTCACATCTGAATCTCACAGCAACCCTGTGGAAGGTATTGCAAGGATTATTAACTCCATTTTAGGACTGAGGAAGCTTAGGCTCAGAGAGTTAAATTGACTTTCCTGAAGTTACACAGATAGTAGACGCCAGAGGCAGGATTTCAACCCAGGTCTTCCTGACTTCAGGTCCATCACTTTAGCTACTTTACAAGCAAAGGACTCCTCAGGAAAGGCAATAATTAACCTAAGCACATGAAATTATAATAATAAAATGTTAGGCCTGGGTGGCATATAGGCAAAGAGCACATTTTGGGTCATTGGACCCTCAAGTTATTCCTCTCATCTTTCTTTACCCTGTAATTTAAAATTCTGTATTACATAGAGTATAATCTTATCTCTTTTAATTATTCAGTGTTGAATCAGCACATTTGCATAAGTAAATATTTAAGTAATGGAAAAATGCAATTTCAGCAGATATATACTTAGCAGATTATTTAAAAATATCTTTTCATCACTTCTTTCATCCAACAATAATGTTGATGCTATATAGATTACAAATTGTTTTATTTAATAGATTGCCCACCTTCTGCCTGAGTTAAGAGATACTAAAAGGAATTGCTCCAAGGGTTGTCACATTTTGAATGAAGAAGAAAATAATTATTGCTTCCCCTTTTTATAGTCCCTAGAACTCATATATTAGTACATTTCCTGTTTCTAACACTAGCTGTGTCACAGTCTCTCTGAGTCTTAGTTTCTTAGAATCATAGATTTAGAGCTGGAAAAGACCTTAGATATAATCTAGTGACTAGATTCTAGTCCTAACTTCCTAATTTTATAGATGAAGAAACTAAGGCCCACAGAGGCAAATAGACTAACCCAAATGACACATGGGAAACCCAAGATTTGAACATAGTTCCTCTCAGTCCAAATCCAGTACTCTTTATACCATACCACTTCTGACACTTTAAAATGGAAATAAGAATAGCACCTAGATCATAAGATTACTGTGAGATTCAAATAAGTCAGTGTATATAAAGGGCTTCATCAAACCTTCAAGTACTGTGGACATGGCAGCTATCATTATTGTTATTACTTCAGAAGACCATGAAATTATTTACTGGAAACTGTCCCTTAATCAAAACCTTGTACTTGCCCTTAAGAAGTAGGATGCTTAATTTGTCCCTTATAAGATTTTTCATGACTAGTCTCTTTCCCAAACCATCTCAATTGTTAACTGGCTTACTACTCTATAGTCTTCAAGACAAATAAATATATGCACATATTTTTGTAAAGGAAAAGTGATATCGCAGTACTTCTTGGCCAGTAAGGATAAGGGCAAGGCACAGGGCTGTTGATTAAGGAACCATTTCCAGTAAAGAAAAATAAGTGACATTTACATAGTACTTTAAGGTTTGTACAGATGTTAAATGAGATACATTATCTCATCTGAACTTCACAAAAAACCTTGTGAGGTGGGTATTGTAGATATTATTATACCCATTTTATAGATCAGGAAATTGAGAGTCAGAGATTAGGTGACTTTCCTACAGCTAGGAAGAGAAACAGAGTTTTTTTTCAGACTTCAAGTCTAGCACTCTATTTACTGTGCCACACTATGATTATTGTTCTGTAGGTTCTGGGGTGTCCATCAGTATACATTTCTCATAGCTCCATTGGAAAGGCTTAATTAGGAAATTCAGTATATTTTGTTTTCAAGTGTAAAGTGGTATGAAGTTAGAGATACACTGTGTTTTCTCCCTTTGCCAAAAGGAAATCCCTTGGATTCATTCCTTCTATCTTCCTTTCTCATTGTGGGGAAAGAGCAAACATTCCTCTGTAGATTTGACCTTTATCAGAATGATTTTGTTGAATCTTGTAAATCAAATGATGTCTTAGACATTCATTTTATCCCTTCTCATCAATAACTCTGAATTTTCTTTTGGGTCCTAGGGTACTCAGGAAAAGGCGTTAGGTAAAGGATTGGGAGTAGCACATATCCAGGGAGAACACTAAATGTAATGGATGGTGAGTTGGAAGGGGAGCACACTCAGAGAGCAAAGAATTAGCAAGTTTCTTACCCTCTTCCAATTCACTCTTCCCATCACATGGTTTTTAATGGCTAATTTTATCTATTTTTCCAATCCATACATTCCCTCCCATCTCCAGTAGCCAACTCCCAAGATAATCTTTGTACAGACAAATCTTTGTACAGAATTATACTATATATATAAATTGGTAATTTTTGGGGGGGGGGACATGGAGTATGGCTTATGTGTTTGGAAATACAGTATAGAAAACTTGAATTGTCACTGCCCATTTTTTTCTGGGGAAACAGAGAAATAAGATCATAAGACCATAGCTTTAGAAATGGAAAGGATCTTAGAAGTTAACTAGTTTGATCACTTAATTTTACAGATGAAGAAATTGAGGCTCAGCAAGGCTAAGTGACTTTCCCAAGGTCACACAAGTATTAAGTGACACATTTGAAATTTGAACCTGTCTTTTCACTCTAAAAGTAGCAATATTTTCAATCCAATTCAGCATGTATTGATTAAGTGCCTCATGTGTTTGGCACTGGGGATACAAAGACAAAAATGAAAGAATCTCTGCCCTCAAGAATCTTACATTCTATTGGATAGAGAACATCACCACTGATAAGTAATTCAGAGATGTAGGGAGGCATTAGGCACTGGGAGGGCGGAATACAACCTTGTGTGGGAGGTGACATTTGAGCTCAATTTCAAAACAATCTGAAGGTTCTTCAAGGTGGAAAATTCACTCATTTCTCATTGACTAAATGGAATTTATTAAGAGGAAATGAAAAGTACAAGGTGAAAGCATTAGAATTCAGAAAAGCTTGAGCAAATCACATTAGCTTCTGGAAGAGTCTGAATTCCAAAGCTAGGGATGAGGTAGACTGGAGGGAAGAGAAACCTAGTTCAACATAATCCAACTAGATGGTACAATGGCTATAGCACTAGGCTCAGAGTCAGAAAGACCAGAGTTTGAATCTGGCTTCAGATGCTTACTATCAGTGTGACTCTGGCCAAATCACTTAACCTCTGTTTGCCTCATTTCCCCAACTGTAAAATGATAATAACAGCACTTTCTTTGCAGGGTTGTTGTGGGATCTCAAATGAGTTTATATTTGCAAAATGTTTAGCATAGTGCCTGATACATACTATGTGTTGTATAAGTACTTATTCCCTTCTTTTCCATTGACAAGGGAGATTGACTGCAACTGAGAGTGTCACTCACTTCTTGCAGAATTTGCAACACAATTCTTTCCACTATACCAGGATGCTACATAAAAGCTTAGTTCTTAGGATCATTCACAGCAACAAAGCTGGATATTATGGCCACTGCCTCATTTGAAAGATGACTCATAGAACTAACAGTCCTTTTATACCCCTCTGCTGACCTTTCAAATTATATGCAATGTTGTACAAGATGTCTCTGGTTCCCAGAAATGACTGAAGTATAGCATGCCCGATTGCCATTATTCAAAGTCTGGACATTTAAATCCCAATGTGTTCTTCCAAGTGAACCTAGGCATTGCTTCCGACTAATAACACATATTAACAATTCAAACAATCCTCCTTTCTTCCAGTATCTCATATGTATCGATATGATACAGGTAGGAAATTTGTAAATTCCATTTTTGTATAAAGTCTAGTTTAAATAAATTGATTCAGGCAACATGCTTGTCAAGACAATGAAAAAAAATGGAATCTTTTGACATTGCCAATGTAGGCAGCACTTATCCACCAAGGAGATAAAATATAGACATGTAGTTAAATTGTTGTTTAAAAGTCAAATGTGCATAAATTATACTTTAATATCTCATATCTTTAAAACACACACACAAACTCCACTATTCTTGTATGACTACCAAATTTAGTCTCAATAGGAGATAGACATTTCTGGACAACTCTGCTTACATGGGATCATTTAAAAGTGCTACATTTTGAAAGCAGCAAATGAGAAATATAAAATCAAGAGAACTTTATGAGATATAGTCAAGCAGAAATCACTGCTTGATTTGTTGTTACTTGAATTATCACCAACAGGACAATGTGATGAGTCAGTTGATACCATTCTCATCCCCTTGTGTATGCTTTTACTGCTCTGTTTAAAAAAGTGCCATGTTTTGATATAAGGATAACAGTTTGGTGTAGTGGAAAGAGTCTTAGATTAAAAATCCTAGAGCCTGGGTTCATATCTTGGCTCTGATCCTTATTACTTGTGTGACTGTAGGCAGGTCATTAAACTTCTGTTTCTGGATTTCCTCACCTGTAAAATGAGGGAGGTGACTTATTGAGCCCTAGAACTATGTTTCCATGAACAATCCAAAACCTTAAGCAGAATTCTTTCATGAGAAAGAAGTGAAAGGAGTAGGGATTGAGAGATTCCATGATGAGGTAAGTGGGCTCGATCCAACAATGATCATAGCTGACATTTATTTAATGCTTTTAAGGTTCATAAAGCACTTTTAAATATCTCAATTTGTCCTCACAAAAACCCTGGGAAAGAGATGTTATTATTAACTTTATTTTATAGATGAAGAAATCTACCTTGTGAGAGTCAGTGATTTATCCAGAGGTACACAGTTGGTGACTGTCTGAGACCAGATTTCAAACACAGATCTTCCTGGATTCAGGTCCACTACTATATTCATTGTACCACCTATGTGCTTAGCTATACATGGGGTAGGCTTGTGGATGCCCTCATCAGTATGATGGAATAGTCCTTATGATAGTAGGCTCAGAGGTTCTGAATGGACCTGTTTGCAAATTCATAATCCAACAAATACTAAGTTCAGGATACTGTGTGTACTGCCAACATGATATTCACAGTGCCTATGGTGGCTATGAATATACAGATGTAATTATGAATCACAAAATATAACAGACTCTCCACATGGAAGACAGAACCAAAATATTTATTCAAACACCAGAAATCTGAATCACAATACCAGAAAAACAAATCCATCATAGCAACCAAGAAATCTATACACAATAACAATGCAGAAGGCACTACCATCCCCAAGCCTTCCTCTGCTAGGGCTTTCCCACAGATGAACATTCATAGCTCACTGCCTGCTTCTTCTCCCTCAGTTCTATCTACTCTGACCAACTTCATCTGGGCCCTGCTCCAATCCTTCTGGCTCCACTGATTTGGCAAGCTCCTCCCACCACAGACTCAGGTGACTCAGGCTTCCAAATGACTCAAGCAGGTCATATGGACCTATTAATATAAGGGAAAGATCTTCCCATTAAGCAAAAAATACATTAACAATACACTGTGCTACACACTAGAGGGGATCTTTAGAAATATAAATCAAGATTTCTCTCCTCATGGGACTGACAAGATAGGGAAGATTCACAGTGAGATGCAGGATCTGGAAGACCTGGTCCTAGATTTGCTGCTATGAAACTGCTTGATTCTGAACCTGTTTCCTCATCTGTAAAATGAAGGGATAAAAGTAGGCATCTTCTGAGTTTCCTTTCCACTCAAAATTAAATGATTTAATGAAAAGCTTATTAGTGAGAAAAGCAAATGAGTGATAAATAACAAGTGAGAGGCATTGAAGATAAATATTTTAGGTGTTCAGAGAAGGAAAAGAGCACTTGCAGGAAGTGATCAGGGAAGACTTCACATAGAGAGAAGAGGTGGGGTTTGAACTAGGCCTTGAAGGATCAGTATAATTGAGGAAGTAGAATGAGTAGAATTGAGAAAGACAGAGAGCAGGTGAAAAGGAGACATGGGGTATTGTGCTCTCAGGGCAAAGACAAGGACATATGTAAAGCCATGAGTCTGGTGAAGCATCCCTACAATACAGAGCTGTGAAGGACCTCACAGATCATTTAGTCAATCTATCAACAAACTTTATCCAGTCCCTACCATATGCCAGGTCCTAAATGTTCCAGGTCCTATAGGAATTATCACCATTTTTCCAGAAGAGGAAACAGACTGAGAAGTGTTAAATAACTTGTTCATGGCCACATAGCTGGTAAGAAGGTAGGATTCAAATCCATACCTTTCTGACTCCATAGTCAGCAGTCTATCCTACACAAAGCTGGACCCCAGATGAAGACACTTAGGTACAAAAGGAAAAAGTCCAAGGTCAAATAGATATCAGAACCAGTAATCAAACTCTGAATTTTTGTGAATCTGCTGGTCTCTCCACTGTCCCCTATACAAGTCAGTGGACAGTAAGTGGGCAAACTTATTTAGGCCAAAGGGTTTATACTGGAAAATAACAAGCTAAGCCTAGAAAGGTGTTTTGAGGCCATGTAGTAGAAGACCTTGAAAAATGGCATAAGGATTTGACCTTTAACTTATATACTACAGGGAAACTGAAAGCCTTTGAACAGAGGAGTGAACGGATCCAAATAGTGTATTAAGAAAATTGACATGGTGGCAATATATTGGATGAATCAGAAATGAGAGAGCCTAAAGGGAGAGAGGTCAATTAAAAAACTGTAAACATAATCTGAGGATGAGGTGATAGCGATTCAAACAACGTTAGTGGTGCCAGAAATAGAAAAGAATATATGCATTTTAGAGGCCTTGGCAAAAGAAGACTGAGTGGATATAGTGGGATGAAGGAGAGGGAGAAGTGAGCAACCACTGAAAGTTTTTGAGCAGAGAGGAAAGAGGTGATCTAAATAGTATTTAAAGAAAAGTATTATGATGATAAGGTAAATTAATAGGGAGGGCTCCAAAAGGCAAGGATATGAGTTGAGGCCATATTTTAGAGGAACAATAACATGATGAGGACACTGATGTATGAGGTGTATTTTAGAGACCTCTGAGGAAACATGGTAAAGGGAGAGAAGGAGGAGTCAAAGTTGGTTTTAGGATTTTGAGCCTCAGACTTTAGGATATTGGTAATACCATTGACCAAAATAAGGAGAGTTATTTTGTTTTTTGTTTTTAAAGGCAAGTCATTTAATATCTGGAGTCATGAAGGAGTTAAGACTTGGAACTCACATCATCATGTTTATCTGCAGTGGAAGGAGATTTTAATTGATGTGAAGAAAGATCTGTTATTCATATAATTGCTATTATCTGGTCAGAGAAGCACAAAATGTCTATAAAATAAGAATGCCACAAACAATTGAGCAGTAATATCTAGAAGACTTAAAGAGGAATGATTGAGGTAATTGAAGGGGAAGGGAAAGACTACTGGTCCCAGTGTAGGAAGACTTCACAGGAGAGATGAATTCAGATATTTTGAAGAGGGCTTTGTATCTAGCTTTAGGAATCATCACTAAATCTCATTGAATCGTGGATATAGAACCGGGAGAGTCCTCCAGAGACTTTTCTAGCTAATGTTTTTATTTTTCATATGTAGAAACTGAGGCCCATGTTAATATAGTACTTAACATAAATTCTCTAAATTGTCCATTCTCTAAATTGTCAAGCAGTGTTGGGGATAAGGTGTCCTCAGAAATATTAAAACACTCTTGATTTGTTGTTACTTGAATTATCACCAACTTTACTGTTTTAAGGGCTGAAGAAATTTTGCTAGGATGGTTTTAGATTACTTAAGTCAGCAAGGAAGAGCATTCTGACTGCCAAGGTGATATCATCAAACAATCCGCAGTTTCTGCACTTCTTATCAGCTAAATGTAACCCTTGAGCTCAGTTTTCAAATATCTGCTTAAATTACGCTTGTAAAGTCTGCCCACTTCTTTTCCTCGGGTTACCTTACCTCTACAAAGAAGTGTGCACATCAAATTCAAGGTAGATTCATTCCTACACTATGCATCAGTTTCCCCTTCTCAAAGAAGCATCTAGGATGTTGGACTTGGAATAAGGAAGACCTGGTTTTGAATGTTTGCTACCTCAGACGCTTCCTCAATGTGTGGTCATGGGTAAGTAACAATCTCAGAGCGTCAGTTTTCTTTTCTGTGAAATGGGGACAATACCAGTTGTACCTCACAGGGCTGTTATGAGGCTCGAGTGAAATAATGACGTCTTGTAGAACTGTGTAAATATTATTATTATTCAAAGGTGCCTTATATGAGAGGTTTGCCCTAAAAGGGGCTGGCGCATGTATAAAACGTTATGAGTCTAAACACTGATTTGAGGAAAACAGAACTCCTGGTGGCTAGAGAGGTGCTGGGGGTATCACATAACAGTCCAGAGACAGAACACAATTTTCTTGTCTCTGCCGTATTGTTCTGTTTTGCTGGTGTTATCTCCATTTTCAATGGAGGCAACGACTCCTTTGTGAGCCTCGTGGAGCGGGCCAGCTTAGCAGAGCGAACCTAATTGTCCACCCTGCGGAGACACCTTCACTAAGTCTTAGCTGTAGCTCTCTGTACCTTTGCCAGTCAGCTGGCCGGGCACTGGTTGTGTGAGGGCTCTCTGTGCCTGCTTCTCCTCACTCCCCCCCCCCCTCCAATTCCACCCCACCCCTCCCTCTCCCAGACCGCCGCGGGTTGCAGCTGCTGCAGAGCTCTCTGCAGCCGCCCCCGGCCCTTGGCCCTCACTTTTGGGCGCTGTCCATGGTTGCAGTATCTTTTGCCGAGCGACGTCAGCCGGCTGGAGCCTGGCCCTACGATTGGCCAAGGAGTCTTGGCCCTCCCACCCTTCCACTCCCCCCCAGAACCTCTGGGGAGAGCGCGTGCCCAAGAGCATGCAAAGCTCTAGCTGGGGCTCCCGGGTGTCACACCCACTTTCCTTATTAGGGAAAGACGGGCCGACCCGAGCCGAACCAGGCAGGACTGTGGGGTGGGTGTAGGGGGAATAAGGAGAGGGGAGAGAGGCTGAGGCGGTAGAGGCAGCAGCGGGAGGTAGCACAGCTCCTGCTGCGCCCTTCCTCCTGCCTCCCCCCCCCCCCTTTAGTGCGTGGAACTTTTCCTTAATTCACCTCACTTTACTCCATCCCTATCCACCCCTTTCTCTCCTTTCCCCAAGGATTCCCCTTTTCCCCCAACAACATGGAAGAATTTTTGCAACGAGCCAAATCCAAACTGGTGAGTTGAGGGTAGGCTGGTGTGTGTGTGTGTGTGTGTGTGTGTGTGTGTGTGTGTGTGTGAGAGAGAGAGAGAGAGAGAGAGAGAGAGAGAGAGAGAGAGAGATGGGAGTGGGGGAGGGGGGCTGAAGTAGAGTAGAAGGAAGGTTGGCACCAGAAGGAGAGCTAGTAACTTTTCAACTTAATCGCAAGCCCACCCTAGGTATATGGGGGTGTTGTTTAGTGTGTTTCTATTGTGACACAGGAATCTCTTCAAGGAAGTTTGGTCCATACTCCAGAGAACCTGTCCAAAGACGTTCATTGCCCAAAATAGACGAGGGGTCACTCAGCAGGTAGTCATTTCGTGATTGAAGTTTTGGTAGTCTGTATTTGGCTTGCTCTCCTGGCAAAAGGGAAGTATGCAGAGGCCCAGAATACAGTCAGTGGTTCTTAATGCACCTAGAGTGTCCTGTGTGTTTTCACCAGAAAAATAGAACAGCATTAGGCTTTAGGACATACAGAATTCCTGCAAATTCAGAATATTCAGTTACATAAGGGAATAAGGAAAACACGATACAAACATAACTCCAGATTTGTGGCCAAATTGAGCAGGAAAGTAGACACTGTAAGAGAAGTAAGCTATGTGGAACTGGGCATGTGAGCCAAAGGATTGCTAACAGCTTTTATTGAAGTTGAGGAGTTTGTAATGTGAGTATTTCTTATTTGACTTTATGTGTGATTGTCATGTTCAGCTATATAAACCAGGGCAATAACTGAAAGGGAAAAATCACAACTGTTGCTAATGGTGTGGGGTTTGTATCTGTCTACATCTCTTCCATGTGAAACTAACCAAGAAAAAACTAGATTTCCTGTTTCTGCTAATCTAGGATTCAAACACAATTTAATTTTACCATTCATTTTGATTACTGTCACATATTCTGGCACAATAAACTTTACTAATTTCTATTTTCAAAAGTGTTTTGGATTCCTAAAAAATAGCAGTATAATATGGACAAATCTACTCTTTTCACCTACTGAAAAGTAATGAATGCAATGGGAATGTTTTGTTTAGAGATATACACACAGGAGTTATAGTGTCTATATGAAAGCAATATCTTTGACAGTGAAAGCACTTTTTATGGTCATGGCACAGGAGGAAATGCATAATTTATGATGCCTTTAACCTTTAAGTCTTCATAGAAGCTGAACTACTAAAATCTACATTAAGGGTGACGTCTGAATCACGTGGCAGGAAATTTTCTGGGTTATTACTGTAACTCACTTACCCTCACATAATAAAGGAAGTGCTGGTAAGAGTCTGGAGATATTTTACATTCTATCTTTACAATGTAAATAGACACATGCTTCTTATAATGATCTAAATGTAAGTACTTTATCTTTTTTTTTAAGATTGTTGAAATTCTTTAATTCCAGATAAAGGCTTTATTTTCTTTTTTTAGAAAAATTTATCCTTTATAGCTCTAAAGAGCAGTGGTTGGGGTAGGATTCTAAAACTGGGGGAGGCTGTGGTCACTTTTGTGGCTGTTACTGATCCCTTCATTTTCAATTGCAGTGTTGAAGGAAGGTATTGTTTGGAAATTAACTCATTTTTGAAATTTTCTGTTTTATCAGTGCTTTATCTACAAGAATAAATGACTACTTAAGTTTATTATGTATTAACTCATGAGAAGAATAAGTAGGTCATTATGAAAGTGGGGAAACCAAGTTTTCCTTGTATGTAGCAGGTACTCAGTAAATATTTGCTGATTTGAATTAATTTATTTTTATAATATATTAGAAGACAATCATGTTGTTGTTGTTTTTTGTCTTTTGTTATAAATGTAAGGGAAAATACTTTAGTTCTGTACCTGTACTCAACTCAGAATGGTGGGGGAATTGAGATATTTATAGACCAAATGATGTGGAGTAAATTAGAAACATATCTTTTAATGTAATCAGATTTTCTGAGTTTTTTCTGAATGCCAGTTACTGGAGTAGAAAAAAACCCCTCAATTTAATAACCATTAATTTAGAGGTATGTTTAAGTTGATTTGCCATATATTTTCACCAAATGAGCCATGGATTGATATTATAATAATGTTTTTCCATTTGGTTGTCTTGCCCAAAATAAAATTACTGCTTATATTTCTTTAAAAAGTTTCTTTAAATTATGCTATAGACAAGGCCATCTCATTTCATACTGAGTCTAACAAACATATTTTTGCCAATCAGATCTTTTTAGCATAATGTTTCCACTGATAAATTAAATTGTCTTGGTTATGGAATTTGTAATTAATATGTAAAATCCCAAGACACTTTGGTGGGAAAGTTTGTTGGTTATGATCTTGGAGACAAGTTAGGTTAATGATAAAAATCTCTTAAAATCTGGTGACTTTTATATTTAATCTGACCTTGAGAGATACCAAGAAAAAGTTATATGTTGTACACATTTTCACTTTGAGAATTGTGTAGATACATGTTTAGAGTTTGTTTATAGTACACTATCCACCCCCCCAGTCATTGTGCCATAGTGAATAACATACTAGGTTTGGCATCAGCCAAGACAAGTGTTTGAATCCTGCCTCTGACACTTAATTAGCTGTATATCCACCTGCCAAGTCACTTAAACTCTCTGCATTTCATTTTCCTTATCTATGAGATGAGGATGATAATAACATTTTTAGTATCTCTCATAGTTATGAAAATCAATGAAAAAATGTGTGTAAAGTGCTATAAAAATGTTAGCTCTTATTATTTCTTATATTCAAAGGTTTTTTACAGTCTCTGACCATGTAATACCAAGCAAGTAGCTTGATTTTTTTCTCTCTTCATTCAATTGACTGATCATGTTTAGATTGTACAGGAACTGTCTTAAATGGCTACTTTATGAAACAAATGAGATGCTGATTGCCTGAAATAGTTAATGCTTTTCACTCAAGCACCCAGCTCACCCTAGGAGTAAGCTACTCATCACCTGAGTTAGCTAATGCAAATTGGAAACATTGAACCTGCAAATTGCAAAACAAATCTTAGTGACAGGTCATATAATTTAAAATGGGGATCCTGGGTTGATAAAATATTTCTGTTACTGATAGCTGTTGGTAAGTTATGATTTTTGGTTAGGCTTTACACATTATTTCTATATAAGTTGTCTATTCCCAATAATTTATTTTGGTTTGCATGAGTGAAATTTAAGAATGTGTGATAGTACATAAAATTGTGAGCTGACTTTATGACAAATGTGACTACAGGAAGCCTGAGCCAATTAGGTATTGCTCTTCCCACCTTTGACATTGATTGAATTTCCAAGACTGCTCTTACTATGAACTATCAGACTTTGTTATTCTATCCAGGAAGAAAAGGAATAATGATAGCAACAACATATTTCTATAGTATATTATGGTTGCTAAAGAACTTTCCTTAAAACAACCCTATGAATAGGCAGTATAAGTATTCCTAATTCCATTTTACAGATGAAAAACTTGAGCCCAGAACGGCTAAGTAAATTGCCCCAGGTGACACAGACTTTAAGTGACAGAAGAGGCATGTGAGGTCAAAGTGACCCCAGGGAGCTGGCTGGCATTTGACTAGTAGATTATTGGGAGAAACAAGGAATAAGTTTCAGTAGATTATACTCTCTATGTGGACTTTAAGGGATTTTTCTGTAGAAAACATAAACATGTTTCTGTTAGGTTGTTTTCTCTTCTCCCTCTCTTCCCAGGGGGATATAACTAATAGTTTTTCCTTGGACCTCTCTCCTTCTGACTATTTATTGAATCACAGAGTTGGAAGGGACCTCAGTGGTCACCTAATTCAAACTGTACCTGAAGAAGAATCCACTAAAATATACTGACAAGTGTTTATTCAGTCTTTTCTTGAAGATTTCCAATGAGAAAAATCTGCCTACTTCCTAAAGTAGTCATTTTACTTTTGGATAATTCTAATTGTGAAGAAATGTTCTTTTACACTCATTTCATCTAGTTTTATCCTCTGAGTCCAAACAGTACAAGTGTAATCCCTTTTCTATGTGACAACCCTTGGAGACAGCTATTGTGCCTTCCCCCACCCTTCTTTTCTGTGTCTTCTCTTACCCTGGTTAAACATTCTCTCTTTCTTCAACCAATTCTGTTACTCATGTGACTCCCCAAACTTTATCTCCATCCCTGACCTCTCTTCTGAGGTGCAGGGACAGTGCCAATATAGTAAAGGAAATGATGAGCTGTGGAGTAACATGGTAGAGAAGGGCATTATTATATACACACACGTATACATGTGTGTATGTATGTACAATCTTATTTCATCCTGGCAGTTATTATGGTTATACTCCTTCTAGGTTGGATTTTTGATCATCTATGGAACAATGATTCTTTATAGTGATAAGTGGTTTCTCCAATTCACTGTCTCTAGCCTTAGTTCCTTTGTGCCAGGGTCAGTCTCTGCCTCCTTGCTAAATTTTTGAGTGGGATGGTCAGCCTTGCTTGGTCATAACCTGGGTCACCATAGTGCCTTTGCTGACTTCTTTCTCCCAGGGTTAGGCTCTCCCTGGGTATTTGAGGTTTAGAGGTCTGGACCTTTGCAGCTCTCTACTGAATTTCAGGACAATGTCAGGGATCTTGATGCCCTGAGGTGACCCAGTCTGAGTGCTGCTGGGCTCACATAGCTTTCATACTTCCCACTGTGGCTATCTGAATATTCTGGGGCTTTTACTGTAAGTTTTCCACTGCTGCTGTTTCTAGCTACCAAGCCCCATTGGTTGTACTCATCTTGTGCTGGTGCTGGCTTTGTTGGCTTCCACCTGTCATATTGCCTCTAGATTTCTTACTGACTTTTTGTGTGGTTTTAGGGTGGAAGAAGCCACTTGCTCTATTTTCTCTTTGGATTTTCCATACATTATGTGTCATTTTAGGGCTTTTACTGGATTAAATGTGGGGAAGCTGACCTTCCTGCCTCTATTTAGGCTACAATTAATCCCATTTAATTCCTTCAACACCCTAGTGGAAAAGATGCTATTATCATCCCAATTTTATTTATTTTTATTTTCTATTTTTTTCAGTATTTAAAAATTTTTTTAATTAAACAAATGCTTTATTAATTTCTGGTTTACATCATTCATTTCCACCAGATTTTGAGTTACAATTTTTTCCCCATTTTTTCCCTATCCACCACCCCAGAATAGCAGTCCCACAAGATTATCATCAGAATTTTAAAGATGGAGAAACCAAGGTTGAGAGATTAAGTGACTCTCCCAGGGTCACCTGGCTAGTATGTGTCTGAGGTAGGATTTGAACTCAGCTTTTTTTTTTACTCCAAGTCCAGCTCTATCCACTGTGCCAGGACTCCAGAAAGCATTTAAATAGAGTGGAGGTTGATTGCAACAACACTTTCACTAGTATATTTAAGAGAGGTACAAAGTAGAAAATGGACCTGTGTATCTTCATTTAGTCTTTGTTTCATGGTGGCAAACAGAGATTTGAACAGAGGTGTTTTGAGTCAAAGACTGACTCTCTGTGCGACTTCATTATACAACACTGCTTCTCTTTCAGTTGATCATTAAAAGATAGAGAGAAAAGAAGGGATGCCTAATAGTGGGCATTAGAATAAAAACCTGAATTATAGTGCAGTCAGCTCTCCTTTCCCCTTTCATGTTGAACTGTTTAGCACGGGTACTATAGAAACTGGGAGAGGAGTTGTAGGAATTACAGAGAGTGGCCAGACAAATCATAGGCCCGCCCGATTGTCCTCAATAAGTTGCTTTGACTATCCCTCCCATGTCCTTTTCATCAGAAGTCTGGGGATTATGCTCCTGCCCATTCTCTGGGGTCAGCAGAAAGAGAATAGATTTCAACTGGTCTTTCAGACTCAACACTTTCAAGGATGAGTGGCATTTCTTATTGGGAGATGAGGAAGAGCTGCATTTGGCTAGGAAGTGCCCTTGGAGGAAGGGAGTCTTTTGTTGGGAAAAAACCAGCACTTTGAGATTATATTTGTGTCCCTTCAGAGGAAAAGTCATGCTGTGAATTTTGTTCTAGGTAAAAGGGGGGATGATTTTTGCTTTCTATAACATATTCCCTCAATTCAATTAAATAAATTAAAACATTTATTAAGTGTCTATTATGTATATTATGTATATTATGTCTATTATGTATACCAGGCATTGTACTAGGTACTGGGAATACAGAAACCCCAGATGTTATCCATTTTGGACTGGGGAAAGGATGTGTGTATAGACTTTTTTAATAAAGGCTTAAATGAAGACTTCTAAGACCTGTTGGCAGAATACCCTTCCTCATATAACAGGAGAGTTAAGGGATCTGAGGATCCTAGGTCTAAAACTGGAAGACCAACTAATCCATGCCTTATCTTACAGTTAAGGAAAGGGAGATTAAGTGACTGAATGACTGTACAACAGAGAGGAACCCTAGAAACAAGGTCTAGGCTAGAACTGAAATGAGTGGAGGATACTGTCGGACAGGCAAGTTAGAGCTTAGTCTGTGCAACTCGGAGCCAACTGATATGGCAGGCTTTTCAGATATGGTGTTTCTGGACATGAAATGATCTTAGCTTCAGTTACAGAGCCTCTGTTCATCTGGCTCAAGAATATTGGTGGTCTCCAGGTTGGTACAGAAGATGTAAACCTGAAAGAAGATCAGAGAGTTCAGGGACTAGGCCTACATAGGTAAGCAGAAGATCTTGGTTTCCCCAGGTATGACTGTACTGTTTTATTCCATACTGTGTTTTCACTGAAATGATCTTAGTCATCTGTCTCAATGGTTTGTTGGTAGCACTATTCTCACATATATGGGAAATCAGAATAATGCACCTCTCCTGGATGAGAATCAGAGAGGCGGATCCAAGAACACTTCCGTGATTTTATTATGGTAGGACAAACCCAGTTTCAGGATCATTTAGGGAAAGGGACTATAAGGTGCTCAGATGAAGTCTAAAAGATGGAGTGGAAAAGAATCTTTCTTGCTTTGAAGAGGGTGCCTGGGGGCTTGTGTGTGAAGGTGAGGATAGTAGATAAGACGGTTGTGTTTTGGCTTCTGTCATAGGTAGTGGGAAGAGAAGCAGTAAGAGAAGGTACAGAAGTCATCAATACCTAATGGAATCAAAGAGGCCAGATGGACTGATTGGAATGGTTTTTAGCATTACTCAGACTTTCAGGAAATGGAAATTCAAAAGAGGATACAGATAATGTTGGACAGAGACTCATTAAGGAGGCCATGACCCACCAGCCCAGCAAAAACACAGTGTAAGAGACTATTATGTAAGGAAAAAACTTCCCAGTCAGTCAAGCATTATTAAAGGCTTACTAAATGCCAGACACTGTGCTAACAACCAGGGAATACAAAGAATGGCAAAAACACAGTCTCTGTCCTCAAGGATCATATGTCTCTTCTAATGGAAAAGAAAACAAGTAAATAATTAGGTATATATGAGATACATACAGTGTACATACAGATGGAAGGTAATCTCAAAGAGAAGGCACTAAAAGAGGGAGGGACAGAAAAGGCCTCTGGCAGAAGGTAGGATTTGACTGAGTCCTGGAAGAAGCTAGGGATGCCCTGAAGTAGAGGTGAGGAAGCAGGAGAGCATTTCAGGCAAGTGGAAAGCTGGTGAAAATGAACAGGCAGGAGATGGAGTGTTATGTGGAAGGAACAGAAAGAAGGCCAGTGTTACTGGATTATAGAGTACATGGAGGAGAGTAAAGTATGAGAAAACTAGAAAAGGTAGGAAGGGCTCTCCCTGGGTGTGAAGGGGTTTAAAAGCCAAATGGAACACTTTATATTTGATTCTGGAAATTAATAGGGAACCAGCAGGGTTTATTAAATAGGAGGGTGCCCTGATGGGTGACTTCAGATATTTACTTTTATAAGATCAACTTGGCAGCTGAGTGGAGGAAAACTGGGAATGGGGAGGAGACTTGAGGAAGGAAAACCAGTGAGTTGGATTTCCCTCCTCTCCTAGGGGTCCCAAGGGATACCCACTCTCCTCCTTTGGGACAGGGGGAAAGGATGGGCCATAGAGGGGAAATACTCTCAGGAGAGCCAGAAGAATGGAGTGCTGTGGTGCATATGGGCATAAGAGAGAACAGCTGATGGTTTCTGGAATATGTAGAAGATTCAGAATCAGAATTACAGCATTTCAGAGTTAGAAGGGATCTCACTGGCCAACTGGTTGACTCATCCCTCATCAAAAATCCCTTCCACAGCATAACAAAGAAGTGGTCATCTGAAATTTTCTTGAAGACCTCCAATGAGCAGAAACCACTGCCTCCCAAGGCAACTATCTTGGAATAGTTTAATGGAGTGGGGGCTGATTGATACAACTCTTCCACCAGGGTATGTTGGGAGTTAATGTATTTTTTTTTTAAAGCAATTGGGGTTAAGTAACTTGCTCAAGGTTACACGGCTAGTCATTTGATTTATGCGTGGGTGCTCATTTTCTGAGGCCGGATCTGATCTCGGGTCATCCAAACTCCGAGGCCGCGCTCTTACTCACTGCGCTACCTAGCCGCCCCTTTAGGGCAATTGGGGTTAAGTAACTTGCCCAAGGTTACACGGCTAGGTTTTTGTTTGTGCGGATTAAGTGTTGGAGGCCGGCTCCGAACTCAGGTCCTTCTGATTCCAGGGCCGGCGCTCTATTCACTGCGCCACCTAGCCGCCCCTAGTTAATGTATTTTTAAAAAATGGATGGGCATATAGTAGTGGTAAGAATGAATGGTATGAATGTAGATGGAGAGTCCAGTTGAGATTAGGTAGTGCAATGCTGCTGTGATGACCAGAGGGTTGGATCCTGGGTCTTCTTTCCCTTATGTCTTCATTGCAGTGAGTAGCTGCAAACATGGGCAACTGCGTTAGAGCCTGCAATATATGGTAAAGGAACAAGTTAGGCTTTTTGAAACTTTAAAAATGCAAAACTCTATTCAATTCAGCAAAGTATTATTAAGTTCCTACGGTATGCAAGGTAGTATACAGGGCCCTGTGGGTGCAAAAAGGAATGAAATAGGACCTACCCTCTAAGCCTTTACTTTTGACTGGCAGATATAATACCACTTGTACATAGATAAGTAGACACA
Source organism: Gymnobelideus leadbeateri (assembly GCA_011680675.1). Classification (NCBI taxonomy): domain Eukaryota; kingdom Metazoa; phylum Chordata; class Mammalia; order Diprotodontia; family Petauridae; genus Gymnobelideus; species Gymnobelideus leadbeateri. Next base: position 309,779 of record WOXC01000370.1, read on the forward strand.
AAGTATTTGAGCAAATCAGTCAATAAACTTTTATTGCGCTCCTGTTATATGACAGGCACTGTGTTAATGACCATGGATATGAAGAAAGGTAAAAGACAGTCTTTGTTCTCAGGGAGTTCACAATCTAATATGCAAACAATTGAAAAGAGAGGAATCAAAACAATAGGGAACAAAGAAGGCTTCCTGAAGGGACACTTGTGGTGCATCCTGGAGAAGGAGAAGGATTTTGAGAGACAGAAATGTGAATTCCACATACTGAATTTGACCTGTGTGAATAAACAGACGCCAGAAATGGAATGCTCAGTTTAGGGAATAGTTAGTAGTTTAATGGATCAGGAAGAGAGTCCATGATGGGGAATAATATAAAATAAAACTAGTGAGATAGGTTGGGCCAGACCAATAGGGATCTTAAATCCTAGAGTAAGGAGTTAAATTATATCCTAGAGACAATAAGGACTCGCTGAAGGTCTGTGACTAGAGGAATGATAGGCAGATTATTTGGCAATGTGGAGAAGAGGGGTTAAAGAGAGAAGAAGCAGAGAAATCTATTAGGATGCATTTTGGAATAGTACAGGGGAGAGATGACTAGAGCTTGCATTGAGGTGGTGGCCATGTGAGTGGAGAAAAAGGGATGAATGAAATAGATGTAGAAAAGATTGAATCAGCAGAACTTGACAGCTGATTGGATGAGGTAGTCGGGAGTAGATACTGGAGAGGGAAGGGTCAAGAAAGACTATTAGAATACGAACCTTGGTGACAGGGAAAAGATTGGTACTAAAAGTTGAAATCATATGCAAAATGGAGGCAACTCATTGTACAGTTGTTAGAGTGCTGGACCTGGAGATAGGAAGCCCTGAGTTCCCATCCAGCCTCAGACACTTATTAGCTGTGTGACCCTGGGCAAGTTGCTTAACTTCTATTTGCCTCGGTTTCCTCAGCTGTAAAATGGGGATAATAACAGCATCTACCTCACAGGGTTGTTGTAAGGACCAAATGAGATATTTGTAAAGTGATTATCACAATGCTTGGCACAGAGTAGGCACTATGTAAATGCTTATTCTTTCAATGGAGTCAAGGGACTAAGCTAGCTTCTCTATCTTAGGAAATGACAAGGTCTTCTGCACCTTCTGACTCTAGCCAGTTCTGGTGTTAACCAATTTCAGCAGGAATCTTGGCAGTATTAATATCTTGCATTGTTAGAACCAACCCCAAGAAACCGATGAGATTACTTCCCAGTATCATTTAACCCTAGACTGAAATTTCTCACTGGTCAATCTTTCACTTAAAAAAATTGCTGGGGCGGCTAGGTGGCACAGTCAGTAGAGTGCCGGCCCTGGAGTCAGAAGGACCTGAGTTTGGATCGGGCCTCAGACACTTAACGCACACAAAAACGAAAACCTAGCCATGTGACCTTGGGCAAGTTACTTAACCCCAATTGCCCTCCAAAAAAAAGCAAAAAAAAATTGCTATCTTTTTTTTAACATCTACATTTCTCAATGTTTCATTCTCTTCTCTCCCAGAGTGCTGAGAGAGAGAGAAAAACTGTTTAGCAAAACAAACCAAAATATTGAAAAAGTTTGACATTATATATAGCGTTCCACACCCATGGCCCCCCATCTCTGCAAAGCAATGAGAAGAGGTGCCTTCTAATATCTCTTCTTTGGGGCTAAATTTGGTCATTAGATTTTTGCAGGATTCAGTTTTGATTGTTTTTGTTATTCTTTCCATTAACATTATTATATTCATTTTATATATATAGTTTTCCTGGTTTTGCTTACTTTGTTTCATTTCATGTCTTGCTTCACTTTGCATCATTTTGTATGTCTTCCCATGTTTCTCTTTATTCATCATATTCATTTCTTTCTTTCTCTCATTTGCTTTTTGCAGGAGGATAGGTAGGGCTATTGGATTTAAGTGACTTGCCCAAGGTCACACAGCTAGTAAGTGTTAGGTGTCTGAGGCGGGATTTGAACTCAGGTCCTCCTGACTCCAGGGCTGGTGCTCTATTCACTGTGCCACCTAGCCACCCCTATCATATTCGTTTCTTACAGAGCAGTAATATTCCATTATACCCATGTACACAACTTGTGTAACCATTCCCCAATTGATGAACATCTACTTTATTTCCAGATATTTGCTACTCAAAAAGTGCTGCTATAAATATTTTGGTGTATATGGGGCCTTTTTTTTTCCTGTCATTGAACTCTTTAAGAAGTATGCTTATGGGGCGGCTAGGTGGCGCAGTGAGTAAGAGCGCTGGCCTCGGAGTTGGGATGACCCGAGATCGAATCCGGCCTCAGAAAGTGAGCACCCACACATAAATAATGACTAGCCGTGTAACCTTGAGCAAGTTACTTAACCCCAGTTGCTTTAAAAAAAAAAAAAAAGAAGTACGCCTAGCTATGGAATCTCTGTATCAAAGAGCATGGATTGTAGTCACTTTTTTACATAATGAAAATTACTTTCCAGAATAGTTGGGCTAATTTACAGCTCCACCAAAAATTCATTAGTGTACCCACCTTTCTATGACATTTCCTTTTAAAGTCAGACATAACACTCTTCTAGACTAACTATTGACTATCTCTTTGCATGTGTCCTTTGCCCTTTTGCCTATGTGTCTGTGCTCAGGCATTCCATTTAACTGGAATGATTTTCTAGTCCTTCAGCTAACCATTTAAAATACTACCTACCCTTAAGTGCCCAGACCTTCTATGAAACCTTCCCTGATCCCTCAATAGGATTTCCTACCTTCAATCTCATAGACTATTATACACATCTATTTTATCCTTATCATATTTTCTTCTTTAGTATGGCTATTTTATATTTATTGCATAGTACTAATCTTTATGTATTTGTCACCTCTCATTAGAATATAAGCTTTATGAGTGAAGATACAATTTAAAAATTATCTTTGTATCTCTTCCAGAGCCTGAAATAGTACTTAAAAATAATTGTTGAATGAGGCCTTTCAGTGTTAAGATTTTATGAATGAATCCATGTAACAGTGCATTTTGTGGAAGAGGGTGACTTATTTTAAAAGAGCTCATGTTTCTTGTGTACGTGGTACTTGCTCTAGATCAGATGTCAGCACCTTTTATTGGTCTGGTGACAATATAAAGGACAGCAAAGAAGATACGTTCACCTTGGCAGTGGCTCAGTGTCTAGCTGCTCTTTTGTACCTCCTCCTCTGAGCCTTCAGGTTCCTGTTACACAAACAGATGAATGATGAATATCAGTGGGGAGGAGAAAGATGATAAAGAATGGTCCTGGATCAAAAGGGAATCCAGAGAGGCCATGTGGATAGTCATCCTCCCCTGTCTTTTTGGTGGAGGTAGGGAGGAGGAGACTGTCCCTGAAGGAGATTGATAAAAGCCTGGGATGGGCAGGAAACCTTAAGGGAGGAGGGAAAAAGTTTTGATACCTCAAGGTTCTTAGGTCACAGGGTATTTGGAGTGGGTCAGCCAGAGTCCTTGAATCCTATTGACCCTATAAAGATAAAGGGAGAATTATGTTTCAAGTCTTCTCTGGGTGAATCTAGTATAGCAAAGGGGGTAGTACACTCGTCCCAGAAGGAATTGAACTTCTTTGTCAATGTGGAATGTCTCTTGATTTAGAGTTGTTTCCTGTTTCCTTAAGAAGTAATGCCATTAGCCATAGAGGGAATTGTGGAGTAAGACTAATCTTTTGTGGTGGGGCATAAAAACCTGGGTGTGCTCACAATACACTCTTTACTATAATTCATATTGATGCCACAGAACTCAGACCATTTCCTTGTAACTAGCCCTTCAGTTTGACCCTCAGACCATATCTCTTTACTCATTACTCAAACTTGGTTTTGATCCAAGTACTGATTTCTGCTTCTGGTGCCAACACTTCCTTTTGCCTTTGGGCCCCTCATCTCAACTAGTCTTGTTTGAAGCATTTTGGTAAAAAAAACCCACTGACCCCAGCCCCTCTCTGAGTGGGAAATTTTCAGTTTTGACATTTTTTTTTGTTCTGAGGAAAGGTGGCTTTAGCTTGTACAAGGAAAGACCAAACCTTAGACCATGTCCAGATCTAAAGTAAAAGTGCTTGGAGCAAATTTAAGTCTCTGGAGATCAATCAGTCAACAAGCTTGTTGTCAACAAGTCATTAGGTGCTAACATATGCCAGGTACTATGCAAGCTCTGGGGATATAAATAAAGATTACAACAGCCTTACCTTCAAGGAGCTTACATTTTAACATAAGGGCAACATGTAGACAGGTACATACAATATACATATAGAATAGATGAAAGGGAAACCATAGAAGGTTTTTAGCCAGAGATCCTTTGGTATTCTAACTCTATGGCATTTGGTAGGTCTTTTTCAGAGAAAGTGATTCTTCTATCAGGGCAGATACAGATGGGTTATTTGGGGTCCATATAATAGCTAAAAAAGTCTAACTCAACAGACATTAAAATTCTGAATACTAGATTACAGGATCATATATTTATATCTGGAAGTAATCTGGGAAACAATCTAGGGAGGATCACTACTTTAATTTATAGATGAGGAACTTTAATTTTATAGATGAGGAACTGAGGTTTAGAGAAGGTAAGAGACTTACTCAGGTTCACACAGCTAGAAAGTCACTGAAGTGGGAACTAACACTTAGGTGTCCTGATTCTGAGACCACCAATAGTGTCAGCAATACCAAGCTGGAGCTTTAAGGTAGAAATAAAAGCCAGAAAAACTGTTGTCTAGGTTCAGAAATGGAGATAACAATTGAAAATGAAGCAAAGGCAACAAGCAAGAATTAAGGCTAAGTCTGAGCTGAGGATAATAACATAGAGGCCAAGGAATGGAAAGCCCTAAAGGCTTGTCCATAATCTTGCTCAGTATGAGGTATAACTAAAATAATGAGTACATTGTGTGCATATATCTCTCTGTATGTGACATGATTATGGAATTGTTAAGTGCCTTGTTGAATTAATGAGTGCATGGGGTGGCAATAGAATGGAAGCAGTAGCAGAAGCCTGAACAGCAGAGAAGGTCAGAGCAGGTCACCAGTACAGAGTGGGACCCTTGGGGATCTTGTGTACAGCTTATCTGGCCCTGCTTCAAAAGTTTGACCCCCCTACATAGGTAGCCTGGACTTTTACCAAGCCCTGAAAAGTAGTGACATCATAAAAGATAGTGACAGTGAAGTTCTTTAGACTCCTTAGGGGGAGAGGGGTATTAAGGCAACTCCTCATTATTAGCTTCTAGTCTAATAGTTTTCACAACACATAGGGTAACCAAGAAGTCTCTTCCAGCTAGAATGTGTTGTACATTTGGCCAGATCTATGCATGGTTCATACAGACTTTTCCTTGATGAAGGACACTGAAAGACATATTGTAATATAGGAGGTTATTTGTCCTTCATCAAATTACCCTCAAAAGGTGTCCCAAAATGTCCCAAATAGGATCATCATAACATGAAATCACCTTTGTATGAGGTAATTTGTTGTTCAGTCATGACTCTCTGTGACCCCATTTGGGGTTTTCTTGGCAAAGATACTGGAGTGGTTTGCCATTTCCTTCTCTAGCTCATTTTACAGATGAGGAAACTAAGGCAGAGTCACACAGCTAGTGAATGTCTTGAGACCAGTTTTGAACTGAGGTCTTCCTAACTCCAGGTCAAGTGCTCTATCCACTGAACCACCCAGTTGCCTCTTACAATGAGGTTTTCAAAGCACCATATCCCTAACTTCTCCTAACAACTTGTAATGTAAAAAATATTGTTGAAATAACTCTAGAAGAATATTATATCTTGATTCTAGGCATACTTGAGAGGTAGTATGGCAAAGTGGTTATAGTTTGTGTGGATCTCAAAGTCAAGAAGTAGTGAACTTAACCCCTATTACTTATTAGCTATGTAACCATGGACAAGGTAGGTAACCTCTCAGACCCTCAGTTTCCTCATCTATAAAGTGGGGCTAATAACATCTGTAGTACCTGCTTGATAGGGTTGTTATGAGGATGAAATAATGTATATAAAGAGCCATATCAATGTTAATTATTATTACTTTCTGTGTATATAACATTGTGTTGTCACTAATTTTTATTAACATTTGTAATAGTACTACTATAACAACTTGAAAATTCACCTTTTTAATGTGTAATAATATTGTGCACTAGGTTAATCCTGAAAACAAAAACAAATTTATGCCTTATTTGACAAGAGAGGCTTAACCTGTAGGTTAGTCCTAGGGACTAGGGTTCTGGGTGGGAGCAGAGTTTAAACAGGGGCAAATTACAGCTTAATTTATCCCCTGGATGCTTTTCCTTTGTACCCAATGCCCCAGACAAAAAAAAAAAACTGGCAACTTCTCAATGGTCACTTATTCTAAAAACATGCTGGTATAATTTCATAGACTCACTGAATAATCAAGGTAGAGGCAGTCTTAGATGTCATGTAGTTGTATATAACCCTCTCCATGTTAAAGATGGGATCACATCCCCATCCCCTATCCCTTCAAAATGTCTATCTTCCTCTATTTAATTCCATGACATTTACTTTATATCATGTGAAGAAACAGTACGTTAATATGTTGAAACAGTAAGGTAGCTTATGTATACATCTACTCTATACTTATTACTATCTCACTTAGATAAAGAGAAATGCTCACCTTTTAGTTGGTTTTATATACTTATTTTAAAATAAGTCTCTTAATGCCTTTTGTTTTTACATAACAGTCATTTCTGAATATTTCTTGCCTACTACCATCCTACCTCAACTGAAATTTACCTCATAATAAAGAAAAACAATTCAGCAAAACCATCTGTCACAGACCATGTCAGACTGTCTGTGAAATATTATATAACCATCATCTTCCATCTCTAAAGTCTTCCCACCTTTCTCTGAATTCCTCATAGTCGGTGTTTCCTGCAGTTCAAAAATAATGCATTTTACAACTTCTGCAGGCATTGTTCTATCGATAGCACATGTTCTTTCCAACTTTTTGGCATCACAAAAAAGTGCTTCTATGAATGTTTTGAGATACACGAACACATATATGCATACACACAAAGGTATACATAGTATGTATATGTATACATACATATACACATTATGTATTACTTTGTATGATTTTGTTATACTTTGTATTTATTTACTTGTAAACATACTGTAAATTACCCCTCATCCTCAGAAGAAATAAGTTCTTTGAAGATAGGGACTATTTCATTTTTTTGTCCTTGTATCAATAATGCCTAGCACAATGCTTTGCACATAGTAGATGCTTAAACAATGTTTGTTGAATTAAATTTAGGTGAATCATCCTGTCAAAAGGTTTAATGACTTTTTGTGCTTGATTCTAAATTGTTTTCCAGAATGGTTGGTCCTATTTGCAGTTCCATCAACAGTGTGTATTGATGGACCAATCTGACTATTTTATTTTAAATAAAATAACTATATTGAGATATTATTAACTTATCAATCAACAGATATTTATCAAGCCCTCCCTTAGTTTATGTAAAACATGGTGTTTGGCTGTATTTTAATAGAGTAAGATGGCTTTATTAAACCAAGTGAGGTGTGTGCTGAGCTGTAAGGGGGGGGAGATGTTTTTGAGGGGTATGAAATGTAAGTAGCTTTTAAAGTAATCCCTGACATTCAGAGACATGAACATAATTTTATACATTATGGCCCCTAGCAAACAGTGGGTGTTTAATGAATGTTAAATGGCAAGTATGCATTCTCACTGCAGATTGACAAGGTCTCCTACTTACCATTAAGGCTGTTGGCACAATTTGACTTTGCATATTTTTTCATTATTCCTTGCCATGGAAGCTCTCCCCGTGTAAAGTACCTGGAGTTGTTTATTTATTTAAGAAAGGGTACACTGTGGCTCTTGTGTGTGTGGTACAGGGTTCAGTATTTCTTCCCTGATCTCTTAAGTGCTGTTGTTACAGGAAGTGGTAAGTGGTTCTACTGACTGCTACTATTGGGCTTAAAACATAGACGGGAAAGAAAAGGGAGGGGTGGGAAACGAGTGGAAAAACAAGGGGATTAGGAGAATGGGCGGGGGAAGGGAAGGAAAGACAAAGAAAAAAGTGGAAATAAGCAAGAGAAACTGGTGGATGGTAGGACAGTAAAAACTTCTAGCAATTCAAAATGGGCAATGCTTGGCTGGATTCCAACATGGCAATAACAAGTTCAATTCTCTGGAGGCCACTGTTCAGGGAACTTCAGATCCCTGAAACACAGATGAGAACCAGGAAGTCATAAAAAAAGCCTCTAAGAACCTAAGAATGCCATAGCTCCTGTCCTTCAGCTGTTTTGTGTTACTTTCAGATTAATCCTGTAGGCTCTCACAAAAAAGTGTGTTTACTGTAGTTGGTGCTTGAGGAGAGTATCACCCAGAAGCCACTAGGTGATCAATGGATAGATAGAATGATGACCTTAGAGTCAGGAAGACTTTAATTCAAATCCTGCCTTCAGACACAAAATTAGCTGCATGACTTTGGACGAGTCACTTAACCTTACAGGTCCGGTTTCCTCATCTATAAAACAGGGATAGCTTTAGAACTTATCTCACAGGGCAGTTGTGAGGATCAGGTAGGGTAACATGTAAAGTGCTTTGCAAGCTTTAAAGTGCTATATAAACACTTGCTATTATTAACTTTCTATACAAGGAGTGGCTATAGTAGGCTTTGAGGAAAGTGATTCATTCTGGAAAAAAGAGATCACTTAAATATAACTTATGGTAGAAATATTAGAATGATTACTGAATTTGTGATTGAAACCTCTAGCCTCTACATTCTGGGTTCTAGTGATCCTGGGAGATGGCATGGTGATGGTGAATGGATTCGTGATGAATTGGAGAGCTCTGTGATTGTGGAGCCCCAACTGTCTTTGATAAGGAGGAGACTGGGCAGGAATAGTAGTAATGGATAATATACATTGCTCATATAGGGTATATGTTTGTGTGGGGAGAGGAGTATTGTGGTGGCAAATTCTTTCATTTATTCATTTAATGAGACTTGGTGTGCCAAACATTCTTCTAAGTGCTGGGGGTGGGGTGTTGGTTTGGGGTTTTAGGGGTGCTAGAGATCTCAAAATACCAATGTGCTGGATCCTGCCGAATGAATTCAACTCAAGCTTTCTCTCAGCCAAAGTAAAACAAAGTTTATTAAAAATTTGCCATAAACTCTTAAGGAGCCTAAATACTTGTGATGCTTGTATTGGACAAGTGGGCCAGAATAATCTGACACAGATTTGAGTATTCGCTAGATTGGATCTCAGCCCCTTCATGGAGGCAAGATGGATCTCATATACAGAAAGATTGTGGGAGGGATCTAGGGGTGGTCTAAAGGAGGGGTTTGGGGAAGGTCTGAAAGAGGAGTCTAAGGAGGATCTTTGTTGGAACTGACATCAGATTCCAGGAATGGGATTAAGGGGGGGGGGTGGGAATAGCTGAAGTCTACCTGGAGATGACAGACAATGGAGGGCTAGGCTAGTTTAAGGGTAACAGGTTTGGGTATAGATATTTTGATAGGATCAAGGGTGGGAAATAACTGGACAATAGAGGATGAGGCTAGGTTAAGAGTTAACAGATTTGGGCCTAGAGATAATGAAAGGCTTATGGCCTCAGAGTTCCAGGGGCTTCCCAGAGCCTGTATCCCATCAGGGGGATAAAGGTTTTGATAAGAAAAGGTCCAAGCCTTCATGCAGTTTAGAATTGAATAGGGTAATAAAGCAAGCAAGCTCTAACTCCTTCCCCAGCTGGGTGCTAAGCACTGAGGATGCAAAGATAGAGCAAAAAGAATCTTTTTCCTCCAGCAGTTTTCTAATTGGAGAGGACAACATGTACTTCCATGAGTACATAGAAGATACAGAGTAGGTAGAAGGTCACCTTAGGGGATAAAGCAACAGTGGGGGGCGGGGGAGCCCGGGAAATGTCTCTTGCACGGCAGTGCTTGAGCTGAGTGTTGGAGAAACCCAGGGTTTCTGGAAGAGGAAAGGAGGGAAAGTAGCACAGGAGACAACCAATACAAGAGGCATACAGACAGGAGATGGAGTGTCTTGTGTGAGGAAGAGCAAGTAAGCCAGCACAGCTGAACCATAGAGTGCATGGAGGAGAGGAATGTGTTCAAAGACTGAAAAGATAGCAGGGTATTGTGCTATAGTTTTAGATGGCAAACTGGGGGGTGCATAGAGAGGAGGGAATGAGCCTTTATATTGTATTACGATGTGCTTTATAAATATCTGATTTTTACAACCACCTTGTAAATTAGGTGCAGTTATTAATTCCACTTTACCATTGAGGAAACTGAGGTAAACAAATTAAGTGACTTGCCCAGGGTCACAAGCTAGTAAATGACTGAAACTTGATTTGAATTCGGGGAGTTTTGATCTGAGAGGAAACAAATCACTGGAGTTTATTGATAGAGTCAGACCTATACTTTAGGAGGGGGTAGCTAGGTAGCAGCAAGGTGGTGTAGTGGATAGAGCACCAGGTTTGGCCCCCTTTTCAGTTCAAAATTAGGCCTCAGACACTAGTTGTGTGACCCTGGGCAAGTCACTTAATTCTGTTTGCCTCAGTTTCTTCATCTGTCAAATGAGCTGGAGAAGGAAATAGCAAACCACTCTAGTATCTTTTCCAAGAAAACCCCAAATGGAGTCATGAAGAGTGGGACACTACTAAACAATAACACTTTATGAAAAATCATTTTGGCTGCTGTATGGGAGATGGGTTAGCACAGGGATAGACTTGAAGTGGGGAGTCCAATGAGAAGATTATTGTAATAGTCCAGATGAGAGGTGATCATAAGCACAGATGGCTATAATAAATAATGACAGCAGTTACCAGGAAATTTGGCACCCTGGTTAAATTGATTTGAGTGGGGATTGGGGGAAGATGAAAGGGGACAGCTCTAAGGTATGATAGCTCCTATGCATAATTGAGCTGGACTAGTGACAGCAGTCATGGGGGTTAAGGAGGCTGAGGATCTCCATGTTGAACACCCCCAGGGTTTTCAGCCAGAGCATGGGTTGGGGGTGGAGAAGTCATTCATAGATGATAGCACAAAGATTGGGATGTGGCAAAGAGAGCTTGACAATCACTCAGCAATATTTCCCCCTTAGTCCTACGTTTCTCTTCTGTCCTCATGCTATACTTCCCTTTTCCAACAAAAAGCTTTTAAAAATATTTATATAACCAGGCCTATAATTTCCTTAGTGTGAGGAACTCCCAGTGAAGAACTTCCTTCACCAGGACAGACTGACATGTTCTCACAATTTATAGTCTTTGAGAGTTGCCTGGGTCATTGACTTGTGAAATGATATTATAGCATGCATATATAAGGCACTTTAAATACAAAGTGCTTTATATGTGTTATCTCACTTGATACTCACAACAATCCAGTGAGGAGGGTGTTACTACCATCCCTATCATGCAGATGAAGAAAGTGCCCAGGGTTACATGGAAAGTCAGTGTCAGAGGCAGTATCGAACCCAGACCTTCCTAGCTCTGAGGCCATCTCCCTTATCAACAACTCTATGCCATCTCTAGAGATTTCCCTCTCCATTTCCACTGATTTTACAGTGGTGTTGAATGCTGTCTTGTGGAAATGGATTGCTAAGGGAGACTCTTTCCTTAACAATCTTTAAATTGAAGAGAGATACCTTTTTGAATGAAATAGTTCAAACTGAGATGTGTGTTGAGGCAGGAGAATAGATTTAATGAATTCTAGGCATACTAAACACCCCAAGCATCCTGGAATTCTTAACTCACGTAGGTGCCCCATTGTGGTGAGGATGGAAGCTCAACTCTATGTTGCTGCTTAATACAGTCCTAGGCCTCTTGTGCTAGTTCTAACCCTGATAAGAAAATATTAGAGGAAGTGATAGACCATTGACAATCAGTAGCATGGGGATCCCTGCTTTCAATCTAATTAAACTCAACAAACTTTTATTAACTTAAGTCTTGACTGGACTCTTGCAATAGATTTTTAATTGGTCTGCCTCCCTCTAGTCTTTCTCTTCTCTAATCTATCCTATACATACTTGGAAAGTGTTTTTCACAAAGTACAGATCTGGCCATGTTACTCCCTTACTCTTCAAACTACATTGGCTCCCTATGTCTCTAGGATCAAAAATAAGGTTTTCTATTTGGTTTTTAAAGATCCTTTAAAATCTGCACACACACCCCCCCCCCCCCGCCCCAGTTAATTTTTCAGTCATATTACACACTTCCTTCTGTACGTTTAATGTCCTCAGACAGGACACTTCATCTTCCCTATCCTTCTAAGAGGTGATAATGATAAGGAAAAGAAAAGTATATTGACTATCCTTTCACCTAGAGTGTACCTCTTCCTTATCACCACCTCTTAGAATCCCTTGATTTTTTCAAGTCTCTGTTCAGGTTCTGCCTACTATAGGAAACTTTTCCTGGTGTCCCTGATATTTGCTAGTTCCCCTCCCCTCTATTTTCCTGCTCTTTATTTTGCATATAATTAATTATATATCTGCTAACTTTGCTAAAAGATTCTAAACTCCTCAAAGGCAAGGGCTATTTCATTTTTGTCTTTGTAACCCCAGTGCCCAGCATAGTGTTTGGAACATAATAGATGTTTAATAAATGCCTATTGGTTGGTACTAGCTCTATGTGCTAGAAAAATAAAACAGTCACTGCTCTCAAGGGACTTATATTCCTACAGAGGGAATACACCGTGTTTAGAGAGAGGATATAGAGTGAATAAATATATGATGGATTGGTAATAGACACAGACAACTGGGAGAATCAGGGAAAGGCCTCTGGAAAGAGGTGGCACTTAAGGGGAGCCGGATTTCATTTTCTGGGTCTCCATTTCCTTGTCTGTAAAGTGAAGAGGTGGCACGTGATAACCCTTAGGTAATCTTCTGCTCTAAATTCCATGATCTATTAGGAAAGGGCCAGATGAATAAGATGGAGGCTGACATAGGTCAGCACGTTTTATTAACAGCAGTAAGATATGTTAATCAATCAACAAATATTTATTAAGCGCTAGTGAGAAATCACATGTGGTGCAGAAAGAGGAGACACAGACATGGGAACTAAAACCACGGTAATTTAGAGCTATTGTTAATGAACCTCTGAGGGGAGCATCACTGGATTTTAGGTCAGACAGTACAGTGATTCTCAATAATTATGATCCTGTCATTAAGATAAGGTTTGTTTTCAGCATAGTTCAGTTAAGGGTGGCAGAGGTGTAGAATATATTTTATTTTCTTGAATTGGACGTGGGATTTCGGTGTTATATGAAATTTTCATGATGGAAACTTCCCTCACCAGTTTAGATCCACAAGTACTCTGCAGCTTATGGCCTTTAGCAACTGGTGGTTCAGTGGTTAGAGAAAGCACAGAGCCTGGAGTCAAGAAGACCTAAGCCCAGATCCAGCCTCGGATGCTTACTAGCTGTGTCACCACCTGGACAAGTCACAGCCTTTCTCTGCCTCAGTTTATTCAACTGTAAAATGAAGATGATAATAGCATCTACCTCCAAGAGTTGGTGTAGGGATCAAATGAGATATTTGTAAAGTGCTTAACGTAGTGCAGGGTAAATAACGGGTGATTAATAAATGGTTATTCCCTCGCCTTGAGAATTTCTTGGGGGCACTTAGAGATTAAGAGGGGACATCTGGGTGGAATAGTGGATAGAGCACTGTTCCTGGAGTGAGGAGGACCTGAGTTCAAATCCAGCTTCAGACACTTATTAGCTGGTTGACCCTGGGCAGGAGGAGCAGGTTCAGGTCTAAAAAACTAATATAATGCCAGCCAGTATAAATAACCCTGTGGCATTGAGGAGGCAGGAGACCACCCTCCTCTTGGACTCATTTCCTCAGCTAGAGGTGCTTTAGCTCACAGGTGGGCTACAGCAAAGGTCATGGGAAAGAACAGGTTCTCATTCAAGAGTTTGGATGGGTTTTCCTAAACCCATATAAAGCACATACACATGTATATAAATATGTTTATATAACAAGACCTTTATATACATATACGGATAGGGACTGAACATGTTATTTCATTGGTGTGTGTCCACACACACTCCAATATAGTATGCACATATACATATTTGTATATATGCACATACATATTTGCACATACATACCTATATATGTATATATTGATATATAAGCCAATGCCATATACCCATGATACATATAATACACACATACCAATTATCGTATGTATATGTGTATATAATATATATGTGTGTATATATAACCATATACATATATATGCCTTCAGGAAAGGCTAAACTGAAGTTGGTCAAAAAATAATAACAACGTAACTTTTATTATTTGAAAGGTGGAGGGGAGGTTGGATATTATGTCTTTCAAAGGAGATAATTAATATGTAAAATTCTGCAAAAAAACCTAAAACACTATATATCAGATGCTACTATTAATACTACTAATTTGTTTTTATTAACTTGAAATTTGAACAATAGGAAGTGGAATTAAGTATAAGTAAGTGGAATAAATCTCATAGCTCATGACATTTAGGTTAGTTATAAGAGGAATATTCAGCCAGTTGATAATATTGTAATGGGATATTTCCAAGGACAATGCCATTTTGGAGTTAGGTTGATGCAGGGTAAATAGTGTTGGATTTGGAACCAGAGCTAATCCTTACTCTGCTATATGTGACCTTTGCCAAGATATTTAACTTCCATGAGCCTCAGTTTCTCCTTATGTAAAGTGAGAGTGCTGGACTACATGACTTCAGGGGTCCTGTCCATCTATAAATCTATGATCCTGTACTTTTCTGGAATTGGGAATGGAGTGGCATGGGAAGGCATGATAGACACATTCTCATCAGTTTGGGATGTTATAGCTGTGAAGTCAGGGGTTGGAGGCAATTGTGGACTCTGTTCCAATATCCATTCCAGGGCTGGAATGGCATGATTTCTCTGAGATTAGTTCCTTTGCTTTTATAAATTAGAATGAAACTCATGTGGGTTGAATTACAGTAGAGTCAAGCTCATGCCCAACCTTTGGTATACTTCTGCCCTAATATTTACAAAATAACCATTGTAGTCATATTACCAAAGCCCCTGAACTGTTGACTTATAAAGAATAAATATAAATTTACATTTTATTTTACATCTCATTTGTCTATACATTAACAATTCAAACACATAAGAATTCCCCAAATTTATTCCTATCCCTTAAAACTCTAGAAAAGTCATTCCCAAACCACCATTTGTGTACCCAGTTATTACAAAGGAAAATCAAAAATTCTCAAAACAAAATTGACTTTAATTCACTTCACTCTAACAATATAGAATATATTTGCCATGTAGCCTTTGAATGAAAATAAGGAAAGCATGGGAACCTCTGAGTCTCGTTGTATCTCCTTGACTAAATAAGTAAGTACTGGGGAGCTGGCTGGGGAAAGTGGAGGTTAAGTGCTTACAGTTACATCAAAATAATGTTTTCAAGTAATTTAAAATGCACAGGATTTAAAATGAAATACATAGAATTACAAAGCAAACAAATTATATTGAATTACAATTGTTAAAGTAAAACTAGTTTACAGATCCCAGATTGTGTACTCCTGCTCTAAGACTGTAAATTGCAGAGAAGGTGAGGACCTTCCTTGATAGAGGGATTTTCCTCATCTGGGAGTTCCCTATACAAATAGAATCATGGATCCAGCACCTGACTCTATAGAACCTCACTGCCTTTTGTAGGTGCTCTGCTTATCTTGGACCTCTGTCATAAACCCCTTTCACATGATTTAGTTAATTTGGTTCTGCAACAACCTTGTTAGTTAAGTAGTATGAGTATTATCATCTACATTGTGCACGTGAGGAAACTGAGGTCCATTTCCATTCCCTTTAACAAGCATTTATTAAGTAGCTACAGAGAGTAAGGCAACAAGAATAAAAGGAGAAAGACTTTGCATTTTACTGAGAGGATATAATACTGAATACAGGTTATAAGGAAAAGCAAATGCAAGTAATTTGAAAGGGGAGGTAGTATTGCCAAGGAGGAAGATCAGGAAAGTTTTTGAGGAGAAAGTAATGCCTAAATTGGGCATAGAAGGAAGCTAAGGATTCTGGGAGTGCTGGTGAGAAGGGCATGCCTTTCTGGAATGCAGGGTAGTCTACATACAGTGATGGAGGTGGTACACAGAGAGCTGGGCTCAGGAAAGAGCAAACAGACAAGTTGGACTGGAATAAGCAATGCCTGACAGGAAGGAATTTGAAATAAGTCTGGAAAATAGGCTAGAGCCAGATTGTGAAAGGGAGCTTGAAATAACAAGCTGAGGAGTTTGTATTTTATTCCAGCAACAAATGGGAGTCACTGAAGATTTTTGAGGTGGGGAGTGACCTGTTTAGATACATCAGCTAAATGATTTACTGGAACCAGGATTAGAAGCCAGGGCTATTAATTTTAAGTATAATGATCTTTATATATTGTTACCAAAGAGTCTCCAATAGTGTCCATAGGACCAAAAAAAAAAAATAATAATGATGGGGCGGCTAGGTGGCACAGTGAGTAGAGCGCCAGCCCTGGAGTCAGAAGGACCTGAGTTCGGATCTGGCCTCAGACACTTAACACACACAAAAACCTGGCCGGGTAACCTTGGGCAAGTTACTTAACCCCAATTGCCCTCCAAAAAAGCAAAAAAAAAAAAATAATAATGTTAACATTCTCAAAACATGACCTTCTACATCACATTCAGACATGGGGATAATAAATGCCATGTCAAGGAATAGCCTCTTTTTGTAAGTTGGTTGAGTTTTCTTAAAGCTAGACGAGTCACTTAAGGAGGTGGCATGAACCCTAAGTCTTAGACTGGAAGCCTGGCCTCACTGCTTTCTAGTCGTCTTGGGAAAATCACTTAATCCTTTCTAGGAGCCAGTTTCCTTGTTTTGTAAAATAAAGAGGTTGGACTCCATGATGTCTAAAGTTCCTGCAATGTAAAAGTGAATCATCAAAAAGACAGTCAATTTAAACTATCCTAGACCCAAAGAGGATAAGAGTCCATAAACTCTTAAGTTGTTTGCACTTATCAGAGATGCTTCCATTATTGCTTAGCAGAGATGTAACTGGGAAATTTTCCAGGAGGCCACAGGAGGCACTATCATCCTATAAAAGGGAGTGAAGCAGAGGAAACTCCCTCTTAAAATCCTTGGACCCCTCTGAACCTCAGTTTTCTTATCTGTGAGATGGGAAAATAATCTTTGCACCAGCTAATTCTCATATTGTGCTGTGAGGAAAGTGGTTTGTCAACTATAAATTGATATATAAATGCTAGTTATTAAGTAAAAATAGAGTAGATTTCTGTGAGAGAAAATAAAAATGAAATACGTTGGTAGTTATCATAATATTTTCTTATCCAAAGGGAAACAGGTCCATTGTGTTTGGAATCTTAAATGTGACAGGCTTTGATGTGTAGTTTTGAAGTCTGAGATTAATGAGTATGTCATTAGCCATAATATGCAGAGCACGGCACTCTGGAGAAACCATCCACATTTGGTTGAATGTCACTTGTAACAGGAAGGGGAAACTTGAGTGCCACCTTCCCTGGGGGTGTGCGTGGAACACACACACTCACACCTGTGATGGGGAACAGGTGACTGGCTGTCATTTCTGCCTGCTTCAGCTGAAAACCTCAGGTTAGACAAAGAAATTTTAAATGCCTGTAATGTTAGAAGTTCATATAGGATAATATCATGTTGGTATTTGGTGAATGTGCTGTCAAACCATTTGGAGTCATGTCCATTGGGTCTACAGAAATAAATGTGTACCTTTTAAAATATCCCCATGTATAAAAATCTAGACTTCTCAAAACAGATAAAAGTAGGAGCATATAAGGAGAAGCCACAATTTGTTTTAAAACAAAATCCTTCATTTTAAAAATTTGTCTTTTCTGGTATTTGTTACACAGTAAGCTCCATTATACCATGACTTTATTTCTGGTGCCTTTAAAGTTTGGGTATGGTTGAAAGAGCCCAAGATTGCAAGTCAGGAAATATGAATTCAAAACTTGGTTCTACCACCAAGTATTTTTGTCTCCCTTGGATAAGTTTGTTTTTTTTAAACCTCTCTGGGCCTCAGTTTCCTTGTGTGTAAAAATAATGTAGTTAGATAAGATGGTTTCTTTTAGCTCTAAAATTTGTAGAGGGACAGATTCAATATTCCCACTGGCCCCTGGAGAGGTTCTTTTATCAAGTAGAGATGTATACTCAGCACATGTCTTGGTTGCTTTACAAGTATTCAATTCAATTAAACAAACTTTTTTTAAAAAGTGCCTACTAAGTGCAAGGTGCTGTGGTAAATGCTCAAGATACAAAAACAAATTAAATATTCTTGACCTTCAAAAAGCATGCATTCTATTGGACTAATACAATTTCAACACAGGTGAATAAATTTATATGTACACTTATGTATACACAACAAAATATAGTACAAAATGAAAGAGAGGGAGAAAGGGGGTAGAGAGAGACAGAGAGAGACAGAGAGAGAGAGAGACAGAGAGAGAAAGAGACAGAGAGAGATGGAGAGAGAGGGGATGGAGAGGGAGAGAGAGAGAGAGAAGAGTGTTAATTGCTCTGAAAAGATCTCATGGTAACAGGTAGCCTTTAAACTATATTTTGAAGGAATGTGGGGATTTTAAGAGGTGGAGGTGAAGAAGAAATACATTCCAGATACCAGATATCACCTTGCAAAGGCAAGGAGTTGGGAAATGGAGTATCACAATGTTTGGAACATTCACCACTGCTCAGTTTACCAAATGCTTTAATTCTAGGAAAGGTGTGCTTATTTAAAAAAATCATATTGTTGCCCATTTGGAAGTATATTATAAGTACTATCTTAATTAGAACAAGGAATAATGTAGCTAGTGAAAACAAGTTTGTGTGATAAACTACAAGAAATCAGAACCATAAATACAATGGGGCCATCAGGATTTTGACCCAGGATATTTATGAAGTATAAGGGAGTTAAAGGGGTATATTTCCTACCTACAAACATCAATGGACCACCATCCCTGGAACCAACAATTTTCGTTCCTCCATCTTCCTTTACCACTTTTCCTGATATTGATCCTTCCCCTTGACTGGGGCAGCTACTTCCCATGGTCCTGATATTGTGATGCCCTTCTCTTGAAATGTTCCACCTATTCCCCACCCCTGCAACTCCCAACAGAATGGGCTGCCTCCTCTTCTGGCACGTACCTCAAATGGGATTTCCCTTTTCTCTGATGATGCCTCAACTATTTTTGTCCCAGTGAACAAATTCCTAGTTCCAATTGTTGTTGTTGAGTTGTTTCAGTTGTGTCTAACTCTTCATGACCTCATTTTGGGGTTTTCTTGGTAATGATACTGGAGTGGTTTACCATTCCTTTTCTAGCTCATTTTTATAGATGAGGAACTGAGGCAAATAGGGTTAAGTGACTTGCTAGTAAGTGTGTGAGGTTGGATTTGAACATAGGAAGATAAGTCTTTCTGATTCTAAACCTGGTGCTTATATCCGTTGGTGCTACCTGGCCATTACTACCTTTAGTAATGATCAGTGGAAATAGGCAGAGTTTTGTCCTCTTTAGGACTGGAGTGGTTTAAGTTGACACTCTTTTTGGTGGTTTATTTTATATTTTATAGTGCTCCTTTTTAGCTTCCAAAAGCATTCCTACTCCAGGGTCTGTATATTAAAAATAAATGTCAGCATGATGGAAGCAAGTACCACTCACCAAAATCATAGCACACAGAGATGAGAATACATCAGCTGTAGTGAAATGTTTAGCCGAGATCTGTACCAGCAGGATTTCTCAGACACATCTAAAGAACAAGAGTAATTTACCCTAGACAATAAAATAAACAGAAACAAAATGGACAGAAAACTGGGGAAGACAGAAGCCTTAAAGTAATGCTGGTCTTACTCTTTTTTCTTCTTTGTAATGTATGAAGGATACTGCTAAATAATTAGCATACTAATGGGTTGGCAAGTTTGGAACTAAGTCCTTGTGTTCCATTATTGCTTCTGGACTCTTGCCTGTAACATTTTTACTGCTACTTAAGAGTTATAGCAGAAAGTGAAGGGAACTGAAAATAAACAAGGAATATATTCTGGCTGGCCCTAGGCAACATCATGAAAGAGTTTGTTTTTTCACTGACACACCCATGCTTAGCATTACCTCTTCCACCTGCTGTTGTCAGTCACGTCTGACTTTTTTTTTTTTTGTGGGTGTGTGTGTGCTTTTTGGAGGGCAGTTGGGGTTAAGTGACTTGCTCAAGGTCACAAGGCTAGTAAGTGTTAAGTGGCTGAGGCTGGATTTGAACTCAGGTCCTCCTGGCTCCAGGGCTGGTGCTTTATTCACTTCACCACCTAGCCACCCCCATGTTTGACTCTTTGTGAGGCAAATGGGGTTAAGTGACTTGCCCAGAGTCACATAGCTAATAAGTATCTGAAGTTGAATTTCAACTCAGAAAGATAGCTCTTCCTGATTCCAAGTTAGTGCTCTCTCCATTGTGCCACCTAGCTGCCCCTCTTCCACCTGTACACCTCCCCATTTAATTATAAGTTATTACCAGAGCAATGACTAGAATTGTTGTACCTAGGACAAGCACCACTGACCACACTTGGGGCAAGTAACATGAAAGACAGTCTTAGTTGGTGTATGTGTGTGTATGTGTACTTCCTTACTGGGGGATATAGAGACCTTAGAATCTTATTGCTATGAAGTCTGCCCAAAAGGAATTGGACTATTTTATTGCTTCTTATTTTATTTTTGATAATTGGGTCAGTTATTCCTTCATAATCGGCATTCCAGAAGACTGATAACTGGGGTTTGGGGGCAGAGTGGGTATGACTGACAGATGCTTTTGGGGAGAGGGCTGAAAGACAGTTTGAAATTAATCCCCCTCAAACCCTCCAAGTATTAGTTTAGATCTGGATCAGCTTACCCAATTATTTCATTTTACAGAAGAGTAAAATGAGGCCCCAGGGAGAGAAGAGGAACCTTATTCATGTCTTGCTGAAATTTGAACTGACCTGGGGTGGAGGCAAAAGAAAGCCAGACCTCATAGACTGACAGACTGTCAGATCTGGAGAGAAATTTAAAAACATCTTGTCCATTCCTCTCTCCCCATCCCATTTTATAGAAAAGGGGGGACAGGGAACCAGAGTTAGAGTAGGGGCTATGACCCAGATCTAGCATTCTTTCAGCCAAATTTTTGGAATTTGGCCTTCCTCAGGGGCCTTGGCACACTGGCCCTTCCAAAGTACGATTGCCAAGTACTTTTAAAGTTTCCTGAAGAGGCAAATTCCCTGCCCCAGTTGGGCCACCCTAGACAGGCTCTGGTTATGTTTCTCAATGTGAAGGAGATTTAAAACTGCTAGGGAACATAACGACCACTGAGCCCAGACTCCTCGCTTTACAGATCAAACAGACCCAGAGAGGGTGACTTGCTTAGGCCCATGCAGTTAGTAACAGGGCCAGGATTTGAAATAATGTCATAGATAGTGTTGGAAAAGACCCCAGAGGCCATCTTGTCCAAAGCCATCATTTCACAGAGACAAGTGAGTCAAGGCAGGCTAAGTGGTCACACAGGTAAAGCACAGGTCACACAGGTAGTGAGCATCAGAGGCAGCATTTGAACCAAGGTCTGCTAACTGCAGAGCAAATATTCTTTTCAGAGCTTCATGCTACCTTAAAAAGGAATAAAAATTTAATCGTGGGATTTCAAGTATGTGTGGCCGGGGTTTTTACTGGGAGTGGGGTGGGAGATGGTAAACATTCCTTTCCACAGCTGCCCAAATCACACCATCTAGGTAGTGAGTCACCTTTTCTTCCTATTCTATCTAGCAGACCCCAAATAATTGATTCTGGCTTCTATAGCTATAGGCAGCTAGATGGCATAGTGTATGGAGAGCCAGGTCTAGAGTCAGGAAGACTCATCTTCCTGAGTTCAAATCTGGACTCAGATACTTACTAGCTGTGTGACCCTCAGCAAGTCACTTAACCCTGTTTGTCTCAATTTCCTCATCTGTCAAATGAGCTGCAGAAGGAAATGGCAAACCATTTCGGTACCTTTGCCAAGAAAACCCCAATGGAGGAATGAAGACAAATGAATGACAGCACCAACATCCCCATAGCTATGGATTGTTGCTATTGTCAATGCTATCTGTGTCTGCTAAACATTACATATGAAACCATAGGTCCTTATGGAGCTCGTCACATAAAGAACACATCAACATGTTTGCATGCAATAGAGGCTGGTGGGGAGATGAGAACTGAACCATTCATAGCTTTTACATCTATAAAGTAAAGAGGGTAGAAATGTCCTATTTAAACTATCTCAGGGGAAAAACCAGAAAGCTGCTGGCCCTTGTGCAGATGAAGCAGTTCCTTCCTCCCTCCCTCCAGTGAGCTGACTGTTTTCTCTCTCTGGGTTTGCCGTTTGTTTTCCTTCTTCTTCTTGCCAGTCTTTCTTTAGATGGATTTCCTGTCATCCTGGTTCTTTACCGTTCCTTTTCTTTGTTCTTCCTCTCATCCAAGTTGTTTGCAGTATGTGTCTATGCATGATATTATTTTATTCATGATGCTTTTTTATTATTTATAATGTTCTTTCCCCCCCTTTTTTGGCCTTTGATTTTCTGCTTAGTCACTGTCATTCTCTGGCTCTTTGTTAACGTAACATGGCCCACTGTTTTGCCTTCCCCCTTAACAGTCCTTTTTCTTGTGAGAATTCTCCTTTTAATTGTTTTCTAAATTTTTTGAGGATCCTGGAAAATCATTTGGTAAATCTCAAGGTCTGAGGTAGTTGTTCTCAAAATTGTGGTCCCTGAG